>JAFEMH010002329.1:0-353887 GCA_022495995.1 Adenophora triphylla var. japonica | reverse complement strand
CAATAACCCACTCTAAAGCTTTGCAATTCATCACTAAATCAAGATATCTACATCCCTTCACATTTAGAAAAGAAAATTCACCGCTCCGTTCAAGATCACACTTTTCAAACCCTTCAGATACTCCCAAAAGAGTCAAACCCAGCGTTCCCTCTTAATAACCAAATACATAAAAAGGGATCTACCCACTGTTTCAAAAAAATCATCCCCGCAGTATACAATTGCTGAAACTCTTTCCCACATCTTCTAAGGTAACTTTTCCTAGAACATCGTCCCTCTTCCGCTAAATGCTTTCCGCTCATTCCAAGGTCGATCAAGCTTCCTTTAAAGAGCCTTTGGTCACTTCCTTCATAGGTCCCTATATTCATTTGGTCACCCTTGGTCATTTCATTCATCATATGGGATTGGGTTTGACCTCGTGTCACCCCGCCCCCCCTTATAGGAAGGACCGAAATATCTTTGCCATTGTCAGGAGGCCGATTCTTTCCCATTCCATCGCGACAAGCCATTCCATCCCAAAAAAGCACAACATTAGTATTAAGCACAAGCCAAATGCCATAAAACAAGCCACATCGACATCATTTCCCGCCTCCCCAAATCCCACTTCAATTCTCAAATACCACACCATGCGGGGTTCATTTACCCCAGTACACTTGCATTCAATTCCCAAAATTCCATTTCATATGGTACCATGTTTCAAAAAAAAAAGGCCAAGTACGTGCCAAGCTAATGATAAAAGAAATCGTTTTCCATCAAATAAACAAGTCTCCTAGTCAATCAGCCATCCTACATCTCAATGCCGAAAGCTGCCCCGAAGGCTGACTCCATAGTAGGTATCATAAAGGTCAGCCTCGCCCGTCACCTCCCTCATCCATCATCCAATCGTAATCTCAATTTGCCTTTGGCCCCTCTCCGCTCCCGCGTGCCGTCCCTCTAGTCCCCCCGTCATCGAGCGGCTATCTCTTCCTTCTCGGGAGCTGTGAGGATCTCGATCCCCACCCACCTCGGCTCAGCCTCATGCCCCGCGAAAAGCCCTCAAGCGCCGTCGCCAGCCGTGCGCATAACAAGCATCGTCATGTAAGAATGCTCCCGTGGAAGACAAAAGCAGAATCAATACCCGATGAGGACACATGCATACCGCACATATCAATCCAAAATCAAAAAGCCACCATACTACGACATAAGCGCCATACAAAAGGCTCAAGCCACGACAAAATGAATAGGCCTCCAAAAGCGGTAGATAAATACATGCCTAAGGGCAAACCACATCCTAGCCGGGAGATCATCAATCCTCGTGCCTCATTCCCATCATCCTCTCCCCCATCTCCTCCTCTACGCCATCTCGGCCTCCACTCACTCGTCTCCAAGCCTCTAAGTGATCCCTCAGCAAGACCGTCCATGGGAACAAGTCTCACCTCTCGTGGAATCCCTCTCGGGCATGTCGGCGTGTCGTGATACGAGGCCGTGATCACGCACCTCGAACCCTCCGGTGTCCGGCCCTGTTTCTGGCATTCTTTGTCCACCGACGAAGAGCGGGAAAAGTGGTGGCAGTGAAACTCATCCCCGTATCCGCCACTCATAATGCCCAAAGTACTCAAAGGCCCAAGCCTGAAAAGGAGAAGAAGAAGTCAAAATAGGGAAAACAAGGGATATAATGAAATGCGCAAAAGAAAAGAGATCAAGGTGAGAGAATACCTCGAAAGCCAGATGAAAGCAGGTGAAGTACTTCGCCTTCCCTACCGACGTCATCTCAGGGCCGGATACATCTCGCCTAAGCCTCGCTCCCCTGACAGATTCCCGACAGCATCCCGGGCTCTCAAAAGCTCCAATAGTGAAACCAAGGCAGTAGATGCGCTGTTAATGAACAGCATGTCGGAAAAGCCTACCCATACAAAAGCTCTAGCTAATCTCTGGCCTGCCGGCTCTCAACGGGATCATCTACCACGGTGTAGTCCCTGCTCCGCCCTCAATCAGGCCATGTAGCACCCCAACTCATATCCATTCCCCTTCTTGATCCGGAACGAAACCAAGTAAGCCCATAAAATCATCATCAGCAATAGCCAAGGGGCTCAACTCCCTGTACAGGCTCCTGACATGTAGAGCGGCTCATCCGTAAAGGGCGCGGTCCTGTGATGACCGCAAAGTCCAGCGGAGTGTCGTCTCACCCCAAGAGAAGTGAAATGAGTGAGTGGTCTCCCACCGTAACTCTCGAATGCCCTCACCATCCACACTCCTGAGTGCCCAGGATGGCCTTCGCCATCTCAAAAATTGCCCTAGCCCGGCGTAAATCATGCCCTTAGGCGAGTCCACCTGCTTCCTCGACTACCCGGCAAGCTATCCCATAGCACTCGCCAATCACCTCGGGGAGCCACGGGTGCGCAATCACGCAAGAAAACATGGCACAAGTATTAATATTTCGTGCTATTTTCTGAAAATCATCTCAAGCAAAAATGGGTCAAAACAGATCAATGAATGGCATGCATTACACCTCCTGCATCAATCTATGATTTCATGCCGCTTCATGATTTAATTCATAAGCCCAGTCTGAAGGCATTTCAGGTTCAAATCAATTTTAGCCCAAATTGAAAGAAATTTTCAAGAAACCCTAGGTTTCTTACCTCTTCCTTCTTCCGAACATCCAAAGTATGCTCATCAAGCCGCGGGGTAGAAATCTCCTCTTGGTGCTTCCGGAAGAAACGGCCGTTGATTCCTTTGCACCCCCTTTCTTCGAGTAGCTAAGTTGGCATGTTGAGAAGCCCTCTTGGTCGGATAGAGCCTAGGAGGCATTCTTCAATTGAATCGAACTAAAAGTGTTTGATTTCTCTCGATTTCAGTCGAATCTCCCTCTCCAATGTTCGCTCTCTCTCTTCTCACTGTCGCCTCCCTCTCAATTTCAAGCCTAATTAAATTTCAAATGGCGACTGTGCAAATTTTAAAGAAATCTGTTCACCTGGCCTCTTATGTCGTGCGACATAATAAGCCTCTGTGGCTTGTTTTTACAATTTTGCCCCTGAAGGCTCAATTTTACGATTTTATCCCTCATAGGTCTGTTTTACCCCTTGTGCCCCTGGCATTTCCAATCATTTTCAATTAAATTTTCCCTCCAGTGCCCCGAGGCTTATTTTACAAATTTACCCCTGTGGCATTTTATTTGCCTTTGGCATTTTTAATTCACTTCTTTTACAAAAAATTATCAGGATACGTCCTACTTTCTTTACAAAAATCATCGAGTCCTTCTTACTTCTTTAGTCTCTGTTATTTCCGTCATAAAGAAATAATGTCATCTAGCTTTAGCTACCCATATCTCTGATTCGAAAGAGATGGAGACGTATGCTCAAGTTTTTCTATCTTTAGCTACCCCTATCTCTGATTCGAAAGAGATTGAGACGTATGCTCAAGTTTTTCTATCTTTAGCTACCCATATCTCTGATTCGAAAGAGATTGAGACGTATGCTCGAGTTTTTCTATCTTTAGTTACCCATATCTCTGATTCGAAAGAGATTGAGACGTATACTCAAGTTTTTCAAACTTTAGGTACCCATATCTCTGATTCGAAAGAGATTGAGAAGTATACTCAATTTTTTCAAATTTAAGATACCCATATCTCTAATTCGAAAGAGATTGAGAAGTACACTCAAATTTTTTCCAAGCAAGTTTTTCCAAGCTTTAGCTTCCTCTATCTCCGTCATAAAAGAGATAGTACCCTAAGCTTTAGCTTCCGTTAGAATGAAATAATGTCAGGTGACATCCTCCAGTAATTGTCAATCAGGTGACATCCTCCAGTAATTGTCAATCAGGTGACATCCTCCAGTAATTGTCAATCAGGTGACATCCTCCAGTAATTGTCAATCAGGTGACAGCCTCCATTAATTGTCAAATTCTCAAGAATCCTAAACATCGTTCCTAACTATCTAGTGATGCTTGAACTACGATCAAGGCTTGATTCCTCCGGGATACATAGGTAGCCTTTTATAAAAGGTCCAGCCATTCGACCACTTTGGTCACCCTGTTTCTTTGTCACTCCTCAGTGATAAAGCAGCCCCTCATAGAGATTCAGATATCCGACCACCTTGGTCATTCCTAGCATATCCCCAGTAGGATCAATTGCTTGGCCTCCTAGGTCATTTTCTCTTCTTTTTCCCCAAAGAAGAGACCGCTTTCTCTTCTTCCTCCCCAATGATTCTAATTCCGAACTACGGCACTGGCTTGATTCCCCTCGGGATACGTAGGTAGCCTTTTATAAAAGGTCCAAACCACTCAACCAACTTGGTCACCCAATCCGTCTCGGCATTCGCCGATTGGATCCTTTTCTATCGACAACCCCGCTCGCCCCGCAAGCTGACGTTGCCGAGGGGCTTCTGTAAGTACCCAAATCTGGCTCATGCCTTCCAAGTTTCCGGCAGATTCCGGCAAGTTTTCCGGTAATTTCCCTGACTTTCCTAGAGTTCCTGAACAATTCCGGAACTGTTTCAAATCACCTAAGGGGATAAGAGCGCTTGGAGCCAAAGAAACACGTTTTTATTTCATGAGGAATTCCCTTCTAGAAGACTGCCACCTTGCATGTTTCTAGAAGGATCCAGATGTGGCTACTTATGTCGTGCGACATAATAGGCCATGAAACCTTCTAGAAACCTGCCACCTTGCATGTTTCTAGAAGGAACTGCATGTGGCTACTTATGTCGTGCGACATAACCAGCCAGAGAGAGTTCTAGAACCATGCCACCTTGCATGTTTCTAGAAGGAAAGCAGTTATGGCTTGTTATGTCGTGCGACATAACAAGCCCATGCAGGCAGCCTATAAATAGAGGCCTTCACCTCTCATTTTACACACACCTCTTCCACCCCTCAGTCCCCCTCTATAGGGAATACGCCCAGAAGCCTCCCCTCTCCTCACATACCCCCCAAATCACACTAATCCTCTCAAATCAATCACACACACACTTCCCACACACACACACTTCCTATACACATCAAGAACCCAAGGTTCTCACGGATTCAAGGCTGGACATCAACTCCGGAGGAGGACGCTAGAAGGCTCCTATATCTAACTTGATATAGGAGTTGTGGATCTTCAAGGGTAACGAATTTCTACCCTTTTCCACTCTCTATTTTCATTCAAATGTGAAATATCTATGCTAAATGCATTTATAATGTAGTATTCTGATTAAAGTTGCATACTTTATGTTATATTACCCAGATCCACATTTTATTTCATTACATTTCATATAAAAGCTCCGGTTTGACTTGATTTTGCATGAACACTCAAGATGAGTGTGGATCCCTCATATCCACACCCTCTTGAAGTGTTCATTATTGATAAACATGCTCTCTGAGATCTATTGGTGAAGTAACTTGGCTATTTTAAGGCCTTGTTACCTCTGTAGCTCTCGATTCTTTGAAGTTCTGCAAAGTGGCTAGTTATGTCACGCGACATAGGCAGCCTATGTCACGCGACATACTAAGCCAGTTTGCAGAGACTTCACAGTTTCAAGCTGTAATCTGATGTTAACCCTCATTAAGCTATAACCTGATGTCTATCTGCAATTTAGATAGTATCTATGTACATAATATGTCATCTTTTCATTAAAATATCATTCTCATACATAAAGGTGCATCCTTTGCACCTAAATCCCATTTTTCATGCATTAAAATAATTCTTTTTCCATTTAAAATCCCTCTTCACATTAAAGATGCACTCTTTGCATTCAAAAACTCATCTTCATACTCAAAATGCATACTTTGCATTAAAAAAATCATTCTTTGCCATTTTCATGCATCATTTGTGCATTAAATGCTGTTTTCCAACATAAAAATGCATTCTTTGCATAAAAAATCTTTTCTTTGCACAAAAAGCATCCCTTGCAACCAAAAGACATGCTTTACACTCTAAAATGCCATCTTTTCACTAAAGTATCATTTTTACATGCATTTCCCCCATTCCCCCATTAACAACCTAGGAATGGACCGGTGTAAAGTTCTTATCTTTACATTGTTCCTTCCATTAAAGGTTTCATGATTTCTTTAGAAAGGGACAACCTTGAACCCTATATCTCCAATTATCGCTTAAGAAAGAGTATGAAGCATCTATACGAGCTCAACCGTCTTAAAGCGTAGGATTGATGGGCTAAGGACCTTCCTTTTCTAAAGAACCTCATCTTTGACCAAAAAGAGAGACATTCTCTCGATCACGCAAGTCCCGAGGGTCCCGAGGTTAAAATGCGATGATCACAAGTCATAAGATGAGGACGGGATCATAATCCTGAATACATAAAATCCAAGAAATCCCGAGCGACAACCAATAAATGGTTTGTACGTCCGGAAGACAATTTGGGACATTCCCTCCTTATTTTCAAACACATGCACACAAGAAAGCACGCAAGCAAGCACGATTAATGAAATCATGGGAGACTTGCTCCGGCAAGGCACCTTGGGTGAACGCCAAACGTTCTTTCCAAGGGGTAACTTAACCTCCGAACCCAAGTAAAAACCTTTTTTTCAAAGTTTTGAGGTAATCAAAATGGCGTGGCGACTCCGTTTTTCAAATAACTCGGATGTCTTCAAACTCGCGTGAATCCAACACAAAATTTTGGGCACACATTCACAGCAGTGCGCGTAGCGTGCGGTGTAACCGAGGCAGCAGTGTGAGTAGTGTGCGTTGTAACCGAGGCAGCAGTGAGCATAGTGTGCGGTCTCTAAAATTCTTTTTCTGAGTAAAACAGAAGTTTTGTAGAATTTTAAATGTATGCACAGATGTATATTGATGCAATTTTTTTTGTATTTTTATTTTTTTTTTGTAAAAATAAAAAAAAGTAAAGCACATGCACACACACACAATAGTTAAAGAAAGGGGTAAAATGAAAGTTTGACCCTCATCATCGTTTTAAAAATCTTTTGTTTTGTTTAAAAAGATTTTAAAACAAAACGTCCCCAGCAGAGTCGCTAACTGAAATTACCCGGATCCGAGAGGCAGCGCGATCGCGCCCCGGCATCTGGCATTTCGCGGCCTTGCGGCGCTTGTTGGAGGTGTCTCGCCGTGTTTTTGCTTTGTAGAGTCGCCACGCCGTTTTTATTAAGCCCAAAACATTGAAAAAGGGCATCAGTTTAAAAATAAACTGTTTTTTTTTTGTTGTGTGATGAGATTTTGAGTTCGAAGGTTAGATGACTCCTCGAGAAGAGAATATTAGAATCTTAGAGCTCACCCGAGTCGCCTCGTAAAAACGAGTCTTTCGGATACCCCTAATATTCTTTAACTGTTGTGTGTGTGTGTGTGCTTTTAAAAATGCATGCGATATCGGATGTCTACATTGTACACTACGTATTGAAATGTATTGAAATAGTAATGGAAGGAAGCCTTACCAATGTTGGTTCGTGTCTGTCTTCCGCTGGGGAATAGTGTTTGAGGATGAAATAGTGTTCCGGTACGGACCGGGATTGCTTTGGGAGGAGCCGGTTGTTTGCGGACAGAGTTTCGGCGTGCTTCGGGATTGTAGGTTGCGTGCGGGCAGAGGTTCGGCGTGCGTTGGGATCGCAGGGATCACTCGGCCAGAGTTTCGGCGTGCGTTGGGATCACAGGGATCACTCGGGCAGAGTTTCGGCGTGCGTTGGGATGGCAGGAGTCATTCGGGCAGAGTTTCGGCGTGCGTTCAAGCTACCGGTTTGACTCGGAAAGGGCCGGGACACCTTGGGAAAGACCAGGCAAGGCCTCGGAGTACCACGAGGGGCCTCAGAGTACCTCGAGAGTGCCTCGGGGCAGCGCGGGAGTGTCGCGGGAGCGCTCGGAGAGGCTTCGAAACACCACAAGGGAGCTCGGAAGGCCTCGAAAGGATCCGAAAGGGGCCAGGATTGCCCCGAAGGGTCTTAGAGGGGAGCCTGAAGGCTGGGGGAGAGGAGAGAAGAGGGAGGTGTGACTAAATGAGGGAGGGGGAGCCCTCTATTTATAGTGCCAGAAAACTGCAAGAAGGTCCGTACGGACCTTCTAGGTAATCTAAATTTTTGGTTTTCCTCGATTTGAGGGAATCTGTGATGATGAAGAAGATTCAGCCATGATGATGTCCCCTTTGCAATAAGGTTTGTACGGACCATCTCAGCATGCAAAGAGTTCCGTACGGACCAACCATGTAGGGGGGTAATGATGTTCTCCGGGATTTGAGGGAATATTGTGGACTTTAAGAGGATTCAGTAATTATTAAAACAAAGAGGTCCGTACGGACCTTAGTTGCTTTTCCAATTTTTTGAAAATTCCCAAGAGGTCCTTTTTTCCCTTTTTATCCCAGAAAAGTTCCTCCCTTGGTTTGGCTGAGGGTTTTTTGAGGGTTTTGAGTGCCAGAGGTCTTCGATACTGCGTTTGTGAGTCTGCGGTGTTTCCTATGTGCTCGGAAGAGGATGATCCAGATTGGGGTACTTACAACTACGCCTGCGGACCCTCAACATGTAACCCCGAACAAGGGCTCCGTAGGGCAAGCAGGTCCCACCGACCGAAAAGAAAAACGATCCTAAAGAATGGGGGGTAATCGAGTCTTAACGCGTATTCGATGTAAATTACGGGCAAAGCTGACGTCAAAGGTCAAGATCATGTCGAGGGGCTCGACGAAAAGTTGGCATGGCCTTGACTGATAAATGTCCATAATTGATCTTGACCCGTCGTCAGTTAGGCCGTAATTAGACATGGTCTAATCGTTAATCCTTGATGACTCAGTGTCATGCCGGGAGTCGGTGCATAAGTTGTGCAAGTCAAAGTCAAAGTCAAGGCGCTAGTCAAGATCTGGTCAAAGTTCATGACGAAAAACCGGCATGACCTCGACTGATTAGGGTCTCCGAAGGATATTGACTTGGCGTGTCGACTAGGGTTTGACCGACACGGTGTATACACGGACAGGGCATGACACAGACCAAACTAAAAACCAACCGAGTCTCGGACAAAGTGTGTCACGAACAAGTGCATGGTCGACACGAGGCTCCAAGGGATGTTTGGGTAGTCCCGTGCTCGCACCGAGAGGCGTAGTAAGGCCAAACGGGCTGCTACTGGGATTTTCTCGGGTTAAGGACGTAGTGTGCAGTGTAAGGTCAAGTGCGCGTAGTGTGCGGGCAGTCTAAATTATTTTTCTGAGTAAAATAGAAATTTTCACATGTGTCTTAAGAGCATGATGCATGCAAAATATTTTGAAAATGGTTTTTTTTTTTTGAAAATATTTTTGAAAATATTTTATTTTTTTTTAAAAGCAAGTAAGCACATAAAATTCAAACAGTTAAGGAAACGGGTCCGACAGTCAAAATTTTAATTTTTCCGGGACGGTCAAAATGATAACAATGCGAAATGGGGGAAAATACACACACACACAACAAAAGGTTTCAAGTGCTGGGACGAAATTTTGACCCACAAAAGCTTTTTTTTTTTTTTTTGAAATGATACTAATACGTGGCTTTGTTAGACCATAGTTTATCCCAGACTCGTGTTAAGAGGCGATAACGGGAAGCTTAATGGTTTCCACCTATATACCAAGTATCATTTTTTTTATATATATAAAAAACAAAGCTTATGGACGTTCCCCAGCGGAGTCGCCACTGTGATTATCCCCGGATCTGATTTGGTGCCCGCCGACTTGGATTTTCCAAGTGACTAATGAACTCGGGTCAATCTAGCGGACTTTAATGTTCAAACGGAGTCGTCACACCATTTTAGTTTAGGGCCAAAACTTTAAAAAAAGCCCGTAAAAGAGAAAAAGGGTTCGGAGGTCACGTTACACTCCGGGAAGAACGATTAGCACGTTCACCCGGAATGCCTCGTAAACGAGTCTTCCAAACTTGAAACCATTTATATGTGTGTGTG
Organism: Adenophora triphylla var. japonica; assembly: GCA_022495995.1. Classification (NCBI taxonomy): domain Eukaryota; kingdom Viridiplantae; phylum Streptophyta; class Magnoliopsida; order Asterales; family Campanulaceae; genus Adenophora; species Adenophora triphylla. The sequence goes on along the minus strand of JAFEMH010002329.1, from coordinate 344,064 downwards.
TGTGTGTTTTGCAAAAGGGGTTTGACCAAACAAAGGATTTTCTGGGAATAAACAGTTTGACTAGACTGGACTGGGGTTAATCAAAACAGTGTGCTTCTGTGAGTGAAAAGGAACTGGAAACAAAAAATATCTAACAGTGACATTTCTGTCCGCGCGGATTAGGATGAGGGTCAATCCTGTCCGCGCGGATAAGGTAGTGAGGCTCTCTTTTGGCAGCTTTCCAGTCTGATTCTGTAATTTCCAGAAAGTTAACTGGATTTGCATAATCAGAACTGGAGTTTCAACAGAAAGTGTAAAGTAAAGGGATCTTTGAGTTTTGCATCCATGCTTGTCCCCACTTTCCTTAGGCTTTGATTAGTGATCACTAAACATGATTAATAGTGATCTACTAGATCAAGCCATCATGAGGGTACATTAGGACTTAGGAGCATTTCATTTGCTTGGGATGGGGGGTTTGACATATAAATGGAAGATGTTTAAGATAAATGCTAAGATTAACACATGAAAATGGAATTTAGGTTAAAAGTGTATCAACTTTAGAGTGGATCTCTAAGGTAGTCATTAAGATGACCATCCTTGAGATCCTTAAACTCCATGTATTAACTACACCTTTTGTCAACCTAGAAACTTTAGTGATCTCCATTCGAGGAAATTGTTCCAAGGTGGAGATCTTAGGCTTTAATAGAGTATTATCACAAGAAAATAAAATGTTGACCACTAAGATGATCACCATGGAGATTAAGCTCCAAGATGACCATGCTTAGGTCAAATGATATAAGTGCTAGTAAGAAAAGGAGACATAAAGATTAACATAAATGTAAAGATTTAGATCTTTGTGGAAGATCATCCATGGAGATAAACTCCATGGAGACCTTCCTAGATCCATTGACAAAGAGGGAGTAAGCTTAACAAGTAAGATAAACAAGATTTAGTAAGTAGTTAAGCAAGATTTATAATAAATCAAGTGAGATAACAATGCTAAACATGAGATGAATGCTTAAAGATGAGAGGTTAAGGTAAGGAGAAGGAGGGTTTACCAATGGTTGTACCCTATCTTCTTTGGTTTGTGTTTAGGGCTTGAAGATTATCAAGGATTTTGTGTTTAGGTTTAGTGTTTGGATGAGTGTTTGTGGTTGTATTTAGGCTGTTTTCTGGAGTAAATTCGACAATGTAACAGTAGGGTTCATATTAGATCCCCCCTTAAACTGAGAGAGAAGGGCTCTATTTATAGGCTGGATTAGGGTTCATTCCTGTCCACGCGGATAGGGATGAGGTCCTCCATTCTGTCTGCGCGAATGGGAATGAAGGCGTGCCTGACTTTTCAGAAAAGCAGTTTTGGCTGTTTGCAATAATTCAAATTGGTCAACTTTCTTGGAGGTCACTCCTTCCAGCGAGATCCAATCCACTTTTGTTGTTCCCTTAAGGTCCTTCCTTGTTTAAAAACCCACGAAAAGTGACCAAAATGCCCTTAAATGTTTATTCAATGTGAAAACCGTTAAATTGGGCTAAAGGAGTGTTGGTGGTTCAGATTGGGACACTTACAATAAGGAACCAACCGCTTTCTCACATTCTCATCTTTTCTGTCAACGATCTTGATCGGTCTTTCATTATAAGTCAAATCAGCACGGACTCTTAGCTGTTTGTACTCGATCACGTGACTCGGATCGTGAATATACTTCCTTAGCATATAGACATGGAACACATTATGCACTCCAGCTAATACCGGTGGTAGTGCCAATCTATAGGCCACTTCCCCAATCTTGTCAAGGATCTCTAACGGTCCCACATATCGTGGACTTAACTTTCCCTTGGCTATACTCTCTTGCATCTTTACTGCCTCTTCGTCAATTTCTTGGGCTTCCTTAATTCTGTTCAAAAGTGTCGGCTGAACCCTCAGCTGAGCCAAATACCCTTTAATTCGCACTTCTAAGTTTGAAACCTCAATGTTATTCCACGCACTTACCCCCTTATAAATCAACGCCGCTAAGGTTCCTCGACTCTTCCTACTCAATGCATCTGCCACCTTATTGGCCTTCCCTGGATGGTTTGATATCGTACAATCATAATCCTGCAATAATTTAAGCCATCTCCTTTGTCTCATATTAAGCTTCTTCTGAGTGAGAATATATTTAAGACTCTTATGATCCGTATATATATTTGACAAGTTGCTCCATACAAGTAATGTCTCCAAATTTTCAATGCAAATACCACCGCTGCTAATTCCAAATCGTGGGTCGGGTAATTCCTCTCATGGTTCTTCAGTTGCCTAGATGCATAAGCTATCACCTTATCATTTTGCATCAACACACAACCTAATCCCTTCAACAAAGTATCACTATATATCACATATCCTCTCGATCCCCGACCAGACAAGAAGAACTGGAGCGGACACTAACCGACTCTTCATTTCCTGAAAATTCTCCTCACATTCCTTTGACCAAACGAACTTGGCCCCTTTATGCGTTAACCTTTTTAACGGTCCTGACAGCTTCGAAAATCCTTCTACCAATCTCCTATAGTAGCCAGCTAATCCCAAGAAACTTCTTATTTCACTGACTATAGTTGGTCTCTCCCAGTTTACTATAGCCTCTATCTTTGCAGGATCTACGGAAATCCCATCCCTAGATACCACATGACCTAAGAATGCTATTTCCTCAAGCCAAAATTTTCACTTCTTGAATTTAGCGTACAACCTCTGGTCCCTCACATCCTTTTCGTAGCATCTTCCTAGCCTTCATCACTGATATAAGACCCAATCGACTTCTCGTCTTCGATCCTTTAAAATAAAACTCCTCTCCAGAAGGTAACCCAAAATGTACTTCCTTCTTAAAGCAATCTACTTTGGCATGGTACGCAGATAACCAATCCATTCCCAAAATGATATCAAATTCATTCATTTCTAGTTCTATTAGATCAACCTCGAGTTCTCTACCACTTATGTTCAAAGGGCAATTCTTATACACAGAAGATATAGGGATCGACTCATTAGTCGGGGTATCTATCACCAAAGGTATTTCTAATGCCTCAGGTTTCCATTTTAAGCGTTTCGTTAAATAGGTACTAATGACAGAATGGGTAGCGCCCGTATCAATTAATGCGTACACACTACGAGTAAGGAGATGAAGAGTACCTGTCACGACATCATTAGTGACCCTCGCATCTCTGGCTGTCATGGTGAATACGCGGCCACGACCTCCTACATTTCCCTTGTTGTCGCCTCCAGCTCCTGGGGTAGCATCGTCCTTTTGAGCTTCCGGGCATTTCCATTTAGGATGTCTTGTCTTATTGCAGATGTAACATTTTCGGTCATTATACCAACATTCCTCAGTCTTGTGGCTCTTATCACACAAGTTGCACTTTTCTTCTGGTTCTTTTCCTCGCGTGTCGCCTCGCTTCACGTCTCGGCGGTTACCGTAGTTCTTGTTCGGAACATTGTTATCTGCCACGCCTTTCCCACGGTCCTCATCTGTAGCTTTCCGCTTACTACCGGCCCCGTCCCGGTTCCACTTCCCCGTGAATCCCTTGGACCCGGTTGATTCCTTTTCAGTAGACTTCCTCTTTTCGTCCTTCTTGTTGCGATAGTTGTCTGACTCCTTCTCCACTATTCTAGCCCGGTCCAACACTTGGCCATAAGTCGGTAGCAGTAGAGGGGTGATCCTGAATCTGATCCTATCACTTAGGCCTGCCTCGAATTTCCTTGCTTTCTGATCTTCGTTCTCAAAGAAGGCTGGTGCAAACTCCAACAATTCCGTGAATTTGGCACAATACTCGTCCACGGTTTTGCCCCCTTGTTCCAGGGTCAGGAACTCAGCTACCTTTGCATTCCTCACAGCGGGATAGTACTTGTCGTTGAATGCGGTCTTGAACATGTCCCACATGTAGTTCCCGGCTCCACGTGCGATCGGCATTTGCATTTGCGCTCGGCTTCCCACCAAGTTTGCGCACTACCTTTCAACACAAAAGTTGCGAACACCACCTTCTGCTCTGCGGTGCAAGTAAGAGTCTCAAATATCTTTTCCATGTTCTTAATCCAATCCGCAGGTTTCTCCTTCGGATCTCCGGAAAAACGAGTCAGGTTTTCTCCTCTGAAACTGCTCCAGTGGGTCCCTGAGCGATATGTGTTGAGGTGGCGGCTGTTGCTGCACCAACCCCTGCACAACTTGACCAATTTTGGTCACTGCCTGAGTTAAAGTCTGTAACAGATTTGCCATGTCAGGGTTTGTCTCTCCATGGTCGCCATTTCCACTCCTGGTGTTTCTCGACATCTGAGGACGATACGTAACATTCTCATTATTATACGAATATAAGGCGTTTCCACTCACGCCAATACTAGCAATATTCATGCTAATTACTTTATGCTTATACACATATACAATTTTAGTACATATTAACACATTCAATCATAGGTCATTTCATCAGACCACCAATCATTTCACTAGATTGGTAATTACATACATAGGTCATTTCACTTGACCTAAAATTAATCACACTTGGCTGTTCATTTAGCCAATTAACATATACTTTTGGTCAATCCACTAGACCAATCTTTCATGTTCCAATTCAATTCACATAATTAACATTTAGGAACACAATCGTGCAAATATAATTTAATTGCAATTAAACTTTATTTCATAACTAGAATGAAACCTTTTAAATTCAAATCCTTACTACTAAGATAAACAAAAGGCCGAATCCTAAGTTCGACTACTACCACTAGAATCAAAATACCACTATTGCAAATTCCTATCCGTTCCATAACTAAAAGTAGATAACTTTCTTTCCACCCTCTGTTTCCAACCTCACTTTCTTTACGCCCTTTGATCCTTCCGCTTACTTCATCTTCAACCTTGGGAACAACGAGATGTTTTCGATTACGCCGGTCCCTTTTCTTAGCGTTATCTTCCTTTACTTTCTCTAGCTCATGATAGGTTTGATAACATTCCTTCCTAAGAGTATGGATGTACTCCTCTGCCTCGATCAACTGATTCCGAGTTTCTATGATTTCCTCCTCAGCCATTTGCAAATCTGCACTTAGTTGAGTCACTCTCAGTTCAGCCTGAATCCTCCTTCTTTGTTCTCTTCTATAAGCATCCATTTCCCTAAACAAAAGAAAATTTCATCAGTGTCTCTTAATCCTCAATGTACAAAATAGTAATGCACAAGTAATAATATTACATCCCAAAATACTTCTTTCGGTGATCCATTTCCTACAAGTAAGAAATAACCCTCATTAGTATCACTGGTAAAAATCCAAACACATAGTATACGTCATACATCATACTTAGGCATTTGTAATCCCAAAAGAAGTTTCTTCTAACTTTCCTTGACAAAACGTCATCATTCTTAATAAGGCTACTCTTTTGTCTTATCACAAAATTCCAGAATTAGAAGTTTTTTTTAAATAGAAAGTCTCCAATATAGAAAGTTTCCAAACTTAATTGAAGGTTTCCATAAACAGCAATTTCTCAAAATTGCTAACTTCTCAATTACAATCTCTTAATTTCCACCATTTCATAGTTAGACTCTTAAGAAATATTACCCTAAAATCTTCCGTCACAAATACTTTCTAGGTAGGCCCAATTATACTCAAGTACTACTTCTTCTAATATGCTTAATGCTCTAAAGTCTCCCATGTGACCTGAAGCCAAAGCTCTGATATCAACTGTAACGACCTCAATTTCCACACATAATAATAAAATTTAATTTAATAATAGAATAGCCTCCAACGGCTACTAAAACCATAATTCAAAATACTAATCACTATTTGAAATAAACTTAAATGCTGAAACGGTAACAATCTCTACGGCTAGTACAAACCACTAGCTCAAAATACTTAATGTTCTAAAATAATCATTTGAACTCCAAAAGCCGCTAATCCATCAATACGCAGCCATCCACTCCAATCATTTATTAGCTGGGAGGGGAAAGAATACGAAAGGGTGAGCGAACAAAGCTCAGTAAGTTCAAACGGGGTCTCTTCGGTTTCTAAGAAGAGACGACCGGAACGAACGGAGTTTAACAATATATCAATGAAAGGATAGCAGGTACAATAAATAGTTTAGGTACTGAGAATGTCAAAGAAGGATACTTTTTCAAATAACAAGTAGTGGCACTTTTACAAATAACAGATAGAACTTTACACACACTTGTCCGACAATTTCAAGTACTTTTGCACCTTTTATCTAGGCGACTCCGATACACCTTTTCAGGCAATCGTTGAATAAGGTTCTCTTACGCTATTATCAAAGCGCCCCCTTATTCTGATGCATCATGATAATCACATCTATAGAATTTAGATCACTTCCTTCTATAGTGAAGGTCATTTCAATCTGTTTAGACCAATTTACTTAACTTTGAGACCATTTCAATCTGTTTAGGCCTTAGGTCATTTCAATGTAACGACCTCAAACATAAAAAGTCCTTAGGTCATTTCAATGTAACGACCCCAAACATATAAGTCCTTAACAATTGGACAATTTAACATCATATATATATAGTATTCATGGTACGAACACATAAGTCAATTTCAATTTACATAGATACACATTGAACAAAACGCATAAATGGTAAGATATTCCAAGAACGTTCATAACGAGAAAATACAAATCACTACCGGCCACTTGGTAGCATATACTTTATGAAACTCTTTGAATCCTAACACAAAGGATATGAAACAATCAAATGCTAAGGAGCGTAATCCCTTACCTTGGTCTAACTTCTTGGACAGCTCTTCCCGTGCGTATCTACAACCACGAAAGAGTAGCTTAGTATCTCGCATTTTGTCGTTAACTATCTCTACTTAGTCAAACCTTATGCGTTATAATTTAATTCTTTCCTTTCTTTATTTAGTAATCTTCCAAGTTTGGGAAAGTTTCTATTTTTGAAAACTTTCCTTATTCGAGAATTCCATTATTCTTGGATTTGTATTTCCCTATTTATAGGTTGATTTTATTTACGGTTCTATTCTTTTCATAATTCTTAACTTTAAAGTAACTTTCCTCTTTTAGGATTTTTACTTAAGCCCTTCTGCTTTTGACTAATTACTAAAAGGTCCTTCATCTTTTAGGTAATCACAAAATAGTTCCTCAACTTTTAGATAATTACCAAATGGTCCTTCAACTTTTAGATAATTATGAAATAGTCCTCCAACTTTTAGTTAATTACCGAATAGTCCCTCGACTTTCAATTAATTACAGAATAGTCCCTCGACTTTCAATTAATTACAGTTTGGTCCTCCTACAGTTTTGAACTTTACAGTTTATTCCTTCAGTTAGGTTTTCCAGCTAATTCCTGACTATAAGGTCAGAATTCTAACGGTTTCAGCTTATAAACTATTCAGTTTAATCCTTTTCAGTTTGAAACTTAACTGGAATCCTTTAAACTAAACCAAAATCTTAAGGATTTCAATCAAAACATACCTAAACACCCTAATGGTCATTCGGCTGAACCATTATTGTGCCCAAACATTATTTTTGATCCATCTTTTCATCCAAGAATATTGACATAATATTTTAATTCAACCTAAAACCATACTCCCTCCGTCCCGCCCGAAAGGACAATTTGCCTCCTAGCACAAAAATTAAGAAATGAATAAGGAAAGTGATGTAAGAAAGAGAAAAAGGTTAAATGTTGTGAGTATGAAAAATTAAATAGGAGAGAGAATGAGTGGGAGGAATAGTTAGGAGAGAGAATGTTGTGAGTGTAAAAGTAAAGTAGGAGAGAGAATGAGTGGGGTAGGAAGAGTATAAAAATAATAAAAACTTTCCTTTTTGGGGTTGTGCCCTTTTAAATGGGACGCCCAAAAAGGAAATTTGTGCCCTTTCGGGTGGAACGGAGGGAGTAATTAAGGATTTTTACATATTAATGATCCATGTTTCATATTATTATCATTCAAAATTTAAAGTTCAACATTAGGCTATACTCCTAATCATCAAACACTAATTTTTTCCATCATTATAATCATCAATCAATTTTTAAAACCCCAAAAAATAATTATTTATAATCTATAATCAATCCTAACTTCAATTAATCATAGAAAATTTAATATTAAATCAAATTAAATGAAACAAATTTTGAATTATAGGAAATTACATTACCTTTATTTTTGTTTAGAAGAATTGAGCAAAGAAGCTCAGAAAACTCGGCTGCTCCTCCTCTCCCTTCTGCGGCTGCCGCCTCCTAGGATTAGGGTTAAAAAAAAAATTTCTTTTGTTAATTATGAGGGTTATGGAAAATTAAGAAAGGATTTTGGTTATTTATATTTGGGTATTAACCTCCTTGGACCACTCATCTACACAAGCCCACTTACTTAGCCCAACTTGATTAAATCTCCAACCCATTTAATTAACCTTTAATAGCTCAATTATTAAATGCTAATTACTAATTGTAATACATTAATTATTTTCTAATAAAAATAATTTAATTAAAAGTCTAATTTTTTTTCGGGTTATTACAGTTATATGCTTCATAATGTGATTGCATATCATATTGTTGCATTTATAACTTGCTGAGATTTTTCTCACCCCGTCCTTTTATTGCTTTCTTAGATAGAGCCGAGCCAGGGGCTAAGCTACGTTGAGCACCGAGAGGGCGCCTAGTGGGAATTGTTTTGAGGAAGGTATTTTGTAAGATTACATTACGTAAATGGTTAACCTTGGGTAGTATTCCGAGACTATAACATGTTATCCTTATTTTGAAACTTTTAAAGGATTGTAAATATTTTTTAATTTGGAACTACGTTTCGTGGTTTGTAAATAAGTGTGGGTGATTTGTAAATGTTTTGAACGTGGTGTGAGTTAGTTTTGAAGTTGAATGGTTTTACCTTTAATAGTAAGTTAGGAAAGTTTTCTTAACGTTAAGCAGGTTTTGAAATTGACAAATTTTGGAAAGGACATTTCGAAAGTTTTTCTAAAAGAAAGGCGTCTTCAGAGCGTGTCCCGACGTGGGGCCAAGTAGGTCCCCGGTTCGGGGCGCGTCAGCATTACTTGCAATCTTTCGTAGGTAGGTTCTTCGGCGAAGACTATGAGTGGGTTAGAGTCGGGATCTGAAATATGAAAATTTCATTATTATTATTATTATTATTATTATTATTATTATTATTATTATTATTATTATTATTATTATTATTATTATTATTATTATTATTATTTTATTATTTTATTATTTTATTTATTATTATTATTATTATTATTATTATTATTATTATTATTTTAATTAAAACGAAGGTAGTTTTGGAATATGAAAATTTCATTTAATGGCATTGTTCATTCATTTTTTTGATCAGATAAGTTTTCAGCACTAGCCTTAATGCTTACGAATTGTGCTTTAGTTGACTTGTACTCTATTTATGATTTATTACTCCACTTTTGAAATCAAACACTCTCTAAATGACTTATGAGAAGTAATAAGTCATAAACACTAACCCATAAACTACATCAGACAGCCCAGACAGCCCTGACACTTTTATGATAATGATAAGTGAATCCAATTTTTATACTCAAAAACAATATTACTCCCATTGCACATGTTATATTTTTTATTTCAGAATGAGTATAAGTCATTATGGACACAATAATTTTGGGTAAAGAGAGTTTTAAAAAATAAATAGCATTCTTAATATTTACACCGACACACTTGACATTCCCTGAAACTTTATAAAGTAATTATTTATTTTAAAACATCATAGAGATGACAATTTTGAGTGTTAAAACTCATAAAATATCTCGCACTTTTCAGAATAAAACTGAAAATATATAGCATTAACATTCATACATATACATGGAATGCTGTTTTGTTTTCAACTTGCTATTTTTTAGTCCTATAATAAAATTTTCTTTTTTTATTTATCTTAAATAAATTTGCTTTATTAAAGAAGAAAAGAGGCTACTGCAAATTTATCATTATACAAGCAATATATAAATAAATAAAGATATTTCTCAAATGCGATATTTATTAATATTCAATAGAGTATTTTTTAGTATAATTTTTTATAAGACAAACTCGAATAAATCTGTACTTCCTAAAGCAATTACAAAGTGCTTAGCTTTCCATATTACTCCCAATAAGCCCAACAAAAATCCCAAAACCCTCTTAGTATATCTTATAAAAGGGCAACATTAGGGGCATAATGTCAGACAATTATCCCATATTTACATTACGAAAATGAGAAATATGGATCGATATATAGATTTGAAAAACTATTCTTATTATCACCAATTGATTTTAATGTAAAATCTTAAATATAGTCTATTATCGACCCAGTCCAGCTCATACTCACCCTTGTGCCTCTCCCTGCTCACCCTTGAACCTCTATGTGCTTCTGACCCATCTTTAATTTTAAAATGTATCTGTGTCACCGATATATGATAGTCTGATCAATTTCGCTGCTTCTACATGGACCCTTTGTCATCTCTTCTACAAGGTTCATTATCTCCTATTTTCTATAAGGTACACGACTTCACGTTCTCGACCGTCAACCTTCTCCCCAAATCACACGTGAGGGGATGTGTCGGACAATTATCTCACATTTACGAAAGAGAGAAACATGAACTGGTATATAGACTTGAGAAGCTATCCCCTTATCACCAATTGATTTTAAACTGTAATATCCAATATAGTCTACTACCATCCCAGTCTAGCCCCTGCTCACCCTTGAGCCTCTCCTACTCACCCTTGGACCTTTACAAAATAAGTTTACAAAATCATGGATACAAAATGAGGTGTCAATATTTTATTAGTTACATCGATTGTAATGCATCACACTTTAATTAAAAGTACCAACAAATTTTTGACAATATAATTTTATAAACCAAATTTTATAGCACCTTTTTTTTTAACTTTATTATTTCCCCTTCTAAAATTACTTTCAGGGGTAAGGGAGACAACGGGTCGGGTTCGGATCGAATCAGTTCTGTTCCGAATCTGATCCGAACATCACAAACCCTTTATCGAACCCGTCACGATCTGAATGTGTCTGATTCGAGCCTCGATCCGATCCGAATCTTTCACTTTTTTTTTATCTCATCAGTTTATGTAATCAAAGTGTATAAAATTACAAACCAATCTATCTCTTTATATCCTAAATAACCATTTAACGGTCATAGATTACTTCTAATTCAAATTAGAAATAAAAGGATAGATAAATCGACTCACCTTATACAAAATTCGGCGCCGATTGTCACCAATTCAGACTCTTCTTGCCTCTTTCAAACAGTCACGAACTACCAAATTTTATCTCTACTATTTTTCACTTTTTCCTATTCAAAACATACCCACAACATAGTAGAGTCTACTTTTGAGAGACGAGCGGAGAGAGACTTTGAAAATTTTGTTTCGCAATTTCAGAAGATTGAACTATATTCAGGCATCTCTGACAACATTTCCGACTCGTGGGTCTGTTTCTTGATTTTGGCCGGACGTTAGTTGTTCATATTTTTGGGGTTGGGGAATGTAAGAGAGAGAGACGAATGGATAGAGAGAGAAAGAACAGAGAGATGCGAGTGGAGAGAGAGAGGCGAGCGGGTAGAGAGAGAGAGAGGCGTCTAAAATATATCATCTACACAGAATCCTAATTTTTAGTTATATACATAGGTAATTTGAGATTGAATTGGATCGGATTTTGTGTCAAATTAACAGTGATACAGAATTCAATCCAAACCTAATCCGGTAATAAAAAATTGAAACATAACCAAATTTTTCATATCGATTCGCTTTCTTTCGTTGCTTTAGTTTAGATCGGGTTCAATTAAATTTCAATCCATATTATTCGGGGGCATACAATTTTCCAATTCCTTGATTTTCTACAAATAACGTTAAAATATGACAAGTTGGTCGGAGATTTCCCCAAACAAGTCAGCGGATTTCTCGAGATATCCTACGTGTCGGTCACTATTTTATGACGTAAACCCCTCAGTATATTATCTACTCGTTTCCGAGACGTCTATTTCCTTTGGTCCGTTTGGTGCTGACTAAACAAACTTATAATTAATTTTTTATTTGTCTAAAAATAATTTTATTTTATATTTTATTTATTTTTATCTAATTACATCAATTTTCAAAGTAACAAATTTAAACAAGTAAAAAAATTGTAATTTTGTTGTGCTTACTTCTCACATACTATTACTTTTCAACGAGGTTATATTTAATAGTTCACGTTTAAAAAATAACATATAAACATTTATTTAGTGTTTCTTATTTTTTATTTTATGTTCAAATTATGATAATTTTGTTGTGCTTACTCCATTTCATAATAGACATCATATCTTATTTATTTATAAACTTGATTAAATTTGACAAAACTAAGAATAATAGTTTTTTGAAGGAAAAATAATATTTAAATTTGAGTTGACTTTAAAATATTCTATAAATTACTATTGACTATAAGAAAGTATACAATTTATAACAATTTTTATAGTGTCATGAGAATAATTAGATTCTATTGTATTAATAATATTTTAGTGAAAATTCAGTTAAGTTGACTTTAAAAAGTCTAGATGTACTCTCTCTATTCCAAATTGAATATTCTTTTTTTTTTTCAAATGAATGACTTTTTAAAATTTTGAGTTCAAATAACTTTATCGCTAAATAATTTTTTTTCCGTATAGTTTCTGATATTTTTGCAAAATAAACTTTTGAAAGTGAATAACAAAGATTTGTATAATTTTTTCTATTAAAATCAATATTTTCAAAATGTCACTTAAATTTAAAATATACATTTAACATTCATTTTGGGTCGGTGGGTCGGAAGGGCGGAGTATTAAATCTATAGTATAAATGGCAAAGGGGGATGAACAGTAAAATGAACAGTTTTATAAGTCAAATTTTCTATTTTGTCCTCACTAAGTTGTTCATTTCTCATTTTGCCCTTTAATTTTTTTTTTAAATTAAAAAAAAAGGTGTGCTCGAACATGGACTTTTACTAGTAATACTACAAGATAAAGAATACTCCCTTCGTCCCGATAATTGCTTTACCATTTTTCTCCGGCACGCAAATTAAGAATTTCAAAAATGTTGTGAGTGTAATAGTAAAATAGGAGAGAGAATGAGTGGAGGAAATATTAAATAGTAAATTTGAAAAATGTTATGAGTGTAATAGTGAAATAGGAGAGAGAATGAGTGGGTTGAATAGTAAAAATTCTTTGCCAAAAAAAAAAAAGGTGAGGCTTCTAACGGAATGTCCTTTTAGGTAATTGGTAAAATTTTTATTGGGAGGGAGAGAGTATTTATTTTACAATTGATGAGTATTTACTGGGTTATCCGGTGAGTTATTCTCTTTGACTGTCTTTATCCGGTTGCTTTTACAGCTTGGCAACCCAACAACAACTACATCATATATATAGAGCTGTGTTTGGCATTATACTTTTCTTTCTTTCATTTTCTTCAACTTTTCCTCCCTCTTGATCTTCTAGGTTTTATCCATTTCACCCCCACCAACGCTCTCAGGTTTGCAACTCATTTTGGTTTTGAATATAAATTGCTTTTAAAGTGTGAGTCTGTTTGTTTAGGTTAGTGAAGGATCTTGTTTTAATCTGGGTATTAATATTAATTTTGAGTTAATATGTGGGCATTATGTGGTGTTTAGAAAGTAAAATTTTGCTCTTTTTGCTTAATTGGCTTACTGAATTAGCTTAATTGATTCTGGGTTTTATGATTTATTGCTGGGTATTATTTGTTATCTAGAGAGAAAGATTTGCTTTTTATATGTTGGGCTTGGTGAGCAATGAATGATAATTTTGAATTTAAGAGTCATTTTGAAGAAAATGTTGATTTTTAATAGAAAAAAACCATAAACGTTCTTGATATTCAATTTCAAAATTCAAGTTTTGCAAAAATAAAAAATAATAGGAAGAAAATCATTTAGGGACGGTTTTTTGATGGAAAAGTTTCTAAAGGTCATTCATTTTGGGACAAAAATGGTCATTCAATTTGGGACAGACGGAGCATTCGACTTCTAGTTAATTTCTGGGCATTATGCTGTAATTGAAAGAAAATTTGGTTGTGTTCTTGTTATATAATATTTGTGATGAACTTTGCTGATGGGATTTTTGATTAATTAGTATATTTCCTGTTTGGATGCTTATATAAGTTCTAAAGTTGGTTGCTCTGTTGGGTTATTGCTTTGGAAGCACATTATGCTTTATTTTGATGACTTATAAAAACATTTTGTCTGTTTTACCTAGATTTATGGGTGTTTGGTTGACTATATTGTATTGTGATAGTATCAACCGGAAAAGACTTCTTCAGTTTGAAGATATGTTTGAAAGACCTTAAATGATAGTGAAAATCATCTAGTATTTGTTCGTTTGAGTGCAGAATCAAAGTTGTTCTTGGATTTCGTCCTGATCCTTTTAAATTTGAAGTTTATTTTATACTGCTACGGATTTATAGCCCCTTGAAATTCTAAGTGTGCATCATCCTTGACCATGGTTGATCTATATCCTTCTTGGCATTAAAGATCGAGTTTTGTTGCATAATTCATTTTTGGTGTTTACTACCCCATTAGTTAACTGGATTGGTTGAGGTAGTTGACTTGAGGGAAATTTACATGTACAGAGTAAATCTACAACTTTCAAATACATTGTCATAAATATTAATGTACTACTCCGCCCCAAAATGAATGTCCATTTTTGTTCTTGATCAATAACAAAATAGACATTCGTTTTGGGACCGAGTAAGTTGAGTTTTTGTATAAGACAACCAAGTTGCATATGTCAATGTTATGAAATTGATATTTTCATTTGATCAAATGCAGATATTTGAAACCATCAGTTTCCTTGAAAACCTACCGTAAAAACATCTAAAATGTCTCCTACCACCTCAGTGAACACGCCTCCGAGCGGAACATTGAAAAATACAGAGTCGGGATCCTCAATCTTTGAGATAGACGACTCAGATTTTTCCAGGTTATTGGATAAACCCCCTCGGCCTGTGAATATTGAGAGGAAAAGATCCTTTGATGAGAGGTCTTTTAGTGAGATGTCTCTCTCACCTCCACGTAACCTTTATAAAAATCCCGATCAGAATAACTCTCGCGTATTTGAGCATCTCGAGAGTATATATTCTCCCGGGAGATGGACCGGCACGCCTCGAAGCAGTTATTTTGAGCCACATCCAATTGTAGGAGAAGCATGGGATGCGCTGAGGCGTTCAATGGTTTTCTTTCGTGATCAGCCAGTTGGGACTATTGCTGCTTTGGACAATTCTACCGAAGGACTTAACTACGATCAGGTGAATTATTTATCTTTTTCATAATTCTGATTCTGCTAATAAATGTAAACCTTTTTAATCCTAAAAATTTACGTAATTTAAAGATAGCGTAGCTTACTGTCATTATTAAAACACCATGAAGTTCACTTGGTCATTATGACAATCAATGGCAGTTGCACACATGCCTAATGTTTGATAAAAAAAATAGATTATTCAAAGATATGTTAATTACTCTCAAGTACAAAATATGTTAATTACTCTCAAGTACAGCAGCCCCAAAATGCTTTTGTCATCATTTTTTTCTCTTCTATATGTCACTCTTTACTGTGTAAATAAATGTTTATATTGTCTTATTTTTTTCATAATAATTTACATGCCTTAATCATGGTTTCTTCTCTCTCACTTTCTCCCCTCAAGGTAAAAGCAAATTCTTAATAAATGCTCCCTTCGTCCCATAAAGATGTTCCCACTTTCCATTTTTGTTTGTCTCAAAAAGTCCCATTTCTAAAGTTGAATAGTTAAAACAAGTAAATTTCCAAAATTTGAGTGAAATCAATGCATACAAGAGGTTAAGATTAGTGGCCCTTTGTGTGATTCTTATTTTCAATAGGGGATAGTAATGGAAGGAAAGCTATATTACTAAATTGTTTGAAAAGTCACATGGGAACATTTTCATGGGACGGAGGGATTTTCTTAACAGAAAAGCAATGGCGGATTCTTAATTCACTAGGTTGGATTGCACTTTGACTTTATTGGTCTACTAAGTTGATCTCTGACCAAAAAGTTATGAAAATTTGATAATCTTCATACTGTTCTGAAAATGGGTATTGATACACCAATAGAAACACTATTCATAACTATTTTTAAATTTCCATGAAAATAAATAATTTATCATCAAATGTTGGTCAAAGTTCAACTTAGTTGACCACAAATGCCAAAGTGTGATATTTATATTGGGAAAGAGGGAGTATCTCATAACTAAATCAGTAATGGATGATATTCTGGCAGGTTTTTCTGAGAGACTTTATTCCGAGTGCCTTGGCATTCTTGATGAATGGGGAACCTGAAATAGTCAAGAATTTTCTTCTGAAAACACTCCGCCTCCAATCATGGGAGAAGAAAGTGGACAACTTTAAGTTAGGGGAGGGTGTAATGCCAGCAAGTTTTAAAGTACTCCATGACCCTGTTAGAAACACAGAGACTATTGAGGCAGATTTTGGTGCAAGTGCTATAGGAAGAGTGGCTCCTGTTGATTCTGGATTCTGGTGGATTATATTACTTCGCGCATATACAAAGTCAACTGGGGACTCGACTTTGGCTGAGCTGCCTGAATGCCAAATGGGTATACGACTTATTTTGACTTTGTGTCTCTCCGAAGGGTTTGATACGTTCCCAACTTTGTTATGTGCTGATGGATGTAGTATGGTTGATCGTAGAATGGTAAGTTTCTTGAGATATTGCCTCGTACTCTACCGTATAGCAATGATTGATCTTGACCTCTACATAATTCAATCCCAGCTGTTTTTGATAATTAATTCCTTCATTCCTAAGGTTTTTATCGAGCATGTATATTTCTTGAAAAATAGGAGAAAAAAGAGCTTTTTCATTGAAACAAACAGAGGAGAGTATCTTCTTAAAGATGAGCAGATACAAAGTGGGAGAGAAAAGACCTTTTTTTTTTGTCTTGAAACAAACAGAGGAGAGTAGCTTCTTAAAGATAAGCATATACAAAGTGGGAGAGAAAAGATCATTTTCTTTTCTTGAAAAATGAATTGATATCACTTCTGTATGCCTTTTTTTTTACTCCCTCCGTCCCAAAATGATCCTCCCACTTTTTTATCGTTACTACGAATGAACTTTGAGCAATTATTTTAGGTTGATTTAATCATCCTAATGAAAATATAAAACTTGTTATTGGTAGGATTGTTGATGGTGTATCAATTACAAGTTTTAGATTTACATTTGTATAATTGAATCAACCTATAATTATTGCTCAAAGTTCATTCGTAGTAACGGCAAAAAAAAGTAAGAAGATAATTTTGGGACGGAGGGAGTATATATATATATATATATATATATATATATATATATATATATATATTATTTTTTTTACGAAAATGGGTGATTTCCCATTGACTGGCTTGGTGTCTCATGGCTAACACATTTTTCTTAAAATGTGAAACACCAGAAAATCTGGAAAATGCTTTCTTGAAACTCATTTTCTGTTATACTATACAAACGGAACCTTAGCCAAACAATTTCAAGATGTAAATGCGATCGAAAACACAGACACAGTTCTAACGTAGTTTTTCTGTTACTTGTTCAGGGTGTTTATGGGTACCCAATTGAAATACAAGCACTCTTCTTTATGGCCTTAAGATGTGCATTACTTCTGCTTAAACACGACGAGGAAAATGCTGAATGTATTGATAAAATAGTGAAACGTCTCCATGCTTTGAGCTATCACATGCGCAGTTACTTCTGGCTAGACATAAAGCAGCTGAATGACATTTACCGTTACAAGACAGAGGAATACTCTCACACCGCAGTCAACAAGTTTAACGTATATCCCGCCTCACTTCCTGACTGGGTTTTTGATTTCATGCCAAGTCGTGGGGGCTACTTTATTGGGAATGTGAGTCCTGCAAAAATGGATTTCCGTTGGTTTTGCTTGGGAAATTGTGTGGCTATTTTATCATCTTTATCAACACCAGAACAAACTTCTGCAATAATGGATCTTATTGAATCGCGTTGGCACGAGCTTGTTGGTGAGATGCCATTAAAGATTTGTTATCCTGCTATGGAAAGTCATGAATGGAGGATTGTTACTGGTTGTGATCCGAAAAATACTGGATGGAGTTATCATAATGGTGGATCTTGGCCAGGTATGTTTTCTTCATTTTTCTCATGTTTTCACAAATTATGGTATTCAAAACATGTGCGAGTTCATTTAGTGCCTAAAGTACTTGCAAATGAAATATGTAAGTTGATGGTCTATTGTGTTTTTGAATTTCAAGAGCAAATTTGAAATTTTTGGTCATTCATTTTAGAACAGAGGGAGCAGATACTATTTGCGACAATTTTGAGTTCCTAATATTTGGCGGGGATTCAAAATTTTGAAGTTAATGGAACTTTTAAAGGATTAAAATGTCCTAGTTCGGAATAGTATCTTTTTCCTGTCTTTTCCAAATTGACAAAAACTAGATAGGCAACAACATGGAAGGGGTGTTTTCCTATTTCCATCCCTAGTCAATTGATCAACTCCAAGTCACAAGAAAGTTTGTTTAAACAAAATGACTATTATCCTTAACTCTTCTCTGTGCAAAGTCCAAATACTAAATTTGTGATTTTATAGTTGACAGAAAGGGTAAAGTGAGATGAAACCAAACTTTAGGAGGAGGGCCGTGGGACTTATCCAAATACTAAAGTTTTCATTTTCAAATGACTATTTTACCCTTAAATCTTTCTGATCTCTGATATCTTTAAGTTATTTACAAGAACTTCTGTTTTTGACTCTGGTTGTAGTACTTCTATGGCTCCTCACTGCAGCGTGCGTGAAGGCAGGACGGCCACAGATTGCTAAACGGGCGATCGAGCTTGCTGAAGCCCGTCTTCTGAAAGATCAATGGCCAGAATATTATGATGGAAAACATGGGCGGTTTATTGGAAAGCAGGCACGTAAAAACCAAACATGGTCCATTGCTGGTTATCTGGTGGCCAAAATGTTGCTTGAAGATCCATCTCATATAGGGATGATATCACTTGAGGAAGACAAACAAATGAAACCACAAGTCAAAAGATCTGCTTCATGGGGTTGTTAATTAAATTAAGCCATTTTTATTTACCCGGGTTTGTCCTTGATAGCAAATACTTCCCTCTGTCCCAAAATGAATTTCCAATTTTTTTTTCAAATTTGCTCTTGATCAATTAGCAAATTTGAAACTTTTTTGGACATTCACTTTTGGGACAGAGGTAGCATACTTATACTATATGTTTGGTTTGAACTTTTGTTTGTTTGAGGAAACAATGCAGAATATTGATGAAATTTTGAGTTATACTTTAATTGAAATTATGATCTTTCAGTGCAGAAGCCTTTTTCTTCTAGTTGGTCCCTAAACATAAATCTTAAGATTTTTTCCCACTGTTATTGGTGGACAGCGAGACTTTACATTTAGAGTTCCATAACGAGGGTCATACCTGTTTTGGTAAAAAACAATCAATACCTGTTTTGGTAAAAAACAATCAAATGTAAAATAATTCGAAACAAATTTGAGGAAGGTGCAATGGAGTATAATCGGTGTAACAATGAATATAAGATGACTCGATCATGTAACGAGGAAAGCCCTTGAGACAACTATCTCGTCGGCATAAATCCTCGAAAGTTTATGGTCACCTTCGTCCCAAACGGTAGTATTGATCTTTGTTGAGTTACAAATATTGGAGCTATGGTGGATTACAAGAATGTGTTCGTGAACTGTGTGTGTTTTGTGTTCCAGCCATTTAGTCCTTTAAATAGAAAAAGATAACTTGAAGATAATAAAACCCTAACAAACTTTCCTAAAATCTCGGCCTTGTTATCTTGGTCTTGACTTGGTCTCTCAATCGTTGAAATGAGTCCACGAAATAGGTTTTTCCCACGTTCTATTTACCTGTAATTAAAGATACAATAAAAAATAATTAAATAATGATTTAATTATCTAAGTGAATTTTACCTTGTCCACGGGTTCGAAAATGATGACATGCTGGCAACTTCTCAAGATGTAGCGATCCTGAATTTATCCACAACAATTGTCTCCAAAAACTGTCTTTTAATGAATTTAAATAGGCGATTTTTCTACTACCTTCTAGAAGCTTTGGCGATTTAATTAACTTGATGGAGACGTGGCAGTTGAGGAGTTTAATCCGTCTTAATTAGCGTAAATAACGAGGATCTAGGGTTTTTAACTGAGCTCCCTTACGCTTTCCTCCTCACTAACGTTTCTTCCATCTTCTTCACGGCGGTGAATTTCTCTAAGGTAAAATCTTTTCCTCTCTCTTTTCCTTTTTTTGAAAATATGGTTAAGCCAAGAAAGGGCAAGGCTCCAAGAAATCCTCTGAGTTTGAACGAGGATGGGGGTTTCTCTTGCTAGGGCTTGTTGGCTAAACCTGATGAAGAGGTTTGTATTTTCAACAATGAGCTTATCGAATTTGTTAAGGATCGACGTTGCTTCCCAGATTCTACCATCTTCAGGCTTTTCGAAGTGTTTCTTAGGGCTGATTTTGTGTCTCCACAGTGGATCTGTTTTTACGAATATCCCTTTGCCCTAGGTTTTTCGTATCCCTTCCCTGCGTTGATAACTGAGTTCTTTAGAAAAACAAATTTGGCTTTCGTCCAAATAATTTCCATGGTTTGGAGGATTTTCTCTTGTGTCCTGATGGTGAATTGAGAATTTGAGTTAGACATAGGTTTGAGAGAAATAGACTTCGTATATGAGCTCCAAACCTTTGGCTCTACGAGGTATCTTTTAAAAACTAGGTCTGGAATGAGACCCCTGTTTTTGAGAGTGACGGTAAACGATAGGGGTTGAAAGTCAAAATATTTCTTTGTTGAGAAGGGTTCTTTGGAGGAAGGAGATTTCTTGGCTACAGGATGGAACAGGGAAGGTATCCCTCTTTAAAACTTCAGTTTTCTTTATTTCCCGCACTTACTTGAATTTGTAATTTCTCTGTTTGTTTTTGCAGCCATTGATTGGTCGAAGCTTTTCCCTCCTTCTACCGAGACTGAAGATAAGGTTAGGATATTGTTGGAGATTTCAGAGGAGGAGCGATCCTTCAAGCCGTTTGAAGCAATAGCCGTTTCTAAGGAACAAGAGATACCACCATCTACCGAGATGTCCACTGGTAAGATTCTACTTTGTCCCAAGAATTCTCTTTTCGCATTTGGATTTTGCCTTCATCTCATAGCGTGTACTCTGTTTTCGACAGTTTTCAAATCCACAGCTGCATTTTCCTTAAAAGATCTCCAAGATTTTTGGGGCAAACCCAAGCTAGCCAACAGTTGACGGTGCCTAAGAAAGAAATTGAGGCGCCATCTGTGGGAGAAAGGGTTAAGAAAAGGAAGGGTAGTTCTAAAGAAAAAATAAATGTTGATGAAACAGGATTGGCAGACGTTAAGGAGGCACTTGCTAGAGTGGCAGTGGTAAGTTTTTTCGAAAGCAGAGTTTTAAAGGAATCTTTTGAATATGCAATACATCCCAGTTTTTAATCATCAAACTTGTTTCTTGCAGGGTGTTGATGCGGCTGAGATAAAGATGAATAGCCTCGAGGAAAGGAACAGGAAGCTGGTTTTGGAGGCTTTACAGGCAAAGAAACAGAAGGATGTTTTGACTAAGAGAGTAGAGGATCTTCAGAAAGAGGTTGAGAGTTTGATGAAGGGCATGTCTTCCATTCAAGACACTCAATTGCAGGAAATTGAAGATGTGAAGAAGAATATGATGGCCTCAGCTGCCCAGAGTATGATAGTAATAAAAATTCAAATGATGGAAGAGTTCCAGGCTGGGAAGCATACAGAGTGGGATGTTGAGCAGCAACGTTCACTCTTGAAGGCTTTGGATGGTAAAGGAGAGGAAGCAGGAGAAGGATCCTCAGCTGCGAAGGATGATGACATCCTAGAGGAAGGAGTAGCCGCAACATCTGCGGCAGTAGCCACCCCATGAAGGAAATCAAAAAAATGGTTCTTTAGGTTTAAAAACTTTTGGTTTGAAAATGGGTTGCGTCCCAAAGACAATATTTAAATATTTTTGGTTTGTAATCGGTTCATAAGGGCCAAGACAATTTGCTTTTCATTTTTCAAGTGTTGGGTTGGTTCAACACTTTAATGTTTCGTAGGGTAAAAAACTTTTGTTTTGCTTGGATTTTGCTAAAAACTTTTGCTCAAGCATTTTTAAAAAAAATGAAAATAGAATGTTGGGATGCTAACCTTTTCGGAGACGTTGACAACTTGCGAGTGAATGTATAAATCCTTGCAATTACTTTGATTGACATGTGAATGTCAATAATCTTTTGTTCTTAGGTGGCATGAATATGCCACAACCATATTGATAATTTCTTAGGGTCAAAACTCATTGATCGAGTGGAGATGGGTAATTCGTACATATTAAACGTACGGGGCCATCACACACCTCAATCAAGGTTGACATCGTTGTAAGTACCCAAATCTGGCTCATGCCTTCCGGTTAAATTTCCTGGCAATTTCGGTAAGTTTCCCGGTAATTCCCCGGACCTTCCTAGCCTTCCGGAAATGTCCTGGAGCAGTCCCAAATTAAAATTAGGGCTGTAGGGAGCCTTCCTAATTAAGAAAACACGTTTTTCTTAATTAAGGAGAAGGTTCTAGAATAATGCCACCTTGCATGGTTCTAGAATGCTGAGTCATAATGGATAAGACCGCACGGCCTCATTTGCAAAGGGCCTGCAGCCGCACGGCTTCATTAGCCTTATCCAGACTGCCTATAAATAGAGCCCTCCTCTACCCATTTCAACACACACAATATATGAGAAAAATACACAATACACTCTGAAATACGTGAAGAAACCTGCCGGGAATTCAAGAAGAAGAAGGAAGGCCAAGAAGCTACATCCCTCCTCCTTGAAGACCAAAGATCGACCTCTCCTCCTAGCTCCGTCCCGAGAAGCGAAGGAAGTCATTGGTAACCTCGCACGCCCTATCCTTGCATCCTAATTGCTTTATAAATTGCTCATTGCATTGTCTTTATATTGCTTGGGACTTGGTAGCTTAAAGATCACATCTTTATCATCCCCTTCCCCTTTTTGCATGCATTAAGACCTCATTTGTCATAAAAATGTAGTCTTTTTCATAAAGGTGCATCCTTTGCACCTAAAATCCCTATTTTCCAATAAAAATGTTATCTTTATGCATCATTTGCATATAAAGATCAAATCTTTTTCAATAAAAATGCATCCTTTGCATCAAAACCCCCTTTTCTAATGCATCATTTGCATAAAAATCCTATCTTTATGCATCATTTGCATAAAGATCATTTCTTTCAATCAAAAAGCATCATTTGCTAAAACCAAAATGTCATCTTTTCATTAAAGAGTCATTTTCATCATGCATTTCCCCTTTCCCCCAACCTTGGAACGGACCGGTGTAAAAGTTCTCATCTTTGCATCGTTCCTTCCATTAAAGGCTCATGATTTCTTTAGGAAAAGGATAACCTTGAACCCTATATCTCCGATTATCGCTTAAGAATGAGTGTGAAGCCTCTATACGAGCTCGACCGTCTTAAAGCGTAGGATTGATGGGCTAAGGACATTCCTTCCTAAAGAACCTCATCTTTGACCAAAAGAGAGTCATTCTCTCGATCACGCAAGTCCCGAGGGTCCCGAGGTTTAAAAATGCGATGATCATAAGTCATAAGATGAGGACGGGACCATAATCCCAAATACATAAATTCCAAGAAATCCCGAGCGACAACCAACAAATGGTTTGTACGTCCGGAAGACAACTTGGGACATTCCCCCCTTTTATTTTCAAACACATGCACACAAAGAAAGCACGCAAGCAAACACGATTAATGAAATCTCGGGAGACTTGCTCCGGCAAGGCACTTTGGGTGAACGCCAAACGTTCTTCCCAAGGGGTAACTTAACCTCCGAACCCATAAAACCTTTTTTTTCAAAGTTTTGAGGTAATCAAAATGGCGTGGCGACTCCGTTTTTCAAATAACTCGAATGTCTTCAAACTCGCGTGAATTCCAATAAACAAAAATTTGGGGCACACATTCACAGTTTGGCGACTCCGCTGGGGATCATCCCAAAGGAGAAAAGCTTTATTTTCAAAACAAAAGTCGATACTTGGTATATAGGTGGACCCCACTTACCCTTCCTGTATCGCTCCCTAACCCGGGGCTTGGGATAACAAGGTGGTTTAACAATCCCACGTACCAGTATCCCTTTTCGAAAAAAAATGATTTTGAAAAAATAGAAGAAAGCTTTTCCCTTTGAGCGGGTTAAACTCCCATCGCCGATTTCATTAATCGTGTTTGCTTTCTTTACCATGCATTGCATCATTTGCATCTTGGAATCTTTGCATACTTTGAACGGGAAATAACCCGAAAAATAGCAAAAGGAGTGGAACCTGGAAAATTGATCCATGCAGTCGTACGGCTAATCCTCATTGGATTCTGACCGGACGACCTCAGTGGCAATTCCACCAGGAAAAATCATGGTTAATCTGGCAGTCCTAGCAGCTTGGGGCTACTCGGCTCCACGACCGACCGGGGCTCCCGAGAAAATTTACGTGCTTATGTGTTGCATTTTCCCCGTCCCGAAAATCATTCCTTTAAAACACATTTATGAAAATCTCTGTTTTAACTCAAAAAGGAACATTTTTAGGAGATCGCACACTACGCGCACCTGATATATCCTGTACACTTTTGCACGCACGTCCTTCAAACCCGAGGGTGGTTCCAGTGCGATCCACGGACAGCCTTACGATGCTCCCGGCGCGCACGGAATCATCCCAACCTCCCCATGGCGACGGTGTTGACCAATGCACGGTCCCGTGTCACACGTTTCAAAAACCGTGACTTTTGGTTGGTTTTGGTCTAGTCCGTGTCATATAGCCCGATTGCATACCCACGTAAAGGTCAAGCCTTAGCTCATAAACGGAAGCCAAGATTTTCGCTCAAGCGAAATTGCCGAAATTCCGACAAGGAAAAATCGGTGGGATCTTGACTCCGACATTGATTATTGACCTTGACCCGCACGGAATGCGTAAGAGTCAAGACCGAGTCTTTGCCAAAAAATCAAAAGATCTTTCGCTCAAGCGAAGCTACGCCAAAATTCCGATAAGGAAAAGCTGGCACGATCTTGACCGGCATTGACTTCGATTCCGACTCACGCACTGCGTATGCAACGAAGTTCAATGTGACACTTTGTGTCATCCGGCTTTACCGCCCGACCCATGCCTATTATTCTCTCGGACATTACCAAAAGTCAAAACGTCATTCGCTCAAGCGAAACTACGCCAAAACTCCGTCAAGGCGGAGACGAGACTTTCCGTATTGCCTTGACTATAATCCGCATCGCTCGTGCGTTGAAAGGTCCTATGACCCGCTAGACCCGATAGGAGCGTTCTTTACTCTCGGTCGGTGGGATCCGCGTGCCCTATAGGACCCTCGCCCGGCCATCCACCCCGGGAGGTCGAAATACGGGTGGAATACGAGGGCTTATAGACGTAGTGACGGAACCCACCGATCCGGGATCTAGAGTAGTTGTGAAAAAGAAGGGCGTAACCCCTTTTCCAACCAATTAGAGGTTAATAAAAGACATTGTTTTAAGTAAACTTGAACAATTAGTGTAATCATAATTGCATGTTCCTATCTCTCGAAATCCCTAATCGAGACCTTTTTCGGTCCGATCTCCGTTTCCTCATCCCGACCTTTCATGGTCAAATCCCTAATCGAGATCTTTTCGGTCCGATCTCCGTTTTCTTTATCCCTACCTTTCATGGTCAAACCCTAATCGAGACCTCTTCGGTCCGATTTTGATTTTCTTGTCCCGACCTTTCATGGTCAATCTCTAATCGAGACCTCCTCGGTCCGATCTCCGATTTCCCGACTCGACCTTTCATGGTCAAATCCTTAATCGTGACCCCCTTCGGTCCGATCTCTACTTCCAATCTTGACCTTTCAAGGTCTCATCTTTTCCGATCAATTAGGATTAGGAGAAAATGCGTTTCGAGCAAAAGTTAAAGCGATAAGGGCATGTTACTTGAGCCTTCAATCTAAATACTTACCTTCGAGTCTAAACCTTACCTATCCCCGAGTCTAAACCTTACCTATCCCCGAGTCTAAACCTTGCCTATCCCTTTCCCGCAGCCGAAAAGAAGTGAGCGAGAGTCTTGGGTCGGCGGCTTTTCGTTCGGACAGCTCATCGCCTCGTAGAGTCGAATGGCGAGATTTGACAGAAAACGGTGAGGGTATGGGAAATCGGATGATTAGGAAGGAAGAGTTAGTCACGGCTTTGGAAAATGCCCGGAAGGATCATGAAGATCAGCTGTCATTGCTCATCGGTGCTCTTCGCCGCAATGGAATCCAAGTAACAATTGAGTCCAGCGGTTCTCTGGTAGTGGTCGAAGATGAGACTCCGTAAGTAGCCATCTCGGTTCCCACCTATAACCAATACCTTCCTCCATCCACATATGATCCCTTGCCAAGGACCACTTCTCCTCGGTCCTTTCCAACATCCCGGCTCATCGGGGCCCCATTGCCCTCGGCTTCTCGTAACGGATTGGATTTCACCCCACTTATCCCTCGCCTCGGCAATACACGCCGGTTTATGCTCCAACCTCACATAATCGGTTTGAGATATGTGGCTATGTTGAAGCCCCTATACCCGCTGAATGCGATCATGAGTTGCCGAAGGATGAACCGAGTTTTCAGCCGTTACCTACCGGACTTAATGAATTCGGCCGTCGGTTCGCTACTACAAGTCACATTTGCCGATCCGGTAGCCCTAGAGTCCCCGATTGACCCCTATGTGGCAATGTTGATGGAGCAAGTGAAACGAGATGCAAGAGAAGCTTGACCTCATGATGAGTATCAATACTCCCTTGACCCAAGATGTCGGACTGTGCAAGGAAATGATTCCACCGAGCATAACCCAATACCAAGCAACAACCGTACTCGGCTCGGCACCAAGTACCTCACAAAGGAAAGAATGTCGCGGCTTCCTTCACCCAAATCCAACAGTGGAACCAATTGGACAATGGGAATCGAGTCTTGAGAATAACAAGGTCCCAGAAAACCTCGCTCCTTTCACTTTAACAATACGAGAGATGCCTTTAAGCAAGATTACGGAAGAGCTAGTGAAAGAAAAACCGATAAAGCCACTGGAAAATTGGAAGCCCGGGAACCCCAAGTATTCGGTTGGATGAGTCCAAGCATTGCCTTTTCCATCAATACCATGGGCACGACAACGATGATTGCACCTATTTGAGGCATGAGATCCAAAAGTTGATAGAAGATGGGAAGCTTGAGAACCTCCATGGGCCAAAGACGAGAAAGTTATGACAAGAGGTCAATTCAAGAAGTGCAAGGTCGAAACGTCGGCTGATGATTTTGGGATGCCCATGAGCAAAGTTTTCAACGATTTGGTGAAACGAAGCCTTCTCACACCTCTCGAGAATCATAAGCCAAGAAACCCAAGTAGAGTTGACGGGGCCAAGTTACGCAGAGTACCACAAGCATTATGGTCATGTGACAGACAAGTGTGTGGAGGCGAAGAAAGAAATTCGTGGGCGATCTACGAAGGAAAGCTCAAGCTCCCTGGCAGTCCAACTCGCGAAGAGTAACTAGACTAGGGTTTACCTATCCTTAAAAAAAAAAAAGGAAGAAAAAGAAAAATAGTCTCTCAGTCAACCTTCGTAGGTCCTAGTATTTTTTTCCTTTCAATTAAGTCCTCTACGGACATTGTATTAAATCTTCAATTTTCTATAAAAGAGTCTTCTTCTTTTCTTGCTAGACTTAAGACATTATTTGCACACCTACATTACATTTAATGAAATGGTTTTATTTTATATGATCACTTGCATTGCTCAACGAACAATCTCTCGAAATAATTAACATTCTGATTAATCGGTGTGAGAAAGTCAACTAATGCCATCAAGCCATACACTTTCCTCACCCCACAAAAGGCCTTCATCAAAGCCATACACTTTCCCAAACCATGTCCACCTTCATCTTGACCAAGTCAACGACGGCGACAACATCAAGGAACGACAAAAAAGGCCACTCAGCTTCGAAAGATTGACCCTGTGTCGACAACAACCTAGGGGCTTGGCTTAGACTTCAAGGGTATCAAGAATGTTCAAGCAGGGGCTCGCCTTGGTCCTCGGGTGCTCTAGAAAAATAAAAAAAAAAAAAAGAAAAAGAAAAAAAATGTGTGTAGTGCAAAAAGAGTAATACCCGGCTAGGCGAAAATCCCGAGAAAAGGGCGAGTCTAGGCAAAAAACGGGTTGCACATATATAAAAAAAAAAAAAAAAAGAAGAAATCTTGGTGCAAAAAGAGTAATGCCCGGCTAAGTGAAAATCCCAAAAAAAAGGGCGGTCTAGGCAAAAAACGGGGTTGCACATAAAAAATAAAAGAAAAATGAGGCCAAGGACCCGGCGTTACCAATCAAAAGCTTGACGGACGAGGCAAGACCAAAGCTCAAAAATGAAAGTTGTCGACAACAATGGGGCGGTCGAAGCAAAGCGAAGCATTTCATAAGCCTTTAGGCATATGCAAGTCCTTTCTCCCCAATGAAAGACGAGAATCGAAAGCTATTGAAGCGTAGTCCAAGAATGACTTGGTCAAGGAATCATCCCGAGGCCCATGCCTCATCATCCGATCTTCTTATCCTAGCCTTTTCACTAAAGGAACCACAAATTCCATTTCCCAAGCAGGTCAGGCCAAGGCCGAACTACGGCGACACGAGCTCCTCACAATGAGGGGAACGTAGGCAACCGGCAATGGTCCGGTCATAAACACATCCAAATTCACGAAAACCCGGTCTCATCAAATGACCTCTCCCATAAGCATATTCGAATTCCGAGAAAATTCGGTCTCATCAATGACCTCTCTCCCATAGGCACAGATCAAATCCCGAGAAAACCCGGTCTCATCAATGACCTCCTTATACACAAACCTTTCTTTCACACCCCGGCCAACCTTGATCCGCGACATTGGTTGACTTTCTCCTCATGATTAATAAGAATGTTTGTTCATATCGAGATTAGTGGTTGAATAACCGAACATTAATAAAGGGTTTTAAGCAATCTTGTGATCATTGTAAATAAAACAAGTTTTCGAGATGTCTTGACAAGTCTTCCTTTTCTACATCTTAGGAAAGATAGCGCTAAACAACGATTTTACGTTAGAAGGGGCTTCCATACACTTTTACCAACCTTTCTACGCTTATACTCTCTCAAAAGAGTCAAACCCCAAAGCGAGTTTTGTGCCTACATCGAATAAGGCCATCAAAATAACACAAAATCGGGATTATTCCCACCTTTTGAAAAATATGCCCTGCATGTACATATCTTCCTAAAATTCTTCTCTTTGTCTGCGTCTCCTTAAGGTTGGTAGTTGACTAAAAAAAATAGAAATAAAAAAAAAAAGAAAAAGGATAGGTTTTCCCTCTTCTGCTACAATTCGCATTAGGAATTTGCCTCGAAACTCTTTCGATGCAGGGCTTTGCCAAGTCATTCCTTTAAAGCTGGGGCTTCTTTAGCCATGTTTAGGGTTCATATCGGGTTCTTCACTAGGTCCCTAGATGGATTCGAGTCTTGGTCGAGATCAATTTCATAATCACGTTCGCAATACCATTCGGATTGGGATTTTTGTTAGGTCACGAGGCGGGGCTTCGCCAAGTCACTTCGCCTACTCGGTTCATTCAACCGGGGCTTTGCCAAATGAAAGGATCTTTCCTTGCTTTAGTAAGACATGGGGCTTTGCGAAAGTTTTTCCTCGGCGGGGCTCAGATAAGTCACATCCGTCCACTAGAAGAGAGGTTTGGTCACTTGAACATACGCTTTGGTTATAAAAGCACATCGACATCGGCTTCAAGCGCCGAGTTTAAGAAAAGGACCTTAATCGGGACCCGAGGTTTAAACCCGGTCTCGGCCCAAGAAAGGAATTCTAGTCCACGTTGACAACATCTCGGCAACAACGGCGGTTCGGTCCGCGCCCAAGGGATACAACCCCCACTGCTTGAAACCCGTCTTAAACACATTCCATATGTACATCCAGGACCAGTCTCTACCATTGTTTCCAAGAAAAAAAAAAATCACCCCCGAGGCTCAAGTAACGTGCCAATTGCTAAAAATAACATTTTCTCCCAAAACGCCTCCGTTACTTCCGTTATAACGAGATAACGCTAGGCGACAGAGTTTCCTAATTGTCAAAAATCCAACTTTGGCTACCTCTATCACAGATTGAGAAGTATGCTCAAGTTTTCCGGTTATAAGCGCCTCTATCTACTCGATAGTGACGTAAGCTTTAGCTTCCTCGAGGTGATGACCTCCACTAATCGTCAAAACCTCAAGAATCCTAGACATCGTTCCTAAAGCTGTCTAGGTAAAGCTTGAACTACGATCAAGGCTTGATTCCTCAGGGATACGTAGGTAGCCTTTCATAAAAGGTTCAGCCATCCGACCACTTTGGTCACCTTTTTCTTCCTCCACTCTCCAATGGTGCGTAAGCTTTTCATAAAAGTCCAATTTTTTGACCACATTGGTCACCCCTTTTGATTTGGCACATTCCTTGTAGGATCGGTTGTTTGACCTACTAGGTCACCCGTTTCCATCCTTATAGGAAGGGACCAAATATCTCTTTGCCATTGTCCCAAGAAGGCCGGGTAAGTGATCTCTTTTGGTCACCCAATTCCAACACAGTTTGTGTGCAATTCCATTCAGTTCAAAGGCATTAAAAAGCACGGTTCGGGCTTACTAAGTCGCGCGACATACTAAGCCTCGTGGCTGTTTTTACCATTTTCCCCGAAGGCTCCATTTTACAATTTTGTCCCAGTAGGCTTCTTTTACCCTTTTATTGCCCTGGCATTTTCAATCACTTTCAATTCAGTTTTCCCTCTAGTGCCCCCGAGGCCTATTTTACAAATTTACCTCTGTGATTCAGTTTATTTGCCCTTGGCATTTTCAATTTTATTTTTCAAATAATCAGGATACATCCCAGTTTTCTTTACAAAAAATCATTCGGGTGCGTCCCACTTTTCTTTACAAAAACTATTGATTCCTTCCAACTTCTCTACAAAATCCAACCTTTTTCGCAATCTCCGTTATTCCGTTATAACGGGATAACGTTAGGTGACAGCCTTCGAATTGTCAAAACTCTAAACTTGTGCTACCTCTATCCGCGAATAGTGACGTATGCCCAAGTCATTCCAACTTGTGCTACCTCTATCCGCGAATAGTGACGTATGCCCAAGTCATTCCAACTTGTGCTACCTCTATCCGCGAATAGTGATGTATGCCCAAGTCATTCCAACTTGTGCTACCTCTATCCGCGAATAGTGATGTATGCCCAAGTCATTCCAATTTGTGCTACCACTATCCGCGAATAGTGACGTATGCCCAAGTCATTCCAATTTGTGCTACCACTATCCGCGAATAGTGACGTATGCCCAAGTCATTCCAATTTGTGCTACCACTATCCGCGAATAGTGACGTATGCCCAAGTCATTCCAATTTGTGCTACCACTATCCGCGAATAGTGACGTATGCCCAAGTCATTTCAACTTGTGCTACCTCTATCCGCGAATAGTGACGTATGCCCAAGTCATTTCAATTTGTGCTACCACTATCCGCGAATAGTGACGTATGCCCAAGTCATTCCAATTTGTGCTACCACTATCCGCGAATAGTGACGTATGCCCAAGTCATTCCAATTTGTGCTACCACTATCCGCGAATAGTGACGTATGCCCAAGTCATTCCAATTTGTGCTACCACTATCCGCGAATAGTGACGTATGCCCAAGTCATTCCAATTTGTGCTACCACTATCCGCGAATAGTGACGTATGCCCAAGTCATTCCAATTTGTGCTACCACTATCCGCGAATAGTGACGTATGCCCAAGTCATTCCAATTTGTGCTACCACTATCCGCGAATAGTGACGTATGCCCAAGTCATTCCAATTTGTGCTACCACTATCCGCGAATAGTGACGTATGCCCAAGTCATTTCAACTTGTTCTACCTCTATCCGCGAATAGTGACGTATGCCCAAGTCATTTCAATTTGTGCTACCACTATCCGCGAATAGTGACGTATGCCCAAGTCATTCCAATTTGTGCTACCACTATCCGCGAATAGTGACGTATGCCCAAGTCATTCCAATTTGTGCTACCACTATCCGCGAATAGTGACGTATGCCCAAGTCATTCCAATTTGTGCTACCACTATCCGCGAATAGTGACGTATGCCCAAGTCATTCCAATTTGTGCTACCACTATCCGCGAATAGTGACGTATGCCCAAGTCATTCCAATTTGTGCTACCACTATCCGCGAATAGTGACGTATGCCCAAGTCATTCCAATTTGTGCTACCACTATCCGCGAATAGTGACGTATTCCCAAGTCATTCCAATTTGTGCTACCACTATCCGCGAATAGTGACGTATGCCCAAGTCATTCCGATTTGTGCTACCACTATCCGCGAATAGTGACGTATGCCCAAGTCATTCCAATTTGTGCTACCACTATCCGCGAATAGTGACGTATGCCCAAGTCATTCCAATTTGTGCTACCACTATCCGCGAATAGTGACGTATGCCCAAGTCATTTCAACTTGTGCTACCACTATCCGCGAATAGTGACGTACGCTCAAGTTTCTCAACTTAAGTTACCTCTATCTCCGTCATAAAGAGATAGCGCCATAAGCTCTAGCTTCTTCAGGTGACAGCCTCCGAATTGTCAAAATCTCAAGGATCCTAGACATCGTTCCTAACTATCTAGTGATGCTTGAACTACGATCAAGGCTTGATTCCTCCGGGATACGTAGGTAGCCTTTTATAAAAGGTCCAGCCATTCGACCACTTTGGTCACCCTGTTTCTTTGTCACTCCTCAGTGATAAAGCGCCCCCTCATAGAAGTTCAGATATCCGACCACCTTGGTCACTCCTAGCATATCCCCAGTAGGATCAATTGCTTGACCTCCTAGGTCATTTTCTCTTCTTTGTCCCCGGCAAGAGACCAGTTTCTCTTCTTCCTCCCCCAGCGGATCCTAATTCCGAACTACGGCCTGGCTTGATTCCTCCGGGATACGTAGGTAGCCTTCCAAAAGGTTCAGCCACTCGACCGTCTTGGTCACCCAATCCGTCTCGGCATTCGCCAGATCGGATCCTTTTCTATCGACAACCCCACTCGCCTTGCAAGTGACGTTGCCGAGGGCTTGTAAGTACCCAAATCGGCTCATGCCTTAGGTTAAATTTCCGGCAATTTCGGTAAGTTTCCCGGTAATTCCCCGGACCTTCCTAGCCTTCCGGAAATGTCCTGGAGCAGTCCCAAATTAAAATTATTGCTGTAGGGAGCCTTCCTAATTAAGAAAACACGTTTTTCTTAATTAAGGAGAAGGTTCTAGAATAATGCCACCTTGCATGGTTCTAGAATGCTGAGTCATAATGGATAAGACCGCACGGCCTCATTTGCAAAGGGCTGCGGCCGCACGGCTTCATTAGCCTTATCCAGGTGCCTATAAATAGAGCCCTCCTCTACCCATTTCAACACACACAATATATGAGAAAAATACACAATACACTCTGAAATACGTGAAGAAACTGCTGGGAATTCAAGAAGAAGAAGAAGGAAGGCCAAGAAGCTACATCCCTCCTCCTTGAAGACCAAAGATCGACCTCTCCTCCTAGCTCCGTCCCGAGAAGCGAAGGAAGTCATTGGTAACCTTGCACGCCCTATCCTTGCATCCTAATTGCTTTATAAATTGCTCATTGCATTGTCTTTATATTGCTTGGGACTTGGTAGCTTAAAGATCACATATTTATCATCCCCTTCCCCTTTTTGCATGCATTAAGACCTCATTTGTCATAAAAATGTAGTCTTTTTCATAAAGGTGCATCCTTTGCACCTAAAATCCCTATTTTCCAATAAAAATGTTATCTTTATGCATCATTTGCATATAAAGATCAAATCTTTTTCAATAAAAATGCATTCTTTGCATCAAAACCCCCTTTTCTAATGCATCATTTGCATAAAAATCCTATCTTTATGCATCATTTGCATAAAG
Organism: Adenophora triphylla var. japonica; assembly: GCA_022495995.1. Taxonomy (NCBI): domain Eukaryota; kingdom Viridiplantae; phylum Streptophyta; class Magnoliopsida; order Asterales; family Campanulaceae; genus Adenophora; species Adenophora triphylla. The sequence goes on along the minus strand of JAFEMH010002329.1, from coordinate 310,060 downwards.
ATCATTTCTTTCAATCAAAAAGCATCATTTGCTAAAACCAAAATGTCATCTTTTCATTAAAGAGTCATTTTCATCATGCATTTCCCCTTTCCCCCAACCTTGGAACGGACCGGTGTAAAAGTTCTCATCTTTGCATCGTTCCTTCCATTAAAGGCTCATGATTTCTTTAGGAAAAGGATAACCTTGAACCCTATATCTCCGATTATCGCTTAAGAATGAGTGTGAAGCCTCTATACGAGCTCGACCGTCTTAAAGCGTAGGATTGATGGGCTAAGGACATTCCTTCCTAAAGAACCTCATCTTTGACCAAAAGAGAGTCATTCTCTCGATCACGCAAGTCCCGAGGGTCCCGAGGTTTAAAAATGCGATGATCATAAGTCATAAGATGAGGACGGGACCATAATCCCAAATACATAAATTCCAAGAAATCCCGAGCGACAACCAACAAATGGTTTGTACGTCCGGAAGACAACTTGGGACATTCCCCCCTTTTATTTTCAAACACATGCACACAAAGAAAGCACGCAAGCAAACACGATTAATGAAATCTCGGGAGACTTGCTCCGGCAAGGCACTTTAGGTGAACGCCAAACGTTCTTCCCAAGGGGTAACTTAACCTCCGAACCCATAAAACCTTTTTTTCAAAGTTTTGAGGTAATCAAAATGGCGTGGCGACTCCGTTTTTCAAATAACTCGGATGTCTTCAAACTCGCGTGAATTCCAATAAACAAAAATTTGGGGCACACATTCACAATCGTGCGCTTCAGGCGAGGTTTTTAAACCTTAATGAGACTAAAGAAAGTAATTTCTTTAAACCTTTGAAGGGATTAAGTACCTTTAACGGAGGTGAGATGGCCAGTCTCAAAACGGTTGTTTTCACGAGATTTGGATTGAATTGACGACCTCTGATTTAAGATGTTAACTTCTTGGAAGGATGTTAACATTTCTATTTGTTAAGGAATTTATTCAAATGCTTATTGTTTCCTTGCAAAACAGAAAAATGATAGGGGTGGGCGTTAGCTTAGCTAACGCCCCTCCGATGCTTAAGTCAGTAATCGTTCAAAAAATAAACAAAATGGAAACAAGTACTTTTATTGAAAATAAAATGGTAAAGATCGTACCTTGATTTTATTTGCATTGTAACGTAATTATTGGAACTTACATAAAATAGGACTTGAGGTGAATGTCATTCCAGCTTTGGGGAATCCTTGCTTCCTCTAGAGTTGACAGCCAATATGAACCTTTACTTGCTTCGGCATCAACTAAGTATGGCCCTTCCCATTTGGGGGCCATCTTTCCAGCATTGGACTCTCTTGTATTTTGAAACACCTTTCGTAGGACTAGATCACCGACTTGGAACTTCCGTAGTCTAACATTTTTGTTGTAGGATTTAGCAATCTTTTGTTGAGTATGTTGCTATCACCGATCTTGGCTAAATCCACTTAGCTCGTCAATGGTATCTAGATCGTAACCCGAGGTTGGCATCATTACGCTCAGTGTCAACATTTTGAATACAGTAGTAGGGACGACGACTTCGCCGGGATGGCTTGCCTGCGCTCCAAATACTAAGGACTAAGGGGTCTGGCCTGTCGCGTTCTTTGGTGTGGTTCTATCTGCCCAAAGGACAAATGGAAGCTCTTCTGCCCATCTTCCTTTCTTTTGATCTAGCCTCTTTTTTAGGTTGTTGTTGATTATTTTGTTACTTGATTACGCACGGCCATTAGCTTGAGGATGCGGCTGGTGAGGATGTCACCATCTTAACTCCCCACCTAGTGAGAAAATTCTGCGTCTTCTTGCTGATAAATTGGGAGCCGTTGTCACATATTATTTCAGAGGGGATGCCAAATCTGCTAAATATATTTTTCTCAGTGTTCTAAAAATCGGCCTAGGCGGCCGCCTAGGCGCTAGGCGGCGGCCGGGCGCCGCGACTTTAGGCTAGGCGGGGCAATTAGGCGCTAGGCGGGCTAGGCGGGTCTAGGCGGGGCTAGGCGGGCTAGGCGGTCTAGGCGGGCGGCGGGCTGGGCGGGATTAGGCGGGACTAGGCGGGGCTAGGCGGGGCCTAGGCGGGATTGGGCGGTCTAGGCGGTCGAAGAGTTGGCGTTCGAGTTTTAGATGCGTTCGGCGAAGTAACGGGTGTAACTTTTGATTTCGGAGGAGTTACGGGACGCACAGCATATCAAAACGACCGTCTTTTCGAGAGGAACAAAAGTCACTGGGCTATGTCCCATGAGCGGCCCATAAATAGGCCAAAAAACGCTTCTAAGGGCCTCAAACGGCCTTCAGAAGTTTTTATCCGTCTTCTAATGTTATGGTTCAATGACCGAAATGCCCTGACCCATAGTTGAGTTGTTCAAGATTTATATATTTATACTCTTGAATTTGTCACTATGGACAAAAACTATGGAATATATATAAAAATGTGTGTAAATTCGCGGCTCCGCCTAGGCCCCGCCTCGGCCCCGCCTAGGCGCTCTAGGCGCTAGGCCCGGCCTCGCCGCCTAGGCGCCGCCTAGCGATTTTTAGAACCTTGATTTTTCTTAATGAAGGATATGACTTCTTTATCACGAACTTACACGTAGGATTCGGCTTCAACCCACTTAGAGAAGTAATCAGTCATTGCTAGCAAAAATACTTTTCCTTCAGGAGCTTTAGGCAATTTTCCCACTATATCCATTCCCCACCTCATAAATGGCAAAGGGGAGAGGATTGGATGAAGCAATTCTGCGGGGCTGGTGCAAGATGTCACTATGCCTCTGGCAGGAATCACACTTCTTGGCAAAGATGGCAGTATCTTGACGCATTGTTGGTCAGTAGGAACCCATTCTTAGAGCTTTCATATATAAGATTCTTGTAACGCCCCGAGCCCGAAGACCGGGTCGGAACGCTATCAGATTTGACGGACTATCCCCACAAACCACCACAAGTCTTTCCAGCACGTGTTGTCCTCACTTACGTGCTCACTGAGAAACTTCCCAGTGGAGTCACCCATCCTAGAATTTCCCGGATCAAGCACGCTTAACCTTGGAGTCCTTATAAGATGAGCTTCCGAAAAGAAGATGCATCTTGGTGATATGAGTAGCACTAATCAAATCATATCAAACATATCGAGGCACACACATTTTTGGGGCGCCACAATCTCCCCACTTAGGATCCTTGCCGTCCCAGGCCAAGGCCTGCCTACCTTGAAACCCGGGCAGTGTGGATCCAAGAGGGGCTCATACGGATCCAAGAGGTGACTCCCACCGACTCCGCGGTGTGCACTTTGTTCCGCACAGCACTTTGCTCCACACTTCCGGCCGGGTCCCGCTCTGATACCATTTGTAACGCCCCGAGCCCGAAGACCGGGTCGGAACGCTATCAGATTTGATGGACTATCCCCACAAACCATCACAAGTCTTTCCAGCACGTGTTGTCCTCACTTACGTGCTCACTGAGAAACTTCCCAGTAGGTCACCCATCCTAGAATTTCCCCAGATCAAGCACGCTTAACCTTGGAGTCCTTATAAGATGAGCTTCCGAAAAGAAGATGCATCTTGGTGATATGAGTAGCACTAATCAAATCATATCAAACATATCAGGCACACACATTTTTGGGGGCGCCACAATTCTGCCCCCAGAATGGTTACCACATGATTCTTCATGCAATTCTCTTAGAACTTCCATGGCTTTGTCAGCTTCGAGACATCTTAAGTATGGACCTGCAAATGATTTCTTAAACGACACATTATCTATTAATATGAATCTTGAAATCCTTACCCTGAATGCTCTTGCATTCTTTCCTCATTAGGGATGGTGTCATCTTGAAGATATTTAATTATTGGTGTCGTCCAATATGTCTCTATCTGATTATCTGGGATGTCATCATCTGTGCACAAAAGTTCTAACTTTTCCACTGCAGGGATGTCGACATGTATGATTGGTATATTGGTCTGAGATAAGCTTTTGAAAGCTGATCCAAGATTGGCCAATGCATCTGCTTGAGAGTTCTCCTCTCGGGGTATTTGTTCAAAGGAGAAGATTTGAAATTTGCTTGCTAGGATTTTCACAATGCCCAAATAAGCTGTCATCTTCGCATTTTTTGCTGCATAGGAACCATTAAAATGATTGACAAGTAACAATGAATCACTATATACCTGTATTGCTTTAATGCTCATGTCTAGAGCCACGGTTAGGCCCACGATTAAGGCTTCGTATTCTGCTTCATTATTGGTAGCTTTAAAATCACAACTAGTGGCCTGGGGTATGATGTCCCCTTATGGCGACTTTAGGACAATACCTAGCCCTGTGCCCCTCATATTAGAAGCACCATCTGTGAATAGAGTCCACTTTCGCAGGATGTCCCCATCTTGGAGCTGTTGGACTTCTAGTTTTACTTCCGGTTGCATGCTTGGACTAAAGTCTGCCACAAAGTCTGCAAGTGCTTGGGATTTTATTGTTGTTCTAGGCTCATATTTGATGTCATAAGTGCTTAGTTGAACGGACCATTTGGCCATCCTTCCTGACATTTCTGGTTTTCTCATTACACTTTTTATCGAATAATTAGTACGAATGACAATGATATGAGTTTCAAAATAATGCCTTAACTTAATTGAAGCAGAAATTAAAGCTAAGATTAAATTTTCAAGGTGTGAATACCTGGATTCCGCATCGAGCAGTGTTTTACTTACATAATATATCGGTTGTTGGATGCCATCTTGATCACGGACCAGGACGGCGCTGACTGCAGTTTCGGAGACAGCTAAGTAAACGTATAATGGCTCACCTTCTTGAGGCTTCGAGAGCAGGGGAGGTGTTGACATGTACAACTTTAAATCTTGAAAGGCTTGTTCATGCTTTTCAGTCCACTCAAATCTGGAATTTTTCTTCAAGATGTCATAGAATGGCTTACATCTGTCTGAGGATTTTGAGATGAACCGATTCAATGCTGCCACTTTCCCCATCAGTCTTTGAACATCTTTGACGGATTTAGGCGATGCTAGGTTGATGATGGCTTTTATTTGCTCCGGGCTTGCCTCTATCCCTCTCTACGTCACCATGTAGCCCAAGAATTTGCCGAATTTCATGCCAAAATTGCACTTCGCTGGGTTTAACTTCATGTTGAATTTGTCCAGGATGTCAAAGGCTTGAGTAAGATATCGAACATGATTTTCAGCTTTCTTCGACTTTATCACCATATCGTCGATGTATACTTCCATGGTGTCCCCAATCTGCTCTTTGAACATCATATTGACCAGCCTCTGGTATGTAGCACCTGCATTTCTTAGTCCAAAAGGCATTGCAATGTAACAATAAATACCTGTGGGAGTAATGAAGGCGGTGTCTTCTTGGTCGGATGGCTCCATTTGGATTTACTGGAATCCTGAAGATGCATCCAAGAAAGTCAACACTTCATGTCCAGAAGTAGCATCGACTAGAGTATCAATGTGTGGCAAGGGGAAAGGATCTTTGGGACAGGCTTTGTTTAAGTCTGTGAAGTCGACACAAACTCTCCACTTGCCGTTCTTCTTTTCTACCACCACCACATTTGCTAACCATCTCGGGTATTCGACCTCTCTGATCATCTTAGCCTTGAGCAATCTGTCTACTTCTTCCTGAATGATTAGATTCCTTTCTTGTGCGAACTACCGTCTCTTTTGGTGGATTGGCTTGAAGGATGGGTCGATGTTGAGTTTATGGGTAATGACGTCTTTGCTGATGCCTGTTATGTCTTATGCTTCCAGGCGAAGCTTTTGATCCTGCTTTTTAAGAGGTTGACAAGATCTTCCTCGATCTCTGCTGGAACATCTTGACCAATCAGCACCTTGAGATCTGGGTTTGAGGGGTCTAAGAATATCTCTTTCACGTCATGCTCCTTCGCCTCCAGAACCTCACGGGCTTTTCTCTGTAATTGCTATGCGATCTTGGGAGATGTCGACGCCTTCATAGATGTCATGTAGCATTCTTTAGCTGATTGCTGATCACTGTAAACCTTGACAACTCCCCATGGTGTCGGCATCTTCACACATTGATTATAAGTGGATGGTACTGCTTTCATTTCGTGGATCCAGGGTCTTCCCAAGATTACATTGTAACATGTGGCACTGTCAATCATGCAAAATCTCTCCATGGAGTTGATACCCTCAACATAAACTGGAAGCGTGATTTCTCCCACTGTGCTTTTGGTTTCTCCACTGAAGCCCACGAGCAATGAGGTTCTTTTTACGATGCTTTCTTCAGGGATCTTCATTTCTTTCAAAGCATCTAGCATAATGAGGTTTACATAACTGCCTCCATCTACTAGGATACGTCTGACTTTGCAATTGGCAATCTGGAGTGCAATGACCAAGGCGTCATGATGAGGATCCATAACGTTGTCCCTATCGCTTTCTTCGAAGGAGATGACATCTTGGGATCTGAGTTGCGACATCTTTGAGAGTCTCTCGGGCTTCTCATCCTTAGCTTGCTTGGCGAATCTCTTAGCTGCAGAATAAGAAGTACCACAAATATCAGAACCACCACTAATAACATTAACTACCTTTGTTACCGGTAGAGGAGATGGTGGTCTGGTTGCAACGGGCTCTTTGTTCTCCGTCTTGGTCTTGCGGTTCCCAAGGAGTTCTTTAAGATGTCCCTTAGACAACAGGTAACTAATCTCCTTCCTCAAGGCGATGCAATCTTCAGTAAGATGTCCAAAATCCTCGTGGTAGGCACACCACTTGGATTTATCCCTCCAGCCGGACGGTTTGTCAGTTTTTCGAGGCCACCTTGCTTTATCTCCAAGATTGCTCATCGCACACAGGATACCTGAAACATCAACAGAGAAACAATAATTAGAAATTTTGGAGATTCAAAATCATCATCATCTCCATCATCTTCCACACAATTGACTTTGTTATGGTCATTTCTGTGGTAAGGTCTGGATCTGCTCTGCCTTTGGTGAGACGACTCTATCTTCCTGTCAGGATGGTCATATGATGAAGCCTTGTCAGGATGCTTGGACTGTTGCACCTTGTCCTCTTCTAGCCTGATGAATCTTAAAGCTCAGTTTCGGATATCCTCCATCTTCTTGCATGGTTTCATCACCAAATCTTCATAGTAAGGGGAATCTTTCTTCAAGCCCATTTTGAAAGCTTCTGCAGCTGTCGCCATGTGCAGGTTGGGGATCTCCAGGACTTCTTTATTAAATCTATTAACATAGTCCTTTAAGGCTTCGACGGGCTGCTGGGTGATGCGATAAAGATTACTGGTGAGCTTTTCAAACTGTCGGCTGCAAGAGAATTGGTTTTTGAACAGGTCCACAAGCTGAGCAAACGACCCAATAAAACCAGGGGGTTGACGAATCAGCTATTTCAATGCTGGTCCTACCAATGTCGAACCAAACCCTCGACACAAACAAGCCTCACGAAACTGGAGAGGGATGCGAACGATCTCCATCTTTTCTTGGTAATGGGCGACATGCTCCTCAGGATCCGAGCTCCCATCGTACAACTTCATGGCTGGAACGCTAAATCCTTTCGGGATGTCGACATGCGCAATTGCTGGAGTAAAGCGAGACTGATTGTAACATGTTGGGAGACCTGCTGGATAGGCAGGGTGACGCCTGGCACGTTGATCATGTCCCTCAACTCCTGAAGCTGATTCGCAATGTAGGTACCTGCAAAATGGTTAGTAGCACGAGCAGTATTATCCAAGGAAGAACTAGTATTGAAATTAACAAAAGGATTAGCATTATCTGCAGAAGACGTCATGATGGTGCTATTAGTGAAGATGGTCCCTTCCGAAAAAGTCATCATGTAGGCACTGGTGGCTAAGGGTGTTGACATCGCCACAGAAGTCGTCAGCGGGGGAGAAGACGTCAGGGTTGGTAATGATGACATCCTTACAGATGAAGCCATTGGAAGAAATTCATTGAAGGTTTGAGAGCTGTCCCCAATGTTGAAGTCATGGACTCTAGGACGGTAAGGAGAGACAACATCCATTCTTTTGGAGAGCAACTCTTGTTCCTTTTGCACCTTTATCAAGCTTTCGGCTATCAAGGAGGTGCTATTCTGTTGGCAATCCAGCTGATTCTTCATCTGAACGAGCATAATTTTGATCTCGGGATCAGGAGATGGAGACATCTGCTTCTTGCCAGAATTCACAGGCGGAGGAGGAGGCAACGAATCTTGGCCTCCGGCTGCTGGCCTGCTACTGGTTTGGGGATTCACGCTGCTAGGGATAGAAATGGTTTTGCTGGCGGCGGAAGTCATAGGTTGGGTAGACATGGTAGGAATGCAAGGATCTTAAACCGATTAAAAAACCAATGACCCCTCGGTGGGCGCCAAACTGTTTTGGTAAAAAAATCAAATGTAAAATAATTCGAAACAAATTTGAGGAAGGAGCAATGGATCATAATCGGTGTAACAATGAATATAAGATGACTCGATCAAGTAACGAGGAAAACCCTTGAGACAACTATCTCGCCGGCACAAAACCTCGGAAGGTGCTTATGGTCACCTTCGTCCCAAACGGTAGTATTGATCTTCTGATGAGTTACAAATATTGAAGCTATGGCGGATTACAAGAATGTGTTCGTGATCTGTGTGTGTTTTGTGTTCCAACCATTTAGTCCTTTAAATAGAAAAAGATAACTTGAAGATAACAAAACCCTAACAAACTTTCCTAAAATCTCGGCCTTGTTATCTTGGTCTTGACTTGGTCTCTCAACCGTTGAAATGAGTCCACGAAATAGGTTTTTCCCACATTCTATTTACCTGTAATTAAAGATACAACAAAAAATAATTAAATAATGATTTAATTATCTAAGTGAATTTTACCTTGTCCACGGGTTCGAAGATGATGACATGCTGGCAACTTTTCAAGATCTAGCGATCCTGAATTTACCCACGACAATACCTTCTTTTTTTTCGGGTCCAAAATAAAAAACAATGGGTTAAAATCAGTGCGAGGTTTGGTACAATCGCTTACATTTCATAAAATTAATATTCTCTCCGTTCCCAAATATATATTCAAAATATTTTTAAATTTCCAAAAATCCAAACTTTTTCGGCGGGAGTATACAGAATTAGGAGAGTCACTAAATTTTGATGAACTAGATATACTCGTGGTTCGCACGAATACAAATTACTAGTAGGTAGAACTGTTGTTTATACTCATTTAATTATTAATACTCCATTCGTTTTGATTTAATATTTTTAGTTTGGCTTTACACGCTTATTAAGGAGACACGGTAAAATTAAGTCAAGAATAGTAGTGAGGGAAGGTTATAATTATCTATAATACAATAGAGGACGGTAATAACCGCCTCTTAGCTTCACATAAATGGTGGTCAGGATTAATCCTAACTCATCTAATCCTACGACTCCTAATCATTTACATAACCCACGTCTCCCCATGATCTCTCCTTCTGGTACGCCAAATCCGTTTCATTCTCATTCTCCCAGCAAAACCTACGGCCCCTATCTCAGCAGTTAGCGGCCAAATCCATCTCCACACCACATTGAGGGTTTAGAAAAAAAAAAAAATTCATCGATTCAAAGTTTGGAATCAATGTTGTTCAGGTAATTTCTCTATATTGCTTCCCTTTAATTGAATTTTGTTTGTGTTTTGATTTCATTTCCTCCCTTGATTCCACTTTAATTTTCATAAAATTCACTTAACTAATTTCATCTGTCATTTAATTAATGAGTGCTCTGCTGCTTGCAGCTTTGGCCCAATATTTCCGGAATTGCCCCAACGCCTGCATCTCATTGATTCTGAAATTGATCCTCACTCCCGACATCGCTAGCCTTGGGCTTATAGGTAATCTTTCCTTCTGACTCGTCTTCTTTTGTAATGAATGATTTTTTTCTAAAAGCACAAGCCAATTTATATGGCTGCTGACAGTCTTAAGATACTGGAAACAAATGTCAAGTCTTAAGTTATGACTTATGAGAAAACCTAAGCGTGTAATATTCATTAGTCAATTGTTATTTGTTAAAAAAATTTGTCCCACTTCCACTATGAAGGTTCTTACTTTAGTTGGGGTAGTACCCTCTCATATACTGTATAAGAGTATTCATGTATAAATTTTTTACTGTAGAATATTTGCACTAATTTAATAACAATTGTTTTTTTGATTTGGATGTCCAAGTTTCTTCTTCTGTGGCAGAGGCTTTAGTCATTATGGGAAAAAAATCTCTCGACTATTTTCAAGAGTGGAGAGGCCCCAAAGACAACCTCTATCTCCACAAGCAGTTTTCAAGATCTGCCAAGAAAGTTACATGCTACCAGAATTAAGGGTCCTCCAAAGCCTACTGTTGTTGCACCCTGAGTAGCAGATTCTTCGTACCAAATCCAATCTGGCATTCAGCCAAAGTACAACTTATATATGAAGTGAGTCAAGTGGAAAGTGAGCCAAGTTCCTAGATAATTTCATACATTCTCAGGTGCTATTATAAGTACCCTCATGTTTCATATTAGATTCAAATTAATTAGTCAAGTTATAGATTTCAATAGATTACTTATTTGTTTAAATTTATAAGTTTTTTTTTCCTTTTCCTTTTCCTTATATTTTGTATTTTTTTTAAAAAAATATGTCATGGTTACAGAAAGAGCGATATGGGGGTGGGGGTTGAAGTCAGTAGGCAAGGTTAGCAGAGAGGTAAGGAGAGAGGGGGGATGAAGAGAGGTTGTCCTGGATAAGAGTATGGTTTAAAATAAGTCTTCATATTCGAACTCTTTGGTAATTGGATTTAGATAACTTAAAAATTGTATCCTCGGAGATGAGTTACCGTTTATTTGTATGCACACATTGTTTTGATATATGATGTATAATAGTTTGTTATTTTCATTGGTCAATTCAATAGATGGAGAGACTTTTTTTTTGCAACTTTTTGATGAATTTCGAGACATTGAGGCAATTTTACTGTGTTCATTTTTATATTTATTTTTTTTCTTGACCAAGAAATGTCTCAGAAGAAGTTAACAGTAATTGATGGTAAGTATGGTGTGGTTTGAAATTACAAGAAAGCGTATTGTGAGGGTGGGGTACGGGGGTACTGACCCGTGCGGACCGCACGGGGGGGTTTGTACTAGTATATATTACAATAAGGGTGGGTTTCAACCACCACACAAATAATGGTTATGATTCAATATAAGAAAAGACAAACAGTGGTTGAAATTTCCTCTCAACTCCCCGCATTCGATTTCTCTCTTCCCACTTCTACGCCAGTTATATAACTTTTATTCCATCGCACAGTTTCTCTCTTCCAAGAGATCTGCTGCCTTCCCGACATCCAACTCAAGAATTCCTTCTCCAACTTCAAGTTCATCGTTTCTTCTTCTTCGTCTCCCAATTTTGCTTACCCTCTACCTCCCTGTTTCTCTCTCCATATCAAACCTTGCACTGTTCACAACCTCTACAATCTCTTTCCGCCGCTTCTTTCAGTCCCGAGAAAGCTAGGAATCATATAGAAATCTAATTGCCCTCTTCTTCCCATTAGCTAATTTTAATTTGCGGACAGTTGAGAAGAAGGCATTGCCATCCAAGGTGAGACTCTATTCTATTACCCTTTCATTCTCTTCTTTTTTGTGTGTTTCAAAAACCTTTCCTTTCAAAGTTTAGTCTTTTGTGTTCTCTCTAGCAGTTTGTACACTCGATTTTAATATTTTTGTGTTCTTTCTTCACTTTGGCAGTTTATTTGAATTTAAATCAGTTTTAGTTTGTATAATCGTTTCTATATTTTAATGTTATTTTTCAATTCATTGACACTATCTTTTAATTTAGTATATTTGTAATTATTGTTAATTTTGTTTTGATCCTTTGATAATGTAGAAGTTAGAGTGTTGATTAAAAATTATGTATATCCTGAGTTATGAATTTTTCATGGTCTAACATACCATGTTCTTCCTTTCACTTTCTCCCAAGCAGTTCTGCAAAGCACAAGTCTTTAACACAGACTACATTGACTTTAGGGCTTCCAAACGATACACTTATTGAATTAGATGCTTGGATGGAACATGTTAATTATGTACTTCCTTCCTCACCTTAAGATTTTCTAATTTCCTATTTTCATTGAAGATAATAATGGAAAGGAAAATATCAATGAAAAGGAAAATATCCCACTAGAATGTTTGAGTAGTCAAATAGAAACATCTTTTTTATGAGACGGAGGGTGTATTGATTAGGAAACATAGAAGTTTCTTGATGTTATACCTCCACAATTGTCACACCCTTTTGTATTATGCTTATAAGTAATTGTTGTTGTACACATGGTTAAAGAGAAGGTTCATGCTGAATTTACCATGGATAATTTATTTGTGATTGGGATAGAAAGCGAGCTGGAGGAGGCGTTTATATGATGAAATATGGAGAGAGGGAATAGGGTTGCTGGTGCAAATTTAGACAAGGAGAGAAGGCTTAGGCAATTGTTGCGGTAGTTACAGCTGCTCCTCCCCTCTAACAGCCAAAAATAAAATAAAGAAATAAATCAGTTTTCCTCGCCGTTTTCTCTACCTTGATGTGTCGCACTACTATTGGCGTCTCATATCGGTAGGTTTTCCATCGTTATTCAGGTTTAATTTAGGGATTTGAATTCTTTTAGGGTTCCTAATTCAACTTCTGTTTTAATTTTTTAAGGTTCTTAATTTCAACTATGTTTTTTTGTCATTCATCTTTAGAGTCTGAGCGTGAGCAAGAGGGAGACCATGCTGTCCCATCATCTTGCATGGTTCTGTTTGTTATTTTTTTATCAGGCTGATTCGTTGCAACAAAATTATGTGTTTATCTAGAGGCTCATTTGTTTTGGTGGACAATATCGGGCGAAGATAATTCAACTTCTATTTTAAATTTTTAGGGTTCTTAAATTCAACTGAATATTTCTGAATGCTTTTTTCTCTGATTGTTTTTTTTTATTCATCTTTAGAGCCGAGCGTGAGCAAGAGGGAGGCCGTTGCTCTCCCATCATCTCGCAAGGTTCTGTTTAATATATTTTTTTCTTTCAGTTGATTGATGAGAAAATTGGTGCTTAGTATATAATTTTTTTTCTTTTTTTGAGGAGTGGTCAAACTTTATATTTTATGTTCTGATTCGTCGCACATATGTGGGCTTCATAGGGGCTCTAATGGCAACATTTGTTTCATTTTGGATTAATGGTGTTGCTGTTGCTCATAAAAATTTGGAGGTAAGAAAAGTCAAACATTCTCAAGGTCACTAATTTTCTGTTAAAAGGTTTGGAGTTAGAATATCATGAATGTTGTTAGTTTCTTTCTGAAATAATGAGTCTAAAGATAGGATATCATAATGGGAGAGAGACATAGAGGCCATTATATGCTCAAAGGTTTCTTTATCTGACATTTATTAGCTTGGTCCTAATATTAAAAAATGAATTAATGGTCTTTCATTTAGTAGTTCAACTCCTAAGTTTGGTAAACTGCCAATTAAAATTCTGGAAGTGTCAAGTGAATTTTTGAAGTTAATAGTTAGCCACACAAACTGATCTAGGTTTGTGCATGCGCGTTATCCCGATGATTTTAAGTTTTGATCTGCTTTTCGTTTCAGGTATGAATGAAATCATGGGTTTAATACTTGATGGAAAGTGATGAGGAGAGGATGAGAGAGAGTAGTTGTGATGGAGGTTTGGTTGTCGTAGTCATGACATTGCGGCCGGTTAAAACTGTAGCCATTGCCAACGGGGCAACAACCACAGTAGATGGTTCATGCAAGGTGCGAGTTTGGAGACGGGAATCCGTTTCAAAGAAGAGAATGTTCAGATGAATTTATGAGAGAAGAATGAATTTCTAAGTAAATTTGAAGTTAGAAAGTGAGGTGGGCACACAAACAAAAGAAGGGGAAATAATATGAATGTAGGGGATTAGAGATGAAATTAATATGCATGTTCTTTATTAGTTAGCCTAATGAATAAGTTAGTTCCAATAACGTGAACATTACATTTATGAAATGGTAGATGTATCTATAAGCTTATGTTATATTTAGTGTTAGAACTTAATAGAAAATAAATTAAGTTTACTCATTGAATCAATGACTACTAAGAGTGTAAACAACTCCTTGGTACTGATTTATGGCCATTGGTTAGCTCTTTCTTTGCTTATGCAGAACCCATGCATCCTGCGTTAAGGAGTTTAAGGTAATACTTAGCTTCGGTACATCAATTGTTATTCATATACAAAGCATTGATGCAAATTTAGAAATTCATTCAGGGATTTTATTTTTTCACTCTTTTGAGGTAATTCTGATTAGTACTCTATTTACTCTTTCTTCTGTCACATTGATATCATTACTCCCTTATAAGTAGATTGACTTCATGTTTCTTGGTCATTTGCGTTCGCAATAGGAGGGGCAATTGCTACTAGATTGCTGCTAATTCTACCCCTAAAGACAAACTGATTTTTTATTTGAGGATTTACTATCCCAGTTAAGTAGAGAGAGAGCAATATAGGGGTGAGACTACATATTGTCACTAGGATAGTTCGAATGGGTGAATATGATCTTATGGTAGTGTTTCATTGTTTTTTTTTTCTTTCTATTTTGATGAATTTCGAGATATTTGGGAGATTTTAATGGTGTTTACAATCGGAATCCTACCTTAATTCCTATTTCATTGCTTCTATTTAAATATGGACTACATATGATTTCTCGCAGGTATCAATCCTTCAAAAAGTTTAACTCCCGATGCTCCCTTTCATCCACTTCTTCTTTGCCAGACCCGACGATCTTCTTCGGCACGTTCTCCCTCCTCTGACTCAACTAACTGGCGAACTCTCTAAGGTACATTCTCTCTCTTTTGGTGTTTCCATAATCTGATTCGATTGTTGAGATTTTTAGCCTTGGTTGATCATTTGTTTCCAAAAATTGAGTGTTAAATAGATAGTGCACTTTACCTGTGTTTGTGTGTTTGCCTGACCAAAAAATAAGATCTCTACAACTCTACTCATTGATCCTCTTGCCTCAACGTCAACTTTGTGATTTTTCAATATGCGTCTGACTTTTTGTGTAGTTTATGCTTGACAACAAATAGAGGTGAGAGAAAGAGAACTTAATTCACTGATAGAGGATGCTACTTATATTTCAAGTCACCTCATTTACACACTTTTGAACCAAGCACTACAACTGTATCTCATTCTGTTTGAGTTTTTTCTTTCATTGAATTGGAGTTTGTTTAGAGTATTGTAAGTCAAAACTTATATAGTTTCGTCCACTTTAGTGAATATTGATAACTTGTTTCTTCTGGATTGTTGTTTCCCTTTCTTTTGTAGTAAGAGAGGGGGGTTACAGTGGGGATAAGTTAGGTATGCTTGAGTACTCCGAACACCTAATAAACATGGCCATGTGAGTGAATGTTTCATAACATTAGTACATAGGATTTATTAACAAATTTAATGTTTTCCATACTCAAGGATGGGTTTGTATATTCACTTATAGTTTTAATATTGGTTAATTGTATTTTGACGTTTTCCACGGTATGGTATGATTGAAAAGGAAGCTTTGGAGTTACAAGTCTACAACCAATGAGTGATGAAGATGGAGCTCCACAATAAATGGTAGTAGACTGGGGGGAGGTGTTCCCCTATCCTGACAATTATAAGTTTGTTCGGTGTAATCGAGTTGTGTCCTGTCATAAGGCATCCCCCTATAAATTGAGGTCTGCCATGTGGTTATTTTGGCCGAAAACACCTACCCTTATAGTCAGTGTTGCCATTTCCGTATTTCTTTCAAAAAGAGATGCTCATGACGTCAGATTATTCAAGTGAAAAGATGGAGTTATCAATTTTTTGATAGATACCTATTATATTTTGAGATAAAAAAAAAATATGTATAATTTTTTTTATAGAAGTGAATTGTTAAATCTATATATACATGTCAATCTGAGAACATAATTGCTTTTTTTCTTGATGGTGGTGGGTGGGTGCTTGGAAATTGATGGGGTGGGTGCAAATAATATGGTTATATTGTGCAAGTAAAAATGTTTTATGTATGGTACTTACTTTGTCCCAATATTTCAAGATGAAAGTCTAAATTTGCTCTTACTCATAAATAAATAAATTTGGACATTTATTTTGAAACAAATGGAGTATTTCATATATAAAGCACTTACAGTTTTCTATCATTATAGAATATTATAGCTATACCATAGGAATCATCTCATGTCCGCACACACAAGTGACCGCCATTTTTCTCTCTTCATTTACTAACTGCTTTGACCAACAAATGTCTCGGAAGAAGATAACAGATAGTTGATGGTGAGTTATAGAGTGGTTTGAGATTATGGGAAAGATAGTATTTGATGGGGGATGGGGTATGAGGTGGGGTACTGACCTGTGCGGTCCGCACAGGGGGTTAGTTGTCACGACCCCAACTCTAGGCACTGTTTAGGACACGTGGAGCACGTGGGAGGGGGGATTTCACTTTATTTTATATGATGCATTCCATGATCTTTGAAGTATTATGTGATTATTTGTGTGATAATTTCATGGCTTATGTGTTTATGAAGTTTAAAAATTCATTTGGGAATATTACGTTTAATGGAATTAAAGTAGGAAAATGTCCTAAGGATATTTTAAAATGGAAGGAATTAGGAAAGTGGTAGGGGCTTTAAAGTAATTAGAAGTATAGGGGTTTAGTTGTAGTAATTAGTTCTTGGAGGACCTTTGTGGAAAATTTTTATACTTATCCTTTTATAAGGAAAGCCTCATCCTAAATTACTTACTACCATCACCTTCTTCCTTCTTCATCTTCTTCCTCCGGCCAAGAACATTTCCAAACCCTAAACTCTTCTCAAAATTCTAGTAAATTCACCCTTGCTCCGTTTCAGAGTTTGATTGCGGATTATTGATCACGGCGACAAGAAGTATTCATCTATCCGAAGAAAGCTTCTTGTTCTTTTTCATCTTTTCCAAGTAAGTTATTATAGTTTTCCTTTCTATGTTGAGCATATGCTTTGATTTATGTCTCAAAGATGTTATAAGTTTGTTAAACTTGGTTGATTATGTGTTTGGTTTGGGAAAAATGGTAGAGAAGCTTGGGGTTGATGAATATGGAAAATCAATGGAATAGTTAATCACCTTTGGGATTAGTAGAGTATAAATATTATAAGTCATGGATTGAGTGTTGTTATGAGTTAAAAATGAGATATAAACTAGTTTTGGTATGTTTGGAATTGGTATTGGCCTTGGGAAGAACAGAGGAAGGGGTGAAATGGGTTTGGTGAAGCATTGCTGGTGTCTGCGATCTGGTATCTGATTTTGGTCTTGGCACGAGTCGTGCCAAGGAGCACGAGTCGTGCCCTTCTTGCCACTCGTGACAACGAGTCGTGAACAATGATCCAAGTCGTTCTGAGTAGAATGGGGAGAAAAAGGCACGAGTCGTGCCAAGGGGCACGAGTCGTGCCCTACATCAGAATTTCTGAATTTACTTTTAAAGCTTAAGAACCAATTCAACTTAGAACAAGATTGAACCCTCTTCAGCATAGGATGAACTAGAACACTTTAGCTACGTAATGAGGTCTCACATAGTCAAAATGAAATTGGGGAAGTAGTTTAAATATCGCATTGAACCGGGTTGAAAGTCATTGTTGTTTGAGAGCCAAAGTTTATAGAAACTTGGTATTGGATTATGGAATTTGAAAAGGAAGTCGTGAAATGTGATATTGTGAACGCGTAGAGTTACTTGTATGTTGTTACACCCTTATGTGGTTACTTTGGAATGGTTATATGTTAAAATGGTGCGTGAAATAATTGTTGCACGACATCATTGGTTTGATAATGAGCATGCATATTAATTGTTGATTATGGTAACTCAATAGTGTATATATATATGTGACACTATTTGAAGGTTGAACATGAGTAATCATACCATGTTATATGTTGTTATCCCTATGTGTGGATTTAATTTCAAGTAACTGTTACGTGCTTGAATGTAAATGTGAATGTGATCAATATCAGCTGATATTTCAGGGGTATAATGGAATACAACCACTTATGAGAAGTTGTAACATAAGGTGCTCGGGTTTCATTATACCTGTGTCTGTTTCCACCCCACTGTGGCCACAGTTTGGGGCTCAGTTACTATGGATATGCTTAAGCAGTTCATAGGATACTGATACCTTACATGGTTCCCTGAAAAATGGGTCTTGTAAGGCGTGAATAGGCTCAAGCCGTTCACAAGAAAAATGGGTTTCATTCCGAGAAAGTACGACTTATGATTCGACAGGAAAAAGGTAAGATCGTGGTAATGTAATGTGTTACCGTGTGCTAAATATGATGTTGAACAACATGTTTACGTGTTGCATCCTATTTGGCATCTTGCCGCATACATAATAGCTATCGAGATTCTTTCTCACCCCGTATCCCTTTAATTTTTTAGATCCCGCTGAGACAGGAGGTCAGGACCGGTGAGGCCGGGGCACAGTTGGCTCGTCTTTTGGTTGTCAGGGTACGTTTTGCTAGGAGGGTTAGGTTGGTTAATGTTATCCTTTTGGGGAAAGTTGTAAGTAACTTTTATGAATGTTTTCAAACTATGGTTTGTAATTAATGTGGTGTGGTTGTAAATGTGATAGTATGATCCTTCCTTTTGTTGTGGAATGAATGAAGGCAGGTTAATATTGAACAGGTTCCTTAAACATTTCATTTAGAGCGGTCATGCCAAAATCTTATTAAAACTTATTTAGTTTGAAATGATTTTTGAAAAAGGGTTTCTCTTACGTCGGGTCGGGTTGGGGACCCTACCATCGGGGCACGAGTTTATAGGTCCCGGGGTTGGGGAGGCCCCACAGTTGGTATCAGAGCTAAGGTTAGATGTCAAGGGTAGAAGTCGAGTCTAAGGGGGAGTGTGATGTCTGACGTCGAGTGTTTGATGCAGGAAATTGTGTGATGGCTGATACTGGTAAAGGACAGCAAAGGGGGGAAGGAGATCCAGATGCGGGGGTATCCGGAGGGGATCCGAATGTGGAAATGATGAACATGTTCCGGTCTTTTATTCAGAGTATGACAGCTCAAAGCCAAGGTCAGCAACAACAACAAGAAGGGCGACAAGCGCACGGATTGGAAAAGTTTGTTAAGTTGGCTCCACCTAGCTATAACGGAGATCCGGATACAGTTAAGGCAGAAAGGTGGTTAGAAGCGATGGAAAAGATCTTTGTGGCAATGGGAAGCTCAGATGAGGAGAAGGTTCGATGTGCCGTGTTCAAATTGGAAGGGCCAGCCGAGCATTGGTGGCAAATACTCAGGGAAAGTTGGGAAAGAGAGCATACTCCACAGACGTGGAATAATTTCACTCGGAGTTTTAGGGAGCATTTTATACCAATGGTGACGAGGGATAAGAAAGAAGCGGAATTTCTGAAGCTGGAACAAGGAACAATGTCCGTGGCTCAGTATTCATCAAAGTTCACTGAATTGGCAAGGTATTGCCCTCATCTTGTACCGGAGGAGCAAAGAAGAGTTTATCGGTTCGCGAAGGGATTGAGGCTAGATTTCAGGAAGCAATTGTTGACCCATGACTTTCCTACTTATCAAGCGGCGGTAAATATGGCTTATAGAATAGAGAATGACATCGAGGAGCATCGTGGCAAGCATGAAGGTGGTGGATTCAAATCCAAGTTCTCAGGTCAAGGTTCAGGTCAGCAGCGGAGTCAGCCAAAGACTACTACTCCGGGAGGGGCTAAAGGAGGAAGTGTTAGTGGTTCTGTTCGTCCAGCACCTAGCAAAGTTGGTAATGTGTGTAATTGGTGTAAGAGGGGTGGTCATTTGGAAGATAATTGTTGGGCAAAATAAGGGAAGTGTATTAGTTGCGGCGAGATGGGACACTACCGAAGAGATTGTCCAAAGTTTATCCGAAATCAGGCTGCGGGTGGCAGACCGCAGGGGGTTCCGCCAAGGAGTGGTGTTAAGATGGACGTGGAAGGAAAACCTAAGGAGAGAGTCCCGAGTAGGGTGTTTGCCCTAGGACGTGGCGAGGTAGATCCGTCAGCGGTCATTAGAGGTATAATCCCTGTCTCGGGGGTCAGGGCTCGTATTCTTATCGACCCTGGATCGTCTCATTCGTATGTTGCATCCCATTTTGCATTCACATTGCATAAAATGCCCAAGATGTTGCCTTATGTGTTGGAGGTGTCTACTCCCATTGGAGAGTGCCTCGAGTCTTCTTTGATTTATCATGATTGTGAGGTGCTTATATGTGGTCATGTGTTGCCCGTGGATTTGGTAGAGTTACCAATCCGGGACTTTGATGTTATCTTAGGCATGGATTGGTTAAACAATTGTCATGCCTTGGTGGATTATCGCAAGAAGCGCGCCACCTTTTCTATGCCTAATGTGCCTGTATTTGTCTTTGACGCTGATAAATCATTGTTTGGCATAAATGTGATATCTGCATTGAAAGCTAGGAAGTTGTTGTCAAAGGGGTGTGAGGGTTATTTGGCTTATGCGGTCGATGTTCGTAAGAAATCCCCCGAGTTGTCCCAAGTACTTGTTGTGAATGAATTCAGTGACGTGTTTTCAACTGAATATGCTATGCCTCCTGATAGAGAGATAGAGTTTTGTATTGATCTTGTACCTGGTACCTCACCCATTTCTAAGGCTCCGTATAGAATGGCTCCAGCGGAACTTAAAGAATTGAAAGTACAGTTGCAAGAACTTCTTGATCGGGGTTTCATTCGTCCTAGTATATCACCTTGGGGAGCGCCAGTATTATTTGTTAGAAAGAAGGATGGTACGCTACGATTGTGTATTGATTACAGGTTGTTGAACCAAGCCACAATTAAGAACAAATATCCGTTGCCTCACATTGATGACCTTTTCGATCAACTACAAGGTTTGGTTATCTACTCCAAGTTGGATTTGCGTAGTGGTTATCACCAGTTGAAGATTAGAGCGGAGGATATCCCTAAAACTGCATTCAGAACGAGGTATGGACACTATGAATTTCTTGTGATGCCTTTTGGATTGACAAACGCCCCAGCTGTGTTTATGGATTTGATGAATCTGATCTTCAAACCTTATCTGGATAATTTTGTGGTGGTTTTCATTGATGACATTTTGGTATATTCTAAATCACGGGAGGAGCATGAGGAGAATTTGAGAATCATCTTGTCCTTGCTTCGGGAGAAACAATTGTTTGCCAAATTCAACAAATGTGAGTTTTGGCTTGAGAGGATTTCTTTTCTGGGCCATGTGGTATCACGTGATGGAATTACCGTAGATCCTGCGAAGATTGAGGCAATAGTGAACTGGAAGCAGCCGTCTACAGTGACAGAGGTTCGCAGTTTCCTTGGCCTAGCGGGATATTATCGGAGGTTTATTGAGGGTTTTTCACGGATTGCAACGCCATCGACTCGTTTGACTAGGAAGGAGGTCCCTTTTGTGTGGGATGAGAAGTGTGAGGCTAGTTTTAATGAATTAAAGAGGAGATTGACTTTGGCTCCGATCCTTACCTTGCCAGATGGATGCGAGGATTTTGTCATTTATAGTGATGCTTCTAAAGAGGGATTGGGGTGTGTTTTGTTGCAAAGGGGAAAAGTCATTGTGTATGCTTCACGGAAACTATCACCAACAGATCAAAATTATCCCACTCACGACATGGAGTTAGCAGCTATTGTATTTGCCTTACACAAGTGGAAACATTATTTATATGGAGCTAAATTTGAGATATTCACGGATCCTAAAAGTTTGAAGTACTTATTCACCCAGAAGGAGCTCAACAACAGACAGAGGCGATGGTTGGAGCTCCTGAAGGATTATGATTGTACCATCTCGTATCACCCGGGGAAAGCGAATGTGGTAGCGGATGCTATTAGCCGTAAGGCTCATCTATCATCTTTGAGATCTCGAGAAGTGAAGAGTCATATGTTGTTTGAGAATGTGAGAGCCGTTCCAAATCTTTACGGGGATCTTTTGGAAGCTCAACAGAAGGATGAGGAATTGAAGAAAATCCGAGAAAAGTTGCAAGATGGAAAAGCAAGTGAATTTTCAGTGAATAAAGAGGGGATTTTAACTTTCAGGGGTCGAATTTGTGTTCCTTCGTCTCCGGAGATTAAAAGACAAGTGTTAGAAGAGGGTCACAAATCCAAGTTTGCCGTTCACCCCGGGAGCACAAAAATGTATCAAGATTTAAAGAGAGGATATTGGTGGAATGGAATGAAAAAGGAGATTGCCGAGTTCGTGTCCAAGTGTTTAACGTGTCAACAAATTAAAGCGAAGTATCAACGACCTGCGGGATTGCTACAACCATTGGAAATTCCGGAGTGGAAATGGGAAGGCATTTCGATGGATTTTGTTACGGGATTGCCTCCTACACCTAAGAAGATGGACGCGATATGGGTAATCGTAGATCGGTTAACTAAGTCTGCACATTTTCTACCTGTGTCAATCAAGTATTCCTTAGAGAAGTTGGCTCAGTTGTACATCCGAGAGATAGTGAGATTACATGGAGTACCGGTTACCATTGTGTCGGATAGAGATCCACGGTTTACCTCCCGGTTTTGGAGAGCATTGCATGAAGCACTGGGGTCAAAGTTGAGTTTCAGTACCGCTTTTCATCCTCAGACCGATGGACAAACAGAGAGAACGATTCAGATCCTCGAGGATATGCTTCGAGCATGTGTTATGGATTTTCAAGCATCTTGGGAAGATCATCTACCTCTTGTGGAGTTCGCCTACAATAACAGTTATCAGTCCAGTATAGAGATGGCACCTTATGAGGCTTTGTACGGAAGGAAATGTCGGTCTCCAATCTGTTGGGATGAAGTTGGCGAGGCAAGACTTTGGGGTCCGGACTTGGTGAGAGATTCAACCGAGAAGATAAAGGTGATTCGAGATAGGCTAAAGACAGCTCAAAGTCGACAGAAGAGTTATGCGGATACGAGAAGAAGGGAATTATCATTTCAGGTGGGAGACTCCATATTTTTGAAGATTTTGCCAAGAACGGGTATCAAAAGGTTTGGGAACAAAGGGAAGCTAGCACCGAGATTCATTGGTCCGTTTGAAATTCTAGAGAGGGTGGGTGAGTTAGCATACCGTTTGGCTCTCCCTCCATCTTTATCTTCACTTCATGACGTATTTCATGTGTCCATGCTACGGAAGTATTGTTATGACCCTTCGCATATATTGAGTTCACCTCCCGAGGATGTTAGAGCGGATATGACCTATGTTGAAGTTCCATTGAGAATTTTGGAGCGACAAGTTAAGGAGTTGCGCACCAAGAGCATCCCTGTGGTTAAGGTTTTATGGAAGAATCACACAATAGAGGAAGCTACGTGGGAATTGGAATCGGAAATGAGGGAGAAGTACCCTAGTTTGTTCGATCATTCCGGTAAGTGAAAGTCAAATTCGGGACGAATTTGGTTTAAGGGGGAGTGAGTGTCACGACCCCAACTCTAGGCACTGTTTAGGACACGTGGAGCACGTGGGAGGGGGATTTCACTTTATTTTATATGATGCATTCCATGATCTTTGAAGTATTATGTGATTATTTATGTGATAATTTCATGGCTTATGTGTTTATGAAGTTTAAAAATTCATTTGGGAATATTACGTTTAATGGAATTAAAGTAGAAAAATGTCCTAAGGGTATTTTAAAATGGAAGGAATTAGGAAAGTGGTAGGGGCCTTAAAGTAATTAGAAGTATAGGGGTTTAGTTGTAGTAATTAGTTCTTGGAGGACCTTTGTGGAAATTTTTTATACTTATCCTTTTATAAGGAAAGCCTCATCCTAAATTACTTACTGCCATCACCTTCTTCCTTCTTCATCTTCTTCCTCCAGCCAAGAACATTTCCAAACCCTAAACTCTTCTCAAAATTCTAGTAAATTCACCCTTGCTCCGTTTTCAAGTTTGATTGCGGATTATTGATCACGGCGACAAGGAGTATTCATCTATCCGAAGAAAGCTTCTTGTTCTTTTTCATCTTTTCCAAGTAAGTTATTATGGTTTTCCTTTCTATGTTGAGCATATGCTTTGATTTATGTCTCAAAGATGTTAAAAGTTTGTTAAACTTGGTTGATTATGTGTTTGGTTTGGGAAAAATGGTAGAGAAGCTTGGGGTTGATGAATATAGAAAATCAATGGAATAGTTAATCACCTTTGGGATTAGTAGAGTATAAATGTTATAAGTCATGGATTGAGTGTTCTTATGAGTTAAAAATGAGATATAAACTAGTTTTGGTATGTTTGGAATTGGTATTGGCCTTGGGAAGAACAGAGGAAGGGGTGAAATGGGTTTGGTGAAGCATTGCTGGTGTCTGCGATCTGGTATCTGATTTTGGTCTTGGCACGAGTCGTGCCAAGGAGCACGAGTCGTGCCCTTCTTGCCACTCGTGACAACGAGTCGTGAACAATGGTCCAAGTCGTTCTGAGTAGAATGGGGAGAAAAAGGCACGAGTCGTGCCAAGGGGCACGAGTCGTGCCCTGCATCAGAATTTCTGAATTTACTTTTAAAGCTTAAGAACCAATTCAACTTAGAACAAGATTGAACCCTCTTCAGCATAGGATGAACTAGAACACTTTAGCTACGTAATGAGGTCTCACGTAGTCAAAATGAAATTGGGGAAGTAGTTTAAATATCGCATTGAACCGGGTTGAAAGTCATTGTTGTTTGAGAGCCAAAGTTTATAGAAACTTGGTATTGGATTATGGAATTTGAAAAGGAAGTCGTGAAATGTGATATTGTGAACGCGTAGAGTTACTTGTATGTTGTTACACCCTTATGTGGTTACTTTGGAATGGTTATATGTTAAAATGGTGCGTGAAATAATTGTTGCACGACATCATTGGTTTGATCATGAGCATGCATATTAATTGTTGATTATGGTAACTCAATAGTGTATATATATATGTGACACTATTTGAAGGTTGAACATGAGTAATCATACCATGTTATATGTTGTTATCCCTATGTGTGGATTTAATTTCAAGTAACTGTTACGTGCTTGAATGTAAATGTGAATGTGATCAATATCAGCTGATATTTCGGGGGTATAATGGAATACGACCACTTATGAGAAGTTGTAACATAAGGTGCTCGGGTTTCATTATACCTGTGTCCGTTTCCACTCCACTGTGGCCACAGTTTGGGGCTCAGTTACTATGGATAAGCTTAAGCAGTTCATAGGATACTGATACCTTACATGGTTCCCTGAAAAATGGGTCTTGTAAGGCGTGAATAGGCTCAAGCCGTTCACAAGAAAAATGGGTTTCATTCCGAGAAAGTACGACTTATGATTCAGACGGGAAAAAGGTAAGATCAGGTAATGTAATGTGTTACTGTGTGCTAAATATGATGTTGAACAACTTGTTTACGTGTTGCATCCTATTTGGCATCTTGCTGCATACATAATAGCTTACTGAGATTCTTTCTCACCCCGTCTCCCTTTAATTTTTTTTAGATCCCGCTGAGACAGGAGGTCAGGACCGGTGAGGCCGGGGCACAGTTGGCTCGTCTTTTGGTTGTCAGGGTACGTTTTGCTAGGAGGGTTAGGTTGGTTAATGTTATCCTTTTGGGGAAAGTTGTAAGTAACTTTTATGAATGTTTTCAAACTATGGTTTGTAATTAATGTGGTGTGGTTGTAAATGTGATAGTATGATCCTTCCTTTTGTTGTGGAATGAATGAAGGCAGGTTAATATTGAACAGGTTCCTTAAACATTTCATTTAGAGCGGTCATGCCAAAATCTTATTAAAACTTATTTAGTTTGAAATGATTTTTGAAAAAGGGTTTCTCTTACGTCGGGTCGGGTTGGGGACCCTACCATCGGGGCACGAGTTTATAGGTCCCGGGGTTGGGGAGGCCCCACATTAGTACTAGTCCATTTATAAAGCGCGTGAGAAAAAAGCAGATTAAGTGATGTTTATTTTTGTAATATATGAAATTTATGAGGATAAGATTTTCCAAAATACTATTCATACTTTATTAGTTAAGAAATGAAACAATTAAGAAACTTCAAACTGAGATAGATAAAAAAAGAGATTAGAATTTTAAATTGGCACGGGGGAATGTCATTTTTAGTATAAATAAAAGGGAGAAACTGAAAAAAAAAAAGAATGAGAAGAATATAGAGAATCTTTTTACGTGTTTTGGTCAAATTTTAGAACTTGACAAGCTGATTAAGATTGGGTTAAATGGAATATAATTGCAAATCAACTCGAAATTAAATGAACAAGATATTTAACGAGGAAAGCCCTTGAACAACCCGTTCGCCGGCATAAAACCTCAAAGGTGGAATTTTATAGAAATGATGAAGTTACAATGAGAGGGAGAATGTAAAGAAAAGAACTCAGTAGCTTAGATTGTGCGTGTGTGTGCGTTACAATGATGTGTGCTCTATTTATACTAAAAGTGATTGAAGAAGATAATTTTTGTTGCTCCTATATTTTCGGATGGTTTGTTGAGCTTCAATCCCATTATCCCACGTTTTCTTGACTGAGTCTTCACGATGCATATTTAAGTCTTTATCACCGTTCGTAATCCCTGAAAAGTAGGAGTTAATATACCTGCAAAGAGATAGTCAAATTAGAGTCCAGGTTGTCTCAAGTGTCGATACAAGTTGATACCGCAAGTTGAAGTCTTCTAGTTGTCACCGAAATTCATCCTCAAACAATTGCCCCTTAATTTTGAATTTGAAAGTAGTTGAGTCAAAAATTAACATTTGGTGCCCACCAAGGATTAGGAACGTGGTAGTGGCGGTTACTTTTAGTGGATAGGTACTTATAACCCCTAGAACTCTACAACCGTCGCCATCACAATAAATAGGAGGGCTTCTTGCATTTCTCAAACCCCACAAAGCTAAAGACCTTTCCAAGCTATAGACCCCTTTTTACTCTTAAGAAATCCTTCTTGCCGCTACCATGGATGAATTCCCTCAAGGTTTCGTTTGCCAAAACATGATCGACCATCCCGATGAAGAAAGATGTGAACTCACCGCCGCCGATGTTGAAGACTTGAAGAAGTTCTTCCCAAAACCGCCGAATTTCTCGAACCTAATGCTTTAATGAATTCCGACCGCGCTTCGTAGGAATGGGTATGCTTTCTTGAGTACCCTTTTTTGATTGGCCTAACATTTCCTTTTCCCTTTCATACCGCGATTTTTCGAAAACCGGTTTGGCCTTTGCTCAATTGATGCCGGTAGGGTGGAGGAATTTGGTTACTCTAGGAAGATTGAGCGCTGAGATGAACATGAGGGTTGATTTGGAGGAACTTGGCTTCTGCTATGACTTGAGATCTCATGGAAACAAGAGATTTGGTTTTAGGGTTAAGTCAAGATCAAACAGTTTGGTGACCGACTCTATCGATAGGGATAGAAAGTGGAAGAATAGATTCTTCTATGTGAAGAAGTCTACACTAGAGCACATGGAAAAGATAAACTCTTTCTCGGGCCGGATGAAGGTGAGGATTTTCCTTTTCTACTTCTACGTAATCTGTGTTGTTTCAAATATTCTAACATCTTGATTTCCACAGCTTTGAAGTTGGATGAATTGTTTCCTAAGCGTGCTGACACATTGAGCGTGGTTGCTTCTGTTGTCGCCCTGTCTCCAAGAAAACGGAAGTTTTTGCGCCCTGCTACTCCGAGCGGTGAGGAAGAGGTTGAAGAAGTAGAGGAAGAAGAAAAGAGTTCCAGTAAAGCTTTACAAATTGCAACTGTGATGTCAACTGGTAAGTACCCTAATTGTTGCTCCAGGGTTATCTTTATATCTTGCTGATCTTAGGCCCAATATGCAGACACAACTTCTCAACCCAAATGGGTGGAGTTAGCAGTTTGATTGCCCGCTTCAAGAAGCCAAAGAAAGAAGTTGCTAAGCCCAATATTCCTAAGGATGAAGGCACCAAGCCTAAGTTGATGTTGGGTGACATGGTGTCTTTTAAGAAGAGGAAAAGTGAAATCGTTGATGTAGATGCTGGGGAACCAATTGAGGAGGTTTTAGCACAGAAGGTATGAGTATCTTCTTATTTTTGTACCTTTTCTCTTGATATATCTGGTAGATAGTGATAAATTTCAACTTGACAGGCTTACGGTGCTGTGAGCATGTTGTCAAGCGAAGTGAAGCTCTGGAAGGGTAAAGCTGAGATGTCAAAAGTTGATGGCGAAAAGAAGGTCAAAGTTGTACAGAGGGAAATGGAATCCAAGGTCTCTTCTATGCAGGTTGAGATTGATAAGAAGGACATGGAAATCAGGTAATGGATGAAGAAGACTCGCAGACTTGAATCAAGCCCATCAAAGTTGCCATGAAAGTCTTGGAGGAACGTTTGACTAGGGAGGCCGGTAAGGTTGTTTTTGAGGCCAGGATTCAAATGATTGAGGAGTATCAGGCTGGCAAACACCTTGAATGGAACCTGGAAGACGAGAAGGCTACCCTGAAAGGGATCATAGATGAAGAGGCTGGAGAAGTCAATTCTAAGCTTCAAGATGGCACAAATGTTGAGCAGGTAGGTGATAACCAAGAGGATGGAAACAATGAAGCTTTTTAACGTACTTCTTAATCTGCAGGATGTTAGCAGTAGAAAACAATTTGTTTTTGTTTTAAGGATGTAATATGTGTTGGATGTTTTAGAACATGTGTCCGCGTTGTTCTTGCCATGCCTATTGTTGGCATGGTTTGAACTTTTGGATGACCTAACTCAGGTAGGGATTTAATGGTTGATCCTTTTTTGGGTATTTAGTTGTAAAAACTATGGTTTAGTTAGGCAATGATATCTATGCCTTTTAAACTTTGTTCGAGGTAACATGCAGATGTTACAACCAATTTGCAAATGACTAAAGTCCATCATTTGGACAAGTACGGAAGGTAATCAATATGTACAAAGTACAAAGGTGCCAACCCGCAACTTGGTCAAATGTGAAAACGTGCGCACGGGCGAAGGTGTTTGAACCTTGATACTTTAGAAAGATGTGAAATCTTTAAACCTTAGGAAGGTGTAAACCTTACGGAGACAAGCTTTACTAATCATGGAATAAGTAAATATCGTATAACATTAATTGTGTAATACTTACTTGAAACTCAATCAAGTTGTCCTTTCGTTGTGTCCGCAAGTTGACGATCATTAGTTCTACTAACTTGTAGAAAGTTAAGCATATGCCTACGTCGATCTTGTCAACCTGTAGCTCATTTTATTCCTTGCAAAACAAACACGTGTTAGGGGTGGGTGTTAGCTTTGCTAACACCCCTCCGATGCTTAAGTCGCAAGTGTCCAAAAATATAATCAAATTGAAATAACAAAATTGAAATGACAATAATTAAATCATACCCGTTTGTCTCGAATTTTAATGAATGAGCTGCAACTTACATGAAATATGCTTTCAAGTTGATAGCATTCCAGCTTCTAGGTATCCTGTCGCCATCCAGGGTTGAAAGCCGCATGCTCCCTTTCCAGCCTTCCGCATCAATTAAATATGGACCTTCCCATTTAGCTCCCAACTTGCCTGGCAAGATTTAATTCCTTTGTGTTCTGAAAGACTCGCCTCAACACCATGTCTCCAACCTGGAATCTTCTTACACGAATATTCTTGTTGTAGGATTTAGCTATTCTTTGTTGGTAGGCAGCCATTCTGATTTTAGCTAAATCTCTGAGTTCATCTATAGTATCCAAGTCTTCTGCAAGTACAATCTGGTTGTCTTCAGGCGTTATCAAACCGTATCTGGCTGTGGGCACGGAGAATTCTACTGGGACGACCGCTTCAGCTCCGAACACCAAGGAGAAGGGCGTGTGACCTGTAGCTGACTTAGGGGTGGTTCTATCTGCCCATAGCACAAGTGGTAGCTCTTCAACCCACCGTCCTTTCTTTCGGTCAAGGCGTTTCTTCAAGTTGTTGATTATCAACTTGTTGCTGGATTCAGCTTGTCCATTAGCTTGAGGATGCACAGGAGTGGAAGTAATCAACTTGATCCCCCATCTTGCACAGAAGTCTTGTGTTTTTCTACTGATGAACTGAGATCCATTGTCGCAAATAATCTCTGAAGGAACTCCAAATCTGCTGATGATGTTCCTCTTCAAGAAAGAAATGACTTCTTTATCTCTAACTTGAACGAATGCCTCGGCTTCTATCCATTTAGAGAAATAGTCTGTCATGGCCAACATGAATACTTTACCCCCTGGAGCTCTGGGTAACTTGCCAACGATATCCATGCCCCATTGGATGAAGGGCCAAGGTGATAAGATGGGATGGAGTGGTTCTGCAGGTTGGTGCAGGATGTTGCTATGTCTTTGGCATGCGTCACATTTCTGTACATATTTAGCTGCGTCTTGTCTCATAGTTGGCCAATAATACCCCGTCCCGAGTGCCTTGGATGAAAGTGATTTGCCCCCAATGATTGCCGCATATACCATCATGTAGTTCTTTCAACACCTGTTCAGCTTGCTGGGGTTCTAGGCACCTCATATATAGTCCTGTAAAAGACTTACGAAATAACACATTATCAATTAGTATAAATCTGGATACCTTAATCCTGAATGCTTTTGCATTTTTGACATCTTGAGGCACCGTTCCATCTAGAATTTCATTATGGGTGATGTCCAAGATGTCATATTGTCCATGGAATCTGTCCGCATCTTGTTGCCGGGTCTACTGGGACACTTCGTGTTGATCTATCGCCGGATGTAAGATATGGGTTATGGGTATGGCGTTATTCAACATGCTTTTGCAACTTGATCCTGTGTTGGCTAATGCATCGCCTTCAACGTTGTCTTCTAGGAATTTGCTGGAAAGTGAAGCCTTCAAACCGTGCCGCTAAGGATTTAACAAGCCGCAAATACTTTGTCATCCCGTCATGCTTAGCTATATAAGATCCATTAAAATGGTTAACTAATAATAAGGAATCGCTAAAAACATTGAGACGTTTAACATTTAAATTTAAAGCAAAGAGTCAAACCCAAGATGAGGGCCTCATATTCAGCCTCGTTGTTTGTCGCCTTGAATTCACAAAGCTCACACTTGAGGAATCGATCACCTTGAGGGGACCTTAGAACTATTCCCAACCCCGTCCCTGGAATTTGATGACCCATCAGGTGTAGAGTGTCCGTAATCTTGTGAGATCGGGTTCTTCAAGCCGCCGGACTTCAAGTTCTACTTGGTAAGAGGTCGGGACTAGAGTCGCCTACAAAGTCCGCTAGAGCCTGCGACTTGATTGCAGTCCTTGCTTCATAGTGAATATTGTACGTGCTTAGTTGTACGGACCACTTTGCCATTCTCCCCAACATTTCGGGCTTTCTCATTACACTCGATAGGATAGTTAGTCTTCACAATAATAGGATAAACTTCAAAATAATGACGTAACTTAATAGAGGCAGTTATTAAAGCAAGGACAAGTTTCTCAAGATGGGAGTACCTGGTTTCTGCATCTAAAAGAGATTTACTTACATAGTATACTGGATGTTGCTCACCAGCTTGTTCTCTTACCAAGACCGTGCTCACTGCATTTTTTGATACTGCAAGGTACAAGTACAACGCTTCCCCAACTTCTGGTTTGGAAAGTAGAGGTGGTGTAGATAAGTATTCCTTAAGCTGGTTGAAAGCCGCTTCATGCTCCTCTGTCCACTGGAACAACTTGTTTTTCTTCAGCACATCGTAGAACAACTTGCACCCGTCGATGATTTAGAAATGAATCTTGTTAAAGCCGCCACTTTGCGCCGCCCTCTCGCACATCTTTAACAGTCTTTGGTAAGTTCAAGTTGATAATGGCCTTGATCCGCTCCGGCTTGCTTCAATACCTCTCTTTGTGACCATATAACCAAGGAATTTCCAGCTCTAACTCCAAAGTTGCACTTTGATGGGTTGAGCTTCATGTTAAAAGCTTCCAAGATGTCAAAGGCTTCCTTGAGATTACGAACATGATCACCATGCATTTAGACTTGACCACCATATCATCAATATATACCTCCATTGTTTCTCCGATCCGATCTTTGAACATCAAATTTACCAATCTTTGGTAGGTTGCCCCCGCATTCCTTAATCCAAAGAGCATGACTATGAAGCAATAAATACCCTCGGGAGTAATAAACGCCGTATCTTCTTGATCGGAAGGCTCCATCTCGAATTTGTTGAAAACCCGATGAAGCGTCCATAAAAGTCAATATTTCATGCCCCGCCGTTGCATCTACCAAAGAGTCAATGTGAGGCAAGGGAAATGGGTCCTTCGTGTGCTTTGTTCAAGTCGCAAAAATCCACACGCACTCGCCACTTGCCATCGCGTTTCTCCACAACTACTACATTGGCTAACCACCTAGGGTAGTCAACCTCCCTAATCATTTTTGACTTCAAAAGCCTCTCTACTTCTTCTTTGATGATCTTGTTGCGCTCATGAGCAAACTTTCTTCGTTTCGATGGACAGGGTTTGGCGTTGGGGTCGACGTTCAACTTGTGGGTTATTACATCTTTACTTATCCCGGCCATATCCTCATGCTTCCAAGCAAAGCAAACTTGTTCTCTTCTTGAGAAACTCTATGATTTCATCCTCAACTTCGGGGAATTCCTACACCAACTAGGACTTTGACATCGGGATTAGTGGGATCGAGCCGCACCTCTCTCGACGTCAAACTCGCAGCCTTCAAGAACATCCCGAGCCTTTCGCCGTAATTGCTATGCTCGCCTAGGACAACTTGCCGCCTTCATGGACACCTTGTAACATTCCTTTGCTGATTGCCGATCACTCCGACACCTTGACAACTCCCCAAGGTGTTGGCAACTTGAGACATTGGTGGTAGGTTGATGGGACAGCCTTTAACGTTGTGAATCCAGGGCCTTCCCAAGATGATGTTGTAGGACGACCGGCATTCAATCACGCGTAACCTCTCCATAGAATTAATCCCTTCAACATAAACCGGGAAAGTAATCTCCCCAAAGGTGTGCTTCGTCTCTCCACCGAACCCAACTAAGACAGAAGAACTTTTAGTTACGTTTTCAAGTGGAATCCCCATTCCCTTTAAGCCGTCAGTAACGATGTTGACCGAGCTACCATTGTCAATCGTGGATGCGCCTAACCGAACAGCTTTGCCACCCGAAGGCTCACAACCAAGGCCATGATGTGGGATCCCGGATGTTGACCCTATCACCTTCATCAAAGGAAATCTCCTGGCCTTTTTCTTTGTTGACGGACCTTGGTGCAAATACGACTCCGTCCTCCTTAGCGCCGCAGCATGGCGCTCGTGTACCGAATAGGTTGTACCACAAATATCCGAACCGCCGCCGATCATGTTGACCACTCGGTAGGTGGTGGATGTTGAGGAGGACTTTCGCTTGCTTCTCCCGGTTGCTAGCACGAACTTGCTTTTCCTGGTTGTCGGCACGACCGTCGGTGCGTCCACGTCCCTCTACCAAGTAATTCTTCGAGTAGTCCTTTAGACAACAAATGACCGATTTCTTTACGGAGTGCAATACGCTTTTCGTAGTGTGACCGAAATCCTCATGATAGGCGCACCACTTGGACTTGTCTTTCCCATTGAAGGTTTATCGGACCTTTTGGGCCACCTTGCCTTTTCACCCAAGCCGTCCATAGCGTTAATCGGTCTCCCGCAATATCAACAAAAACAATAGTCATCAATTCTTGGATACAAAGACTCATCATCCTCATCATTATCTTCTACACTAAGAACTTTGGAAGAGTCGTTTAGAGTAGGGTTTGCCCCTATTGGATCTAGCATGGGATGTCTCCATCTTGCCGCCGTAATGAAAGGGGTCCGGTTTACACTGGGATAATCCGCCTTCTTCTTGTCCCGTAGCAACTTGTCTTCTTCCAAATTTGATGAACTTGGATGCTCTAGTCCCGATTTCGTCCAACCTTTTGCAAGGTGTCATTACCAAGTCGTCGTAGTATGGAGAGTCTTTCTTAAGTCCCATCCCGAATGCTTCGATTGTTACGGTATCCGGGTTGGAGATGTTCACCGCTTCTCTATCAACCCGCCGAGATAATCTTTCAGAGCTCATCAAAGTTACCGGACCACCCCGTAAAGATCACTAGTTAGCTTTTCAAATACCCCGTTGCACGAAAACCGATTAGTGAACAGATTAATAAGTTGTGCATAGGATCCAATAGAACCCAATGGCCGGTTGATCGCCCATCTCAAAGCTGCTCGGTAAGAGTTGATCCGAAACCCCCGCAAAAACAAGCCTCTCTATATTGAGGCGGAATATGGACAACATCCATCTTCTTGGTATAATGCAACATGCTCGCTGGATCGATGGTTCCGCCATATTGCTTCATGTGTGGAGGACCGAACTTCTTCGGGATGACCACATTGGCTATGGAGGGAGTGAAGCGAGACTCATTGTAGCAAGTTGGTGAGGCCTGGTTGTAAGGTAGTGTCATTCCAGTGGACACTCATGATCATATCCTTTAGCTCTTGAATCCGCCCGCCCAATAGACTCGCCCGCATCATGGTTAGGAGCAAACCGATAATTATTATTATAATTGAAATCAAACCGGGATTAACACTCGTCAGTCGAAGTCGGTTGGAACCGCAAATGTCGTGGTGGTTGGAGTGACGGTTCCAGGATGGACAATGGTGCTTTACGTAAACAAGTTGGTTGTCGGAGCAGCTTCCCCATATCCAGATGATCCGGCAGCCTTCATTCCCAAAGCCGAGTCTCCTAGGTTGATAAGGGGTATATGAACCTGGTGGGCCGTTTGGAGCGACGGATTGAAAAATGCTTGGGATATCGGTTGGTAGTGCACGCTCGAACCCCACTTTGTAGAGAGATCATCTCTGCCGCATCCTAGCAATCTGGTTCATCAAAGCATAGTTGAAGTAACATCTTGGGCGCCGACTTGGTTCCTCACTTCGCGCAACATAGCGGTCGGTTGGAAGCAATATCAAGTGGGATTTCCGTGACGCAATGCAGCTTGTCCCGTCTTGAACTTGAATAGGACGTGATACTCCACCTACGCTTTGGGTTGATGCTTGCAAACTTGTCACAATTGGGGTGGTCTCCACAAGGATCTCAAGCCAACTAAGACAAACCCACGGACATTCCAGTAGACATTTTCGAGTTTCCTAAAGCAATTAAAAGACCAAAATTCCCACAGACGGCGCCAAATTGTTTTGGTCAAATTTTAGAACTTGACAAGCTGATTAAGATTGGGTTAAATGGAATATAATTGCAAATCAACTCGAAATTAAATGAACAAGATATTTAACGAGGAAAGCCCTTGAACAACCCGTTCGCCGGCATAAAACCTCAAAGGTGGAATTTTATAGAAATGATGAAGTTACAATGAGAGGGAGAATGTAAAGAAAAGAACTCAGTAGCTTAGATTGTGCGTGTGTGTGCGTTACAATGATGTGTGCTCTATTTATACTAAAAGTGATTGAAGAAGATAATTTTTGTTGCTCCTATATTTTCGGATGGTTTGTTGAGCTTCAATCCCATTATCCCACGTTTTCTTGACTGAGTCTTCACGATGCATATTTAAGTCTTTATCACCGTTCGTAATCCCTGAAAAGTAGGAGTTAATATACCTGCAAAGAGATAGTCAAATTAGAGTCCAGGTTGTCTCAGTGTCTGATACAAGTTGATACTGCAAGTTGAAGTCTTCTAGTTGTCAGCCGAAATTCATCCTCAAACAACTCAGTGACTCTAGATTTCAAGTTCTTCAAAGTTTTTTCACGAAGCGTAATTATAAGTTTCTTCCCTTACGTTTTCCATTAAGAAAATTGTTATTTGTAATCATATTTTTGGTTATTAATATCACTTTTACGATAAGTAAAAATAAAAAAACATGAATCAGAATAATATAAGGACTCTTGTGGATTTTTTTTCTCAAAAATTACATTTTAAAAATATAAATTCCAAAATAACTCACATTTGAAACTATTTTCCAAAATTATCAACTTTTTAAAACTCATTACACGATGTAACAAGTTTAACATGTTACCATTGAAACTCGCTACATCAAGTAGCGAGTTCATGCGTACAATAGTGAACTCGCTACATAGCGAGTTTAGAAATGCCAGTTTATAGAGGATAAGGTTTTAAGATCCAGATTCATTCTTATTCTCATATCCTCATATACTTACTCAGTTACTCTAAAAAAAACTCAAATATTCACATCATTTAATTTCATCAGAATCGTTAAATACCAAGAATCAAGATAAATTAACATCATCTTAATCATTGTTTTCACTTGTGTTTAGATATATACATGTTAGGATTTTGTTATGTATGTTTTAACACTACGATTTCGTAATGTAGGGTTAAAGATGAACGGGGTTCAATCATTTTCATATGCTATTGGGGAGGTGATGATAAACAACCATTGATGGTCCTCATTTTCAAAAGGGTCAAAGAGTGCAATTAGGGCTAATTGTCGATGGAGATACAATGAGTTGATTGATGAATTATATAAAAAGACGGGCTTAGATCGGTCACAATATAATTTGGAAGTCATTTGTAGATGTCCTCATACTTTTGATAGCGAGATTGGTGAGTACTTTTCTTTTCGTATTGAAGATGATGCGTGTATGGATATAATGTTCGATGATTTAGCTAAATTTGGGGTAATAATGATCTCACCAACCGGGAGGTGGAATGAATGGGTCTCCAGACGCTATCTCTCAATCAATGCCTCCAGCAACCCATAATCCTACCGAATTCTCCCTATATAATGGATCCCACTAAAGCAAAACTCGACTAATCTCGACAATATCGTCGGTGCTAGTCTATCTGGCAATGTGGCGCCACGACGAAATAAGAGCGGACTAGCAACCTGTTGTCCGCCCAAATAAAACGAGCTCTGTAGCCCTCATGTTCAGTCAAAACAAAATTATCGATAGACCCAGGATCAATGAAGTTCTACATTTGTTTCAACAAAAGAAATTCAATTTCAATATCAAATAAATAAATAAATATATAAATATAGAGACTTTGAAACATCAATAGCAAATGCTTATAAATGAAATAACAAAATACTAACAATTGAGTTCAAAATAGCTCACAAATTGAGTTCAAAATCCCAAAATTTCAAATATACCAACAATTGAGTTCAAATATACCAACAATTTAGTTCAATAACAACACTAAGCGACTTTAATATCAACATGAATAATAACTCAAATCAAAGTATACCAACAATTGAGTTCAAAATATACCAACAATTGAATTGAATAAACCTAATTTTCAAGTAAACAATTACTCAAATCAAAGCAAAATCAACACACAAATAAAGTAAAAAACTTGAATTTAAACTTACAATAACGAAATTTTGGGGTTGATAAGCTTTAATTTGATGAAAATAACAATGGCAATATTTCTCTTTCTTCACTCTTGCGGCTATTAGAACTTAGTTTTTTTTTTTTTCTGTAAACAACGAATTGAAGTCGCTAAGGGGCTAGTGATTTTTGAATACTCGCTACACCATGTAGCGAGTTCTGTGTACGCGTGAACTCGCTACACCATGTAGCGAGTTCTAAAAAGTTGGTCATTTTGGAAAATAATTTCAATTGTGAGTTACTTTTGGATTTATATTTTTAAAATGAAATTATTTGAGAAAAAAATCGAGTCTTGTGATCTCCTAATAAAATCTTCTGATAAATGATAAATATTTTAGTTGTTATAGTATTAAGACCATGATTAGTGGTGAACGAAATTTCGTTCACCAAGAGCAATTTCGTGAACGAAATTTCGTTCATGGCAATTAGTGGTGAACGAAATTTCGTTCATGACCATGAACGAAATTTCGTTCATGTGTTTCGTTCATTTCATTAATGAATTCGTGAGCGAAAATTAGTTTGAGCTATATGTGTATTTTGTAATTTTGACATTTTTGAAATTATATTATTGAAATAAAAATATTAAAAATGTTTATAATTTCTTTTTCTCTATAAATAGAGTCTAATTTTATAATATTTGACATAATTTTAATATTTTACTATTTAAAAATTATTGTATATATTTGATAAAATTTTAATTTTTTATATATTTAAATTTTCTCTAGCGTCAAATGACGTCGTTTAGATCAAAATTTAAAAAACGTTCATTTTTTACCTATAAATAGAGATCAAGATTGCTAGATTATGTACATCCCTTCTTCCATACTTTCTTTCTCTATAATTAGAAAAAAAATCAAGATTTTTTTTTTGATTATGAGTAATTACGGAAATAGTTCTCATAATTCCGGAACAAATCCTGATCATGCTTGGTTCGAGCAAATGTTGGCTAACGATCCCAATTTCGTACAAAATTGTTTTAAATTATCATAATTTAACATTAATTTATGAGTGTTTAATTTTTTTAAATTGTGCAATTAAGTAGAATAATTAAAAAAAATATTTATTGTTAATGATGTTAATAAAAAATAATATTTATTAATGTATATTAGTAATTTTATAATATCAAATTTCTATTAAAAATATTTTTGTGACCGAAAAATTCGTTCTCCACTACAGAATGTAAGCTAGCATGAGTAAAATTTCGTTCACAGGCAGTTTCGTGAACGAACCACCGTGACACGCTCTAAGAGCAACATTAACAACCGGTGGAATAACCACTCTATTCTAAGACTACGTACAGTGGGGGGATGAAACCCATTTCATCCGGATGAAAGGCTGCAGTGAGCGTTTGAAATCGGGTGAAATGAAAAGGTGGGATGATATTTTTCATCTAGATGAAAAATAAAATAAAATTTAGTGACACGTGTCGGCTTCTGATTGGAGGATAGTTGGCGCGTGCGCCTCACGCCCAAGCAAGGCGCGTGAGGCGCTGGGGTTTTTCCTTTTTTTTTGTTTTTCCTGGGTCTGCCAAGTGTCAAGCTTTTATAGGTCCGTTGGATTTTTGAAAATTTTTTTTATTCCAAATCTTTGAGCTGAATTATCACCTAGTAAATTATTTTTTAAAAAAAAAAAAATTTCACCAAAATTCATCATTTTTTTCCCTACCAATTGATATAAGTTTCATTTGATTTGGAAAAAAAAAAAAAAAAACCTCATTTCTCAATTATTCTTCTTCATTTTAGCCTTTATTTAAAAAAATCATTATTTTTTTCCTATAAATTGATGCAATATTTTTTTTAATTAAGTGTGAAATA
This sequence comes from Adenophora triphylla var. japonica, assembly GCA_022495995.1. NCBI lineage: Eukaryota > Viridiplantae > Streptophyta > Magnoliopsida > Asterales > Campanulaceae > Adenophora > Adenophora triphylla. Next base: position 271,089 of record JAFEMH010002329.1, on the reverse strand, counting down.
TTTTTTAATTATAAATAATAATAAATATTATTGCTCCCTCCGTCCCAATAAAAGCTTCACTAATTACCCAAAAGGTCGTCCCGTTAGAAGCTTCACCTTTCCTTTTTTGGCAAAGAATCTTTACTATTTCCTCCACTCATTCTCTCTCCTACATTATTTTAATACTCACAACACTATTATAATTTACTATTCCCTCCACTAATTATCTCTCCTATTTTCAAATTACACTCACAATATTTTTTTCCCTTCCATTTCCATAATTTGCGTGCCCACCCAAAAGGGTGAAGCACTTATTGGGACGGAGGGAGTATTATTTTACTAATCATAAAAATAGAGAATATAAATAAAATAAAAGTGGTGGGGTATATAATGATGAGTTAGAGGGAGTTGAAATTTAATTTAAGTAAGCCATTGTAGGGGGTAAATGAAATGGGTAGATGAAATATTAGGTGGATAAGAAAAAATGTAAAAATTGTTAGATGAAATGGGGAAGTGGGATGAAACTGTTGTTGATAGTCTAAGAGCATCCACAATGAAAGCTTTTTCAAAGCTTTTTATTTTTGTGAAAAAGCTATATAAAGCTTTTTATCATTGTGAAAAATCTTGAGGAACTCCTTACTAAAGAGTAGCTTTTTGTAGAAAGAGCTACTTTTTTGTGGTTTTTAATTAAATTTCATCAATTCTCTAGACAAACAAAAGAGCTCTATCATTGTGAGAAAATATTAAAAATTTTAATATATTGCTTAAGAATGATGTGTCATATTGAAATTATAAAAAAACATTTACTTGAGCTTTTATCATTGTGAATGCCAAGTCTCTATTTCACCTAAGCTTGCCAACTAGGATGAGTTTGAAGCATTTTGTGTCAACCGGCGGTTGATGTTTGACACGTTTGTCGTTTGTTTTTTTTATTTCAAATTGAATATTTTGCTTTTTACAAAAATTAATACTTTACTGTCCACAATAAATATTTCTTTTTATTTTTTTAATCAAAATAATTTTTAATTTTTTAAGTGTTCCTAAAAAAACTTTTGAAGAGATTTATGAGTGTGGAAAAATAAGTTATAAGAGTTTTATCGAAATGAAAGTGTATAAGAAGATGATTTGGCGACTCATAACCCTTGAATGGGGAATTTTCTCTCAAATAATATCTTTTTATTTTTTTATTTATCAAAATGACTTACTGTTCACTATTGTCCAGAATATTCATTTTTTTGAAACTCGCTACACCGTGTAGCGAGTTTGACTAGGGTTTGTCAAAACTCGCTATACCGTGTAGCGAGTTTTGGATAATTAAGTTTGACCGTTGTGAAATTAATTAGGACATTTAATTAACCTAAACTCGCTACACGGTGTAGCGAGTTTGGTCAAACCAAATTATACTCGCTACACGGTGTAGCGAGTTTAAATTAAAAATTCATAACCTTCCGGTTCACTGTCTTCCTTAAAAAACAACCTCAATTCCAAACAACAGCCGCCGCCCAGCCCACCCAAGGAAGAAGAAGAAGAAGAAGCAGCTTCACAACACAATGGATTCCAATTTCGTATCATCAAAATTTAGTAAATTGTAAGTTTACATTCTATATTTTACTTTATTTTCTCTTCAATTTAGCTTTGATTATATTATTTGTTCAAATTTACTCTCTAGTTTTTTTTTTGTTATTAAATTTAGTTTTGTTAAATATGTGAGTAATTTGTTTTGTGTTGAATTTTAGTTTTGATTGCAACAAATTTATTTACTTACAATTTAGAATTTTTTTTATTTTTTTTTGATGACATTGTTTATACACAAATTAGTCTCAATTTAGGATTTTTTGTTATTAAATTTAGTTTTGTTAATCCGAAAATTTGAGATAATAATGAATGTTTATTAAATTACTCTCTATTTTTTTTTTGTTATTAAATTTAGTTTTGTTAATTCGAAAATTTGAGATAGCAATGAATGTTTATTAATTTACTTGCAATTTAGAATTTTTTTGTAAATGTATGATATCTTTGGCTTTCAATCTTGTAATCTATCAAAATAATTTATTTTTGTTTAGTGAATTCTTGTGCCATGTTTGGCTTATCAAATGAATTATTTATGTGACTAATTTGGTAGCATTTGTCCAATTCAGATTGTTGAAATATTAACTTGTTCACTTGTAAAATTTGTACATTTGAAATATTGGATTGTAAGAACAAAGAATTTTGTTTTCTGTATCTGTACTGAACAAAATCCTAGAACTGTTGAGACAAGACTCCTATGTAGCCCTCAGTCCCATTTTGAAATTGAAAAAAAAAGATAAATAAAAATTAAGAAGTATACATTATTACTCTTGAAGTATTACTTAGTATATAGGCTGGAAACCAAGACCTTCCCCACAGACACTTCTTGGAAGTGTGGGATAACTTTGAATTACAATGCCACGTACTAGTAATTACACTTTTATATTCTCTTATTTATTTCCTTGCCTTATAGAACAATAACCAACCTTGATATTGAAATAAATAGATGGAAGCTTTCATTGATCCCGGTCCTATCGATGCCTCTGTTCTGACCCGACATGCGGAGCATAGGGCTAGGTATATTTGGGCCGGGTGGGAGGTTTCTAGTCCCCTCCTTTTTCGTCATGGTGCCGCCTTGCCAGGCGAATTAGCTCCTGTGATATTGTTGAGACTAGCGGAGTGCGGATTTAGCGGAGTGCACTATATAGGGAGGGTACAGTATGATTTTGCGTTGCTGGAGGCTTTGATCGAGAGATGGCATCCGGAGACCCATACGTTCCATCTCCCGATTGGTGAGATGACGATCACCCTACAGGATATCGGCATGATTTGCGGGTTGCCGATTGATGGGGATCTTTATTGCGATGATGGGTTTCGGACATATGGGATCGGCGGGCCGCCCTGTCGGGGAGTATTTAGGGCCGTCCCCTGGTGACGAGAGATATAGATGGGAGCGATCGAAGCTCGGGTGGATTACCTTGCATTTCCCACACTTTAGTGACCTCGGCGATATCTTGCTCCGTAGATTGTGGATCGCACGTACGGGCGTATATCTTGCTTGCCTTGGGTTCTACGATCATGCCCGATCGTACGAACAACAAGGTTAAGCTATGTTATCTCCCTACGCTTAGGGATGTTTCTAGGGTCACCAAGCAGGTTGGGGGAGTCTTTGCGCTCGCTTTCCTATATCGAGAGTTGTGTAGTGCGGCCCGACCCTCGGACGAAACGGTGCGGAGGATTTCTCAACGTTCTACCAGGTATGTTTATTTCATTTTTAATGTTCATTATGTTTTTTTTTAAGTGTTATTTCAAATTTGCGGCATTATTTATAGTATTTGATATACATTTATTTGATATAGATTTGGGCTTGAGAGCGGTTGAAATGTGTGAGGCCGCAGATCCGTTATCCGATTCGAGAGCGTAACTTCGTGGTCATGCCCCTCGGATCTTTGGTATACATATATCATACGTTATTTTCTCGTCGTTAATGTTTTTTTGAACTAAATCTTATAATTATTCTGTTTTATGAAATTTCAATTTGGACCCAAACATCGCTGGATCTGAGAGAGGTTACTGCACATAGCCTGCGAGGCTATCGGGATCAGCTGGCCCGACTGAACGAGGCTCACGTGGTGTGGCAGTCTTACGAAGGGAGATACGCTCCGCCCTACTGCACTCAGGGTGAGGACATATGGTTGGCGAAGGTCCCTCTCATATGCTTTGAGAGGGTCGAGTGGCATCTGCCTGATCGCGTTATGAGGCAGTTTGGCCTGAGGCAGTTTGTCCCAGCACCGTTCGACACTAGCCCGGAGTTGCACCGTTCTGATGGGCGGGGAAGTACGGTGAGATGGGGTGACCGCCATCGCCCACTTATTGCACGATGGGGACAGCGCCACGAAAATTTGGTTTCCGGGGAGTTCGGCTTCCACGATATGACTTACACCGACCCATATATGGTATGGTATAGGGACATAACGTGTAGGTTTGTGCAGCACCTCACTCACATAGAGGTGGATGGATACCAGTTGTCTGCCCCTGCCATAGAGTTTATGGTAAGTTTTTACATTTTTCAAGTTTTTATTTCTAGTTTTTTTTTTAACAAAACATCAATTATTAACTTATGTCTCTCGTACTTATATATATTTTTGATATAAAAACAGGTGCAGACCCTTCAGCGCATGCATGTCGTCAATGAGAGGGATGAGCATCCCCAACAAGCTGAAATGCGGGAGATTGTGACACACGGGTTCAGGGGAGTTAGGGAGCTCCAACGCCTTCAGTCTGCTGCACCTCCCCCACCGGTAGATCGCGTACAGGGGGTACAACAACCTCGACAATGTCGGGTTAGACATCGTGGACAGGCAGAACCACCACCCCAAATGGACTTGCACGATGAACACGACCCCGAGCCCGAGCAAGAGCCTCAAGCGCAGACCCAGACCGAGGTGAATTATGAATGGCTGTCACAGTCACAGTCACAGTATGATTTTGAGAGTTGGAGCGGGGGTTTCGGGGGGACTGGGAGTGGGGGTGCCGGAGGGAGTGGGAGTGGCTGGGGGGGTGGGAGTGGGGGTGGCTGGGGGTGGCATGGGGGTGGCTGGGGGGGGTGGGAGTGGGGGTGGCTGGGGGGTGGCAGTGGGAGTGCCCAGGCAGACCCTTCCCCTGGACCATCAACTATGGGCTTCGGCGCTTATACGAGTGGAAGTGGGTTGAGGACTCCTATATCACATGCAGGGCTCCGCCCCTTCTCCGATCCGTCTCAGATTACCCCTGCTCAACAGCAGGAAGAGATGCTTAGAAGAGGGTCTCGACAACGGAATTCGACGAAACCCTATACCCCGTCTTTCTATTATAATAGGTAGCGAGTTCACTTTTATTTTTTATTATTATTACGTAATGAAACTTTGTAGTATTGTTTTAGTTTTTATTTTGATGTTTTTTATTTGTAATAACTAAAACTTTGTACTAAACATTTATGTAGATGTATATGTATATGTTATTTGGTTTAGTGTTATGTGGATGTAATGAAACTTTGTAACATTAGTTTAGTTTTTATTTTGAAATTTGCATTTTAGTGGTATTTGGATGTTTTATGTTTGTTATGTTTAATATGGTTGTTTACAGCAAGTTTGATGGTTTGTAGTTTGAGCAGGTTTTGGTTTGGTTGTTTGCAGGTGGGATTGCAAAGAAGACTGCTGCTGGGAGCTTCTGTTCAATTGAACTCGCTACATGGTGTAGCGATTTTCACTAAACTCGCTACACCGTGTAGCGAGTTTAGTGAAAATCGCTACACGGTCTAGCGATTTCAAAAGAACATTTGCATTCCTTGTATTCCAGCGTTAGTTTCTGTCCAAAGGGAGCGTCCGCTCCCAATGTGGGGGAGCGTCCGCTCCCAAGCTGCCTGTAATATGTACCCTTTTTCTGGAATCATGACAAACATAAATTGAAACTTAAAACTTAACTGGAAAATTAACTTTTTTGTTCTTACTTGACTTTTCTAATGAATTTCATCAATTATAATTTTTAAATATTCATTAAAATAACTAACGTAATTTTTAAAAATTGGAAAATTACATTCAACTCAAATATAAATTACATTCAACTTTTCAAGTTTAATGAAAACTACATAAAATAAAACTGCAATTGAAACTGAATCCAATTCAAACCAAACATAAATTACATGAAAAACATTCTGCTACTCCCTAATGTTCGGGCATCTACGACGATTGTGCCCTTCTTGATGGCATGATGAACACGAGTCTTAGTTTATCTGCTTGAAAGTCCATAGAATTACAGAAGCGTCTTGATCTAGGTCGTCCGGACTTCGCAGAACGTCGAAGTAGGGGATTAGGGAAAAAACTGGGCACCAAACCATCCACGCCCCAATAGTCCTCATGCTCGATTGGTTCGAATGTCCCCTTTCATGTCTTGTAGTATTCCCCAACGGTGTAATATCGAGAAACGAAATCTCGACCATCAAGATTTTGTGCAGAACAACAAGCAAGAAGATGGGAACAAGGCATGCGATAGGCAACCCATTGACCACATGTGCAGGTACGCTCATTAAGTCGGACAATCTGTATATTTCCTCCGTGATCACCCTGACGTGCGGTTGTCACTTGATACACCCCCATTTCGTGATTGTTGAACCTCCTGACGTGATGTGTTGCCGCTTTTGTGGTGTTCTTCAAGTAGTGATAATTGACTTTCTGGCTGAATTGGTGTAGGGGATTGATGTTAGGGTTATCAGGATTACCTCCTAAGGCATTGATTGAAAATCCATGCCTTACTTGAAAATACTCCACACAACGGTAGAAGGCAGTTTCAACAATTGCTGTGATTGGCATCCCACGAGCTCCCTTCATCATACCATTGAAAACCTCAGACATGTTGGTAGTCATGATGCCATACCCGTGACCACAATCGTGTGCCAATGTCCATTTTTTGGCATCCAAATGCTGAAACCATGCAATTGCCTCGGGCTTAATTCCACGGATACTCTCTAAGATAGATTTCAATTTTCTATCTTGAGTTGCTCTACCCGCTCTCCAAAATAGATACTTCAACCCTTCCCCTCTATGCTTTTCCAAGAAATTTGCTCGCATATGTCTCAAGCAATATCGATGATGCACGTTTGGCCACCACGTATCTTCAGCTACAGTCTTCAGAATGCCCCAATGACGGTCAGATATCAAGCATACTTCACGACTCTTGATAATATGCTTGCAAACCAGGTATAAGAACCAACGCCAGTTCGGCCAGTCCTCCTTTTCAACAACGGCAAATGCAAGCGGAAGTATACTGTCCTGGGCGTCAACACCCATGGCAATCAGTATTACCCCTTTATATCTACCATGCATAAATGTTCCATCCACAGAAATGACTGGCCGACAATGAGAGAAAGCTTCAATGCAAGGCCCAAATGCCCAGAATACCTGTCGAAACATGGAGGCCTCACCGACAGGAGGAGGAGGTATAGAGTACTCAAAAATTGTCCTCGGGTTGTATTTTTGAATGGCTGCTAGGACGCGGGGTAACCTCTTATAAGATTCCTCCCAATCTCCAAAAACCTCTGCAATGCCCTTCTGCTTTCCACACCATGCCTTCTTGTAAGTAATTACCTTGTTGAACCTACCAGAGATGTGTGCAATAATGACTCCAACCTTGACATCTGAATCGGCCTAACACCAACGACTTCCCGACCGATAAACTTGGCATCTAGATTGGGGTGATCTTGACTTGCTCCAGAAAATAAGCAGCAGTGAGGAGCCTTATACTTGGTCACTTCCCAATAGCCAAACTTCTTTCTACTCACACGAACATAAAAATTGCATGGATAATTTTTCAATAGACACTCAATTACCCATGTGTTCGGTGTGCTCTTTCTTACCCTGAACCTGCGATTGTTGTGAATATGGAACCTTTTTATATCAAATTGTGCCTCGTTCTTGCCAGGAAAGCGTATCCCTTTAGCAATCGCCTGTTGTTTCGGATCCCAAACTGGAAAACTATGTGCATGATCGTAATCAATCAAGCCTTGTTCTTGTCGAGCAGATCTACCAATATCACTGTAAAAGGGATAATTCGCTCTCTCATATCTTCGATTTTCCGGCACTTCATAGTGAACAAGAGGTGCTTCCACATCATCATAAATCGGCCCATCATCATCGGCTCCTAAATCGACATCAGAATCACTACTACCCTCCTCATATTCATCATCATCATCCTCTAGCATTGCATCTACATCAGTGTGTACTTCCTCTTCTTCATAGTCAACATCATAATCATCATTAACATGATCATTATGCCCAAATGCCCGATCATCATCATTAACATGATAATTATGCCCAAATGCCCCATCATCAAAATTTGGTGTTTGAGTTGATACAAGAGTTTGGGAACTTGGACCAACCCCATCATCACGGTTACCAGTTGGAGAAAACCTGAAAGTACTCTCTGTGTGCTGTGTTTCAAACTCTGGATTGGGTCGATTTTCAATTAATTTTACAACCACATACAGCTGCAAATTTCCAATCCCCCCAAATTTAGCAAACTGATTGAACATTACATCCATACACACATCATCTTCAATACGGAAAGGAAAGTGCTCACCAATCCCGCTATCAAAAGAATGAGGGCATCTGTAAATGAATTCCAAATCAAATTGAGACCGATCTAAGTTAGCCTTTTTATATAACTCATCAATCAACTCATTGTATTTCCATCGGCAATTACCCCTTATTGCACATTTTGGCCCTTTTTTGAAATGAGGACCATCAATCGGTTGTTCATCATCACCTCCCCAATAGCACATAAAAATGATTGGATCCCCATTCATCTTTAACCCTACATTACGAAATCAAAGTGTTAAAACCTACATAACAAAACTCTTACATTTATTATATCTACAATATAATAAAACACAGTTAAATAATTAAATTTTATATCTAAACACAAGTCAAAACAATGATTAAGATGATGTTAATTTACCTTGATTCTTGTTGATCTTCAACAATTCTGATTTCAGGTATAGCAGCTATCCCCCAGGAGACACATCCGGCTGTTGACTATTTACCTTGCATTTTATATCTCCGGCTGCTTAGACCTTGTACTCAAAGAAAAGCCGGATGTGTCTCCGGCTTAGACCCTCCACGTGGCAGGACTGATCACCTAGCTCCTTGACCTGAAATCAGAACCCAAGACTAGCCGGATGTGTCTCCGCCTTAGACCCTCCGATTCTCTGTCCTCCCCATGAGGAGAAGCCACTGTTGCTATACCTAACTGTGACCGACACCGCAGTTGGAGCCATGCTCTGTCAAGAAAAGAAAGAGTCACAAGTCGAGAACGCCATCTACTTCGCTAGTCGAAAGTTTCAAGGCAGCGAACTCAACTACTCAGCCCTCGAGAAAACCTGCGCAGCTCTGGTATGGGTTGTCGGAAAACTACGGCACTACATGCAGTCGCACACGGTACACTTGGTTTCCAAAATGGACCTAGTCAAATACCTCTTCGACAAACCATCTCTGTCAGTGAGGCTCGCCAAATGGTCTTTCTTCCTAGCGGAATTTGACATCAAGTACGTGAACCAAAAGTCAATCAAGGGACGAGCGATGGCCGAACAACTGGCTGACTTCCCAACCGACGAGGCTCGAGGCCCCGAACCACAATTTCCCGATGAGGGAATCTTCGCACTTGAAGGCGAAAATCGATGGCAACTGTTCTTCGATGGAGTAGCCAACAAAAAAGGAAACGACATCGGTATGCTCTTGGTCGATCCCAAAGACTAGCACACCCCAATCGCCATAAAGCTCAATTTCGAGGTAACCAACAATGCCGCCGAATATGAAGCCTGCGCTGCCGGACTACAGGCCGCACTCGAAAGGAATGTCCAGAAACTCGAGGTCTATGGGGACTCGCCCTCTTTTAAAAACTAAACCTCTTGCTTACAAAATCTCTTGCAGTTGATAATAGACTACAAGTGAAGATGTAAAATGCACAGCGGAATTACAGAGTATAAAGCGGTTTGATAGAGGCGGTTTGTAAAGCGGTTTTACTATGCGGTTTTGGTAGGTGCAGTTTTACAAACACGTGAGGTTTTTGACAAAGTTAACTCCAAACACTATTCCACATTAATGGATAACTAAAATAAGATCAAACAGAGACAGAGATAAATAATTAGTAATCACAAGAAATATAAATGCAGAAATATAAGAACACGTGATTTGGAGTGGTTCAATCGATAAACGATCTACGTCCACTACCAAGATGGTTAGTCTTGGATTTTCAAGAGTGATTTTACCATTGAGTATGAGAGATTACAAGATACAAAGTTTGATACTCAAATCTAAAATCTATTCTATGAAGATCAAATCCTAAGACTATAACCAGTGTATCTCAAATGATTAAACTATGTGATTAAATAAGTGAGGTGTGTGTGTGAGAACAAGATCAAGGCTCTTTAAATCTGTGAGATGTAGAGCACAATGATTCTTGAATGTGTTAAGGCTTGATTTCTGGGCTGGGAAATATTTCTTGAAGGTTGAAGATGAAGATTCAAAGGTTTGAACACTATCTGGGCAGAGCTTCAGCTTCTATGAACACAGCACTTTCAATTTTCTCAAGCAATCTTCAAATGGTGAAGATTAGGGGTATTTATACCCAAGCATCTCAAATATAGCCGTTGGACACAGCTGTTGTAAGTACAGTACTTGATGCTTTCCCATTGGTCTACAGCAACCACTTTTGTCCTTTGGCACAGCTGCTTTGCGAGATAAAGGCGATCGGGCTCCACCGCAAGCAATGAGGTTAGGACACCTGTCACCTTTTTAAGATCCTTGCAGATCTTCTCTGTCATTGAATCACGTGACAAGATTTAGTGGTTGACTTTTGATATTGCTGACATGGATTCCAACGGTAAAAAGTGGTTCACTTCAAGTCTTCAATCATTGGATGCGGTTGGTGTAGAGCGGTTGATGATGTGCGGTTGAATACACCAGGAGGTTTGCAAAGAGCGGTTGGTGATGAATTGCATAGGTGCGGTTCACCAAGCGGTTTGCACTGAGGTAGTTCAAGGAGCAGATTCAAGAAGGAATTCAACATGCGGTTTGCATGTGGGGTTTTGAAGGGCGGTTTTGAAACTGCTGAACTGCAACTCTCCAATCCAATGAGTCTTCTGCCAGTCTTCAAGCCTAAATTTAACCTATTCTATAAAATGGACTTAGCTAAAAAATTGAAGTCTAAGCTTCATTACATAGGGTCCTAAAGTCCTTAAAATAGACAGGAGGTTATGGTATCAATCAAATCTAATAGAAAATAGGAGGGTTAAAACATGCATACCCAACAATCTCCCCCTATTTGATTGATGCCATTACCTACTATAACTAAAGCAAACATTGTACTTGGTAAAAACATGTCCATAGGAATTATCATGGTAATTCATGTCCCAAGTCAATGCACACACTTAGCTTAAGCTATAGATTTCTATACTATCTGAAAGATAAAAACTTACAATATGGAAAGTATAGAAATGCATTCAGTGCACTTAAAAATATGAGTTTAAGTTCAAAGTGCGGTTTAAACTGAATGTTTAACCTTCATTTCAAAAATATGAGTTTAAGTTAGAAAAATATTTGAATGAGGTTATAAATCATATGTGGTTTCATTGTTCCACAAACAAGCAGTTTGATATGAACAAAGTTTTGGAACCATGATGCAATTTCCATTAATTCTTAAGATGATTACAAGTACAGGAATGAAGGAAAATTACAAGGTTACAAAAACAAAATGTTGGACAAAGAAAATACATGGAGTGCGGTCCAACAAAACAAAAGAGGTTCAGCAAAAATGAAAGATATTACAGTGAAGAGCGGTCCTAGTGCTGACGCGGATGGTGATGGCGCGGTTGATCACGACGCTGGTCCACTTCTTGATTTGGCACGTGCGGTCCAGAAGGTCTGAAGGCCGAGCTTTCTCCTATGATAATTCTTCTAAGAGCTCTGACATCTTCAGATTGTCTTCCCAGGGTGGTCTCAACTGCTCTAAGTGCGGTTACTAATTGAGCAGCGGTTGATCCAACAGCATCAACTGATCTTGTGTTGGCAGCAACACTCTCCTTGATTTCAGTTGTGAAGGATTCAATACAGGCCCTAAGGGAATTGTAGAATGTGAAGATCTCATCCTGAATGGTCACAGTTTGAGTAGATAAAGCATCTCTCAAAGGTTCCAGATCACTTGATCACATTCGGAGGGTTGGACTTCAATTCCTTTATTGAGTTGTCAAGCTTAAGGTTGAATCCTGCCTTGAGGTTTTCAAACCTGAAAGAGATATCACCATCAAAGGTTGTCACTTGCTCCTTGATACTGTCTCCCACTATGTTGAGATCAACATTTATTCTTTCTTTGAGGGAGTCCAGTTCATTAAAGATTTTCAGCTGCAAGTCATCCAGAGCAGTTTGGGAAGGAGCGGCTGAGGTTGAGGCTTGTTGCGGTTGGGTTTCTTGAAGGGTTTTCATGAAAGATATTAGTGCAGAGTTGGTGGAAGAGACAAACTCATTAGAAAGGTTGGTGAGCATCTCTTGAAGTTGTGTCTTTGAAACAGCATCACCCATGGCTCTAAGCACTCCTCTGGCTAAGTCTTCTTTGAAGCCTTGAAAACGATTCAGGCTGCGGTTTTGACGGCTTCGGGGTGCAGGTTGTTGAGGCGGTTTGGAATGTAGAAACTCTCTCCCCCTTACTGGCATCAATCAATTGGGCTTTCATGATTGCCAGTTCAGTGGTTTGAGAGTCCACCTTGAAAAGAAGGGTGCGGTTGGAGGCTTCTAGGGATGAATTGGAGGTAGCCAGGGCAAGATTGGATTCAGTCAGCTTCAGCATATGCCCTTGGTTTACAACCAACTGTGATTGAATCAGTTGGAGGGTGGATAGAATTTAGAGGTAGTCAGAAGGGGTGGATGAAATGGATGGAATTTGGGTAACTGAGGGAGGCGGTTGAGATTGAGTTGGAGGTGCGGTCTGAGGTAAAGGATTTAGAAGGGTTTGGAAAAGGCGACTGGCAGGGACTGTATAAGGTGAAGCGGTTGAGGGAGGTATAGGAAGTGTTTGGGGTAAAGTAGTAGGTGCGGTTGAGATTGGTGCGGTTGGAGGAGGTGGAATGCTAGAAGTAGGGATTCCAGAAGTAACAGGGTTGGAATTAGAGGAGGAGCTAGTGGTGTGAACTTCAACAGAAGGGGATTTCTGTTGATGAGGGGAATTCTTAGGGATAGGAGAATTTGGAGGAGGTGGAGTATGAACGCGATCAGGAGAAGGGGTTGGATCGCGGTTTAAGTTTGAAATGGAGATGGTAGGGGTGTGATGAGAGTAAGGAGGTGACTGGGCGCGGTTGGAATGAGAAGGGGACTTGGAGCGGTTTGAGTTTTGAGGTGAGGGAGTTGGGGTACTGTTTTGGTCAGAATTGGAATGGGATTTGGAAGGTGAATGGGATGGTGAATGTGAAGGGGAAGGTGAAGGTGAAGGAGATGGAGAGGGAGTAGTTTGTCTGGCTACACGGTGTAGGAAACGTTTGGGTCCTTTGGTTGGGGTCTTTTTCTGGGCTAAGTGTTTGACCCTTTTTGGCTTCTCCCCTTGAGCGGTTGCATCTCTGAGGGGTTGAGATGGAGAAGGCGGTCTAGGTGATGGGGATTTGGCTGGTGAGGAATGATGAGAATGGACAGGGGATTGAGAAGGTGTTAGAATAGGAGTTTGGGTTGGAGGCGGTTGAGTAGATGGCTGCGGTTGAGGTTGAGGGGGCGGTTGTGTTCCAGCTTCCTTGGATTTTCCATGAGCAGCCTTTTTCTCAGCTGCCTCTCTCTCAATCCTTGCTAGCTCAGTCTTATAGAAAGCGGTCAGGTCCTCATCAGAGAGCTTAGCTAGATCAACCTGAGTTTGCTTGGCTCTTTTAGCCATGGCCACCAATGGAGGAATGATATTATTTTCTTCTTCTTCTTCAACCTCATTAATAAGGGACATCTTCTCTTTCTCTTTCCCTTTCTTGCTAGGGCTTGCATCAGTTGCACCACGCGGTTGGGTAGGTGCGGTTCTGGTTGGCTTGGGGAGCGGTTCAGCAGGAGCCTTCCTCTTCCTTGAAGCTTTCTTCATAGCTTTCCCAAGGCCCTTTGATGTGGTTGCAGGAGTCATCTCTACATAATGCTCCTTGGGATGTAAGGTATCAGCATCATACAGCGCCTTGTAATCATCATTTCCAAAGGAAAATCTGAAGGAATGACAAGCCTTGAGGCCAAAGGATTCTTCAACTCCCCAGTGAATAGGTAACTCTGGAGTAGAGATCCTTAAATCCTCCAAATGCTGATAGTTGGCAAAGATAGCGGTCAGCAACCTGCCAAAAGGTCTCCATCTGATAGATTCATCCTTTTTCTTCAACTGGTATGCATCAATGCTACTGGTCAGTTCTCTCATCAATATCTTAGGCCAGTCGAGCTTCATTCCATTATAGATTGCACAAAGAATCTCGCCATTCTTGTGAGGTGAAGTTGTTGTGGTTTCCGGTCTTTCCACATACGAACTTCCCAACTAGGTAGCATAGATGGCTCATCAGTTCTCCAAACTCTCTTCTTGGCTTCTTCTTGTAGTACCCAGCTAAAGAATCAAGGGTTCCAGTGAGAGTTGAGCAGGTAGCATCCTGGACCTCCTGGGAAACTTCAACTGGAGCACCAGATACATGGAAATCATAAGTACTTCTGATGTCCAGGTAATCAATCTCAACCTTGAATCCTTCAACAACTCCCACCAAACTGGGGATCTTCTTCCCATCAGAAAGCACTCTCTCTCCATGCACTGCGGTTGAGTAGAATTGATCTATGAAGAGAGGGATGGTGAAGGTCTGCTTCTTGTTGAATAGAGGCAGGATTCCAGAAGCTTCCATTTTCCTGATCATCTCCCTTCCAAGAGCATCAGACTTCAGCTCTGGCTCATTAATTTCCCATCCTGGTAAAAAGTATTTGGTATTCTACAAAGAAAACACTCAAGTTAGAACAATTTAATAAAATCACAGTTTACAAGCGGTTTGGTGCACACATGCGGTTGGCAATAGTGCGATTTTGGAAATGATAATTTCCAAACCTCAAGGAAACTATAAATACAGGTAGGAAAACAAATAGGAAAAATACATAAGCATATTTTACTTAGTACGTGGCATTGTAATCCAAAGTTATCCCACACTGTAAGCGGTGCTTAGAGAGGAAGTTCTTGGTTTCCAGCCTATATACTTAGTAATACATAAGTATTTTTCTAGCATGCGGTTTCAAAAGATATATATAGATGCGGTTTTGAAAACATGGCATGCGGTTCTTAGAGAGTGGTTGAATGACCATAAAACACATGCGGTTTGAAACACAAGGATAGGCAGTTTTAAGTGCGGTTTCAAAGTAGCATGCGGTTTACAATGAAGCGGTTCAAACATGCAAATCAAAATCCAAAATTTCCAAAAATTTTCTAAGTTAGGAAAAACAAGATTGAAAGTTAGGTCAAACTAAAACATAGGAAAATTTTGAGAAAGATGATGAACAGTCATATGAATGCATGAAGAACACGAAGAACACCAAGAACAGAGATTCAATGAAAGTTAACCAAAATGAACAAATAATATGTCAAAATGATCACGTTGAGCAGAAGATCAGTAATATAACAATAAAAATTACAACTTTACTCAGAATCACCCAGAAAAGGCAAAAACACAGAAATGGGTTTCGAAACTTAAAAAGTTTAAAGTTCAAAATTAGTACCCAAATCAAGTGTTGATCATGAAATAAAGTTTATAATCAAACATATAAGCACAATCCGAGCATAACCTAACAATTTTCATAAAAAATAATCAAGAAATGAAGCATTAATGAGCAAAAATCAGTTAGGTATGTTCGAAGCTTTTCAAGTTCAACAATGGCAGAAATTTCAAGTATAATTTGCAGATATTAAGAAGATTAGGGTTTAAGAAATCATACCATGTCGAAGATTGGTTGTTTGGGAGCCATTGACTTGAAGAGATTTAAAGCTTATAAACACAGTTTTGAAGAGAGAGAAGAAAGGTTTGGTGAAGAAACTGACACTTGAAGGTACGATTGCAGAGAGATCAGTTTGAAAAGGTTGAAAAGTTAGAGAATGATTTCTATTTATAGGAAAGGGTTTAGGGTTTGGCAGTTGAAAGGACTGTTTCACTTACCAACGCAGTGAATCATTGCAAACTTGCACCCTTTCAGCTTCAACACATCAACCAATGACGGCTGACATGAGGGCCATTAAATGCTAATGTTCCTTTTGCATTAAATGCATTCAAATTTTAAAATTTCGTGGGAAAACATTTGCAAATAAACCCTTAAAGAAAAATAAGGACTGAAAAATAAATAAAAGGAATTTGAACAGTTTTTTTTTTTTTAAATAAGCAAAAATTAGAAAATACTCCAAGTTGAAACGCGGTTGAGGTCCAAGTGGTCGAGCTGCAGCACGCGGTTGGAATGAAGCGGTTGGCTTGCAGGGCGGTTGGACTACTTGCGGTTTGATGCACGCGGTTTCAACAATGGATATGAAACTATACAACACAAGTTAGCAAATTAAAAGAATGGATTCATTTAAGTTCAAGCATACCCATTTCTCCTCTGAGGAAGGAAAACCTCTTGGAGTCTAGAGCCTTGGTGAGGATATCAACAATCTGGTTGTCTGTCCCCACGTACTCTAAATGGATATTCCTCTTCTCCACATGGTCTTTGAGGAAATGATACTTGATATCAATATGCTTGGTCTTGGAATGCATGACAGGGTTGTTGGAGACTGAAATTGTTGAAGTGTTGTCGCACATGATAGGGCAATTTCCTTCTTCAATTCCATAATCCACCAATTGATGTTTCATCCAGAGGATTTGACAAAGAACAACTGCCAAAGAAGAATGTACTCCTCTCGTGGTTGACACTTTGAAACCGATGCTTGCTTCTTGCCGGCCCAAGCAACTAGTCTATTCCCGAGGAAATGACAAGTACCACTAGTGCTTTTCTGTCAATAGTACAAGCCGCATAATCCGCATCTACGAATAACCTATAAGATCGAAGTTCGAATCTTTGGAATACCAAAGTCCAAGGTTAGTGGTTCCAGATAAATAGCGGATTATACGCTTGACTGCAATAAGATGTGCTTCTCTAGGATCTGCTTGATAGCGTGCACATACACAGACACTAAACATGATATCGGGCCTACTAGCAGTTAAATAAAGTAATGAGCCGATCATACCTCGATATAAAGTTTGATCAACTTTCTTACCTTTGAGATCTTTATCTAGCTTATTGCCGGTGGCCATTGGGGTATCATATGCTTTAGCATTTTCTAATCCAAACTTCTTTATTAGCTCCTTGGTGTATTTGGCTTGGCTGAGGAAAATACCTTCTTCGCATTGCTTGATTTGAAGCCCGAGGAAGAAAGTTAATTCTCCCATCATGCTCATCTCAAACTTGCTTTTCATTAGCTTCTCGAAACGCTTACAAAGTAACTCGTTAGTAGAATCAAAAATGATATCATCAACATATATTTGAACAAGTAAAGTATGATCATTGTATTTGGCAATAAAAAGAGTTGTATCGATTTTTCCGCGTTTAAATCCTTTTTCTAGTAAGAATTTAGAAAGAGTCTCATACCATGCCCTTGGAGCTTGCTGAATGAACGCTTGCCCGAAGAAAATATATATCATTTCCTCCCTTTTTTGAAAGAGTTTTTAATGTGTTGAAAATGATATGATGAGTTTTGAAAACTTCGGTTTTGGGAGTCGCTACGCCGTTTTTAGAGGAAAACATTGAAAAACCTATTTTTAGAGATTTTGAGTCCGGGAGTCTGGTTACGTGTTTGGGAAGAACTAGAGAGTTTACCCAACACGCCTCTTTCGAGACTTTAAATCAACATTGGACAATTTTGGATATTCAAAGTGTGTGTGCAATATGTGTAGATGTGCAAATCATGCAAATTTGACATTTTTCATTGATAATATGAAAGCTGAATACAACTTGTGAGCCATGAGAGGGGGCCACACCCTTTTACATATTATGATTATCATAACAAGGCAGAAGGTAAGACAATCTGCCCAGAGATTTCCCATGTCGTCCGACACAGGACCTCCTAGGTAGAGGGTGTCGCACGACATGATGTCTCTTGGTCAGATTGTCTTATTACAAAGACCAAGAAGTTTCTGGAAATGAAATGACATTTATTTAACTCAGTAAAGACACTATTTGAAGGTCTAAAACTCAGTTTGGGATTGACGGGAGTGAACAAAGTCACGGTAGACTTTGAATGATACGGATGTCATGTGACATGGAACATCCGAAGTTATCCATGTCCTATGACAATCCGCCTCCAATAAATCGCACCCAAATGGATAATAGGCACTCAAATAGTGGCTTATGAGCCACAAAAATGCTTAAGAAATCTCTGAGTCGCGAAGGGAATAAACTGGACAGATCTGAAGTCCAAGAATGGCTTTACAGCCTTCTGGGATCTCTATGTCGTATGACACAGGATCTCCATGGAGTCCCATGTCGCACGACATAGATAGGCCATTTCTGTGCCCTTCAGTCTGTTTGTTTCCCCTTTGCTCCTCAAGGCAAACCAAGCATATTTAACAACTGTAAACAGTAATATAATACTAATATATGAGTATTATGGGAGGATCACATGGCTTTAGTGACCAAATGTGATAAATCACATGCTTTTGGCCACTTTGAAGTATCCATCACCTCATAACTCGAAGTAAATGCGTAAAGGTTGAACCTTTATTGATCCTAGGATGATCAAATGTACAGATCTGAGGTGGGGAGAAGTGAATATTGAAGATTCACTTCTCCACCACCTTTATCATGCAAAAATCCCAATTTCTACATAATATGAAGGCAAGTAAGCATGCAATGTATTATAAATGTATTAAAGGCTTTATTTAAAGAGGGAGAAAGGGTTTAGGGTCTACCTATTGTAGTCCACTAGGTGAGATCACCAATAGTATGGTGTCTACCCCTTCTACACACCAACAAAGGAAGCTTCTTTAGGTCTTGGCCTTGAAGTGTGTGTGTGTGTGAGGAGGGAGGTGAGTGTGTGTGTATGAGAGAGAGAGGGAGACTCTATTTGGACAGAGTTTTCCCTATATTACTGTATCCTCCCCCAATATTCACTCCAAGTCCCCTAAAATGATCAGCCATGCCTTGTATTTATAGGCAGGCTGATGGGGCGTCTTATGTCGCACGACAAGGGCAGTTAAACCGCCTTAGTGACTTCTATGTCGAACGACAGCGTACATCTTTTGGCCATGTTGGGCCAAATGCTTGGCAGGCCCAATGGACTGATGGGCTGTTGGGATTTTTGGACCTTATTTGCTTTTTTAGCAATTATGTAAGCCCAAAATTTAATTAAAGTGGATCCAAATCATGGGTTCGGATCGGGGTACTCACAGAGCCCCTCGTCGACGTCACTTCCACGGGAAGTGGGGTCGTCGACACAATGAGAATCCCGAGCCGGACACAAACGGCGGGGACAGAGGTGACCAAGATGGTCGAGTGGCTGGACCTCTTATGAAGAGGATTCCTACGTATCCCATGGGGGAATTAAGCCGAATCGTAGTTCGTTGATGATGGGGTGCCAATGAAAGAGTACGGGTTTTGTACCCGAGATTGACTGTTCCAAGGGGAGTCACCCCGAAAAATGTGACTTTCTTCTTTGGGAGTCACCCGCGAAATATGACTATTTTTTCTTTGGGAAGTCACCTCGCGAACTTGACTATTTTTGGTGGGGAGTCATCCCGATGATTTGACTTTTCTCTTTGGGAGTCACCCGCGAAATATGACTATTTTTTCTTTGGGAAGTCACCCCGTTGTTTTGGTAGAAAAAACAATAGAGTAGAATCTTAACTTTAATTAGTGTGTGGATTGGACAATAAGGAGGGGACTGTGGAATTCGACTATATGGAACAAAAGCACGAAAAAGAGATAATGACACCACGATTTGTTAACGAGGAAAACCTTAGAGGTGACAACCTCTTTGGAAAAAACCCCGGGAGTTAGGTCTCCAACCTTAAAAGTTTTACTATAATGATCACGAATACAACTTTAGAAGATAATGGAGAGGATTACAAGAGCTTGTGTGTAGAGTGTGTGCGTGTGAGCCTTTTTTTATGTTCCACCTCCATTTCCCCTTAAATACAAGTAAATATGAAGCAGTTAATACGGTTCCTACAATCTCGGGATTTTGGCTTATCCTTTCAACCTCCGTGAGACTAAGTCGCCCTAGCTCTTGAAGGTCTGTTGAACGTCTTTGGAGAATATCCCGTATTCCTCTCTTAATGCGAAAAATAAGAATAAGAATATTAGGAAATATTGAATAAGTAAATATTAAAACAATACTTACAGAGTAATGACATCTTGATATGCATGATCAACTGAAGATGTCACCATGTTGAAAAATACCCACAACAATTTGTCCCCAAAAACATTTGACTATGCTGGCAACTGAAGAGGCAAAATGTTTTTCTTTCGAATTAATTGTTCAACTGCACACTCTGCCTGATGGGATGTTTTTAGGAATACGTGGCGTCAAATGGACGGTTGGGGAGAAGGGTCTGGAAAGTAACTTTTTTGAAAAAGAATCCTTTTTCTTTTTAATAACCGCTTGGTAAGATCATTTAGACTTCTCAAATCTTCTTTTTCACCTCCATTGGCCTACGGCGCCGTTCATCTTCAAGGTAAAACTTCTCCGTTTCTCACCTTCTTCCTTTGCTTATTTTTCTCCTTTTGTTCTGTCAACCATGGGTAGGACCAGGTGGTCCTCGACCAAAATCAAGAGTGTCCCAACCCCACAAGGCCCCAAAGAAATTAGTCTCGATGACTTCGTTTGCGAAAACCTTCTTGCAAAACCAGACGAAGAGACTTGCTTATTTAGTGATTCCCAAATAGAGTCCATGAAACAACAATGCTACTTCCCAAATGGTACAATTTTCATCCTTTTTCTATGAAGCTTAGGTCTGATTATGTTTCCCGCAAATGGATCTGTTTCTTTGAGTATCCTTTTCTTCTAGGGTTCAGCTACCCTTTTCCTTTGTTGGTTTCTGAGTTCTTCCAAAAAACCCAACTCGCTTATGCTCAACTGATGCCGATGGCTTGGCGAGTTTTTGCTTTTGTCATTAAAATGAATCGAGAAAATGGACTAAACCTAGGGCTCCATAAAATCGCATATTCGTACGACCTTCAACCCTTTGGTTCCAAAAGATAACTTTTTAAAAAGAGGTCAGGTAGAAGTTCCTTGATGAGCACCACATCTTCCAATGATAGGGGATGGAAGAATAGATTTTTCTTTGTTGATAGGACGTCTATTGGAGAAAAGGATGAGATATCGAGCCAATGGAACAAGGGAGGTACTTAAATTCTTACTTTTGTGACTTCCTGTTCTTGAGACAAACTGAATTGTAATTGTTCTTGCTTTTATGCAGATATCGATTGGGGAGAATTGCTTCCACCTGATGAAGACACTCTAACCACGATTGAAGAATTTTTTGGGCTCCCTCCAGATAAGAGATCTCCTAAGGGTTTGTTGGAAGCATCTTCGACTATCCCGGAAGACCTAAAGGCCTCTACTTCTGCAATTATGTCCACCGGTAAGCATAGTGTCTCTTTACCTTTGCTAATTGTTATCAATTTGATGCGTTATTCTTTGTTGACAATATCTATATGTCCATGCGGTCTCCAAACCGGTAGTTTCGGGATCGACTTTGACCTTGATGATATTGAGGCTATGTTATTTGAGCACATTGTTAAGATTGAAATGAAACCTCCACCGCCCTAAGAAGATTCCTGTGCTTGGATGAGAGCATAGGTATTGGCTCTAGGGTAAGGAAGAGAAAAGCGATTCAAGAGGAGGTGGTTGAAGTTGAAGATACTTTTGAAGAAATGTCCGTAGGAGATTTTAAAAAGAAATGTACGAGTTTCACAAGCAGGGTAAGATAATATTAAATGGGTTTGTCTTGTTTCCAAAGTTTTATAAGACCTTTTGATATCGAGTGCATCATTTTACAGGCAGTAGGACTTTTGGAAGGTTTGGTAAAGGAAACGGAGATATTGAAGAAGAAATCCAAGGCGGATATTGCTTTGGTCAAGAAAGAGAAGACAATGTTGGAGAATAAGATAAAAGAGCACGAGAAAACCTTAGAGCAACAAGCTAAGTTCTTTGGCGAGCAAGAGCAAACGGTAAAGGATTTCTTGAATAGCTTAGCAAAAAGTGAGGATGATCATAACAAAGAGATAGCAGGACGTGAAGAATTCATGGTAGGCTGCGGCAAAAGCTGTCTCTCAATGCAAGGTAAAAATGATGAAGGAGTATCGGGAAGGGAAGGGCGATACTTGGGATATCAATAGGGAATGTGCCTATTTGTTTAAGTTGTGGTGAGGTGACGGATGAAGGCGAGGTGTCGTCAAGTCCGTATGAAGCGATCGTTAAGGATACACCCATAGTTGGAGAAGTGAACCCAAATGCAACACAACGGCGAGAAGCCACCTAAAAGAAGGTAAAAGAACTTTGCTCTTGGTCTTTTGATGATGTTCTGGGTGGAATCCCTTAAAACAATTTTTATTTTCGTTTGGTTATGTAATGGGTTCATAAGAACCAAAGACAATCTTTTTTATGTGTTGGGTTGGTCCAACACTTTTGCACTTTTATTGTTGGTAGCTTGGATATTTTATGGTTACTTTAATCTGGTTAACGTTTAGTAGTTTTCAAGCATGTCAAGGCTTGTTTCTTTTTGGATTAGATTTTTCTTTGGATGATTCTTTGTTATGCTCATAAGGTGACATGATAGTATGCCAAAACGGTAGGTACTTAAGATGACACGTATATGCCATAAACCGTAGATACGTCAGATGACACGTATATGTCATAACCATAAGAATAATACGTAAGATCAATCATCCAACTGAGTGGGAATGGGTAAGCTATATGAGTTTACCCATATAGGCCCACCCCACACCTCAATTAGAGAGATAACTTGCGCTCCAGGCGAAGGTGTGGTAACCTAACATCTTAAGAAAGAGGTAATTAACTCTTTAAACGTTAGAAGGGATTGTGTACCTTTACTTGAGAAGAGATGGCCAGTCTATAACGGAGGAGAAAACGTTGTTCTTTGCGCGCATTCGATATATCCCCATGTAAATATGTCAATACCTCATTAGACAGAAACATGTTAAAATGGATGCCAACTAAGGTTGACGTCTCTCCACAAAGTACGTTAGTGACATCTTAATTTGTAAAGAATTAAAAAGGTGCATAGGAAAAAAGAAAGGTTGCAACGAATTTAAAAGACGATCCATACTTGGAAAGATGAGTTCATGGGGAATTTTGTTTAAACGTAATACCTTTTAAGATGAATGACATTCCAACTTCGCGGTATCATTTGTCCATCCAAGGTTGCCAGGCGATATGCTCCTTTCCCGGCTTGTGCATCTATTAGGTAGGGTCCTTCCCATTTTGGGGCGAGCTTGCCTGCATTGGGCTCCTTGGTATTTTGGAATGCCTTTCGTAGGACTAAGTCTCCTACTTGAAACCTTCTAATCCTTACGTTTTTGTTGTAAGATCTGGCTACCCTTTGTTGATATGCTGCCATGCGAACTTTGGCCATGTCCCTCAGTTCGTCCACGGTATCTAGGTCATGTATCAAGATGTCTTTATTATGTTCAGATGTCAACAAACTGTATCTTGCCGTAGGTACAAGGACTTCTGTTTGGAATAGCCGATTCGGTTCCAAATACAAGTGAATAGGGGTTTGACCGGTAGCATTCTTAGATGTCGATCTGTCGGCCCATAGAACCATTGGTAACTCTTCCGCCCATCGTCCTTTCTTACGGTTCGAGTCTCTTTTTAAGTTGCTTATGATTATCTTGTTGCTAGACTCTGCTTTGTCCATTGGCTTGAGGGTGAACGAGGCGAAGATGTCACCATCTTAACACCCCAAGATGTCAAGAAATCTTGGGTTCTCTTGCTAATGAATTGAGAGCCGTTGTCACAAATTATCTCGATGGTATTCCAAATCGAATTTGAATATGTTTCTTTTGATAAAAGATATAATTTCTTTGTCACGGACTTGCACGTATGCCTCGGCTTCTACCCATTTAGAAAAGTAGTCTGTCATAGCCTTGATAGAAATACTCTTCCACCTGGTGCCTTGGGCAATTTTCCTACTATGTCCATTCCCCAAACCATAAAAGTCCATGGCGACGGGATAGGATGTAGCTTGATTCGGTGGTGAGTGCGGGATGTCCCCATGTCGTTGACGGGAATCACATTTCTTTGCGTATTCAACAACGTCTTTTCTCATTGTGGGCCAGAAATAGCCCATTCTAAGAGCCTTAGTATGTAGACTTACGCCCCGGTATGATTTCCACAATCTCCTTCGTGCGGCTCCTTGAGAACTGATGGGCTCTATACGCTTCTAGACATCTTAAATAGTGTCTGCGGCGATTTTCTAAACAAGAGGTTATCGATAAGTAAATATTTAGAAACTCTTACCCTGAATGCTCTAGCATTTTTCTCCTCAGCTGGGATCGTATCATCTAAGAGATACTTGATAATAGGAGTTGTCCAAGAAATTGCTGATGGAGAGGAAGGTATGTCGACATCTAGAGCGAACATCTCAAGATGATCAATTCTTTGGGATGTCAACATGCACAATTGGGATCTTGGTTTGTGAAATGCTTTTGAAGGTGAACCCAAGTGTGCCAGAGCATCTGCTTGATAATTTTCTTCTCGTGGGATTTGTTCCAAGGAAAATGATTTGAATTTGGCCGAAAGAATTATTACGATTTCCAAATATGTCGTCATCTTAGCATTTTTTGCTACGTAGGACCCGTTGTAGTGGTTAACAATTAGCAAGGAATCCATGAACACCCGGAAATGCTTGACATCTAAGTCCTGGGCTACAGTTAAACCTGCAATTAGTGCCTCATATTCTGCTTCACACACTGATGGTAAGTGGAGGGTACGGCCTTCATTCCATGAATCCACGGTCTTCCAAGAATGACATTGTAAGATGTTGCGCAATCAATTACGCAGAACCGTTCCATGGTGTTGAGGCCCTTTGAGTACATTGGAAGTTTTATCTCCCCCACCATTTCTTTGACTTCACCACTGAAGCCTACCAGCACTGAAGACTTCTTAACGATCTCCGATTCTGGGATGTTCATTTCCTTAAGGGTACCCAACATAATAAGATTGACAGAGTGCCCCCATCAACCAGGATACGCCGTATTGTACGGTTAGCGATACGCAGGAAATAACTAGACCGTCGTGATGGGGTTCTAGCGAGTTCTCTCGATCGCTTTCATCAAAGGTGATTGGATCCTAGCGTGGTGTCGACATACCTTGAATTTGTCTTTACGCTTTTCCTCTTTTGACTCCTTAGCATGTCGTTTTGCGGCGAGAATAGGATGTTCCACATATTTACGAGCCTCCGGCTGATGAATTTGATCACCTTTGTTGATCTTTGGGGGAGAAAGCTGGTCTTTCGGCTTCATGAGGAGCTTACGCATTTCGGCCTTCTTCTTTACGGACCCCAACTGACTCCTTAAGATGTCCTTTCGAGAGCAAATGGCCGATCTCCTTTCTTAGCGCGATGCAATCTTGATAACGTGTCCAAAGTCTTCATGGTAAGCGCACCATTTTGATTTGTCACGCCACCTGTGGCTTTGTCCGTTTTCTTTGGCCATCGGCTTTGTCCCCAGGTTGCCCATCGCACAGAGTACACTGAAATGTCAGAAAAACAATAATCAGAAATGTTAGGCACATTATCATTATCTTCATCCTCACCGTCTATTGAATTAATTTTGCTAGTGTCAATTCTCGGATAAGGATTGGAACGGTTGTTCTGCGATGGGACGGTTCGGTCTTTACTGTCGGGATGGTCATATGTCGACATCTTGGACGATGACTTCGATCTTCGCAGCTCATCTTCCTCCGGTCTTATGAATCTCAATGCCTGCTCTGACTTCTTCCAACCGCTTACAAGGAGTCATCACCAAATCTGATAGTATTGTGAATCTTTCTTGACCCATTTTGAATGCTTACGTAGCTGTCGTCATGTCAAGATTGGGAATTTCTAGCACTTCCTTATTGAACCGGTGGACATAATCCTTTAGGGTTTCATTAAGGCTATTTGGGTCACATTGTAGAGATCACTTGTCAATCTTTCAAATTGTCATTGCATGAGAATTGGTTATAGAACATGTTGATGAGTTGGGCGTATGAACCAATTGAACCTAGGGGTTGCCTAATCGGCCATTTGAGAGGCTGGTCCGGACAAGGTGGATCCAAATCCCTGCATAAGCAAGCCTCCCCGAATTGAAGCGGAATATGGATTATGTCCATCTTTTCTTGATATTGTGCAACATGCTCCTGCAGGTCCGTGGTGCCGTCGTACAACTTCAGAGATGGTACCTTTGAAAACGCTTCGGGATGTCGACATTTGCAATTCTTTGGGACAAACCGGGATTGATTGTAACAGTTTTGCGTCCTTTGGTTGAATTGGGGGAGTTACGCACAGCACGTTCATTATCGGCTCTACGAGATCTGCATCTGTTTGGCTAGTGGGTTTCTGCAAAAGGGTCGGCCATAGGAATACGATTGAAATTATTATTATTAAAAAGATTATTTAGCAAACCGAGTTGTCCGTAGTAGTCGTAACTTGGTAGTGTTGTCGGTGAATGGGATGAACGGGGTGAATCTGCGGAAGATGGCGTCAATGGGGTATCCCCGAGGCAAGGATGTCGACATCATTAAGGATGTCGGCGGATGAGTTTGAGGAGGACTGCCCATTGGGATGAATTCATTACGGAATGTAGATCCTCGGTATTGTCAAAGTTGAGAACCCTTGCACGTAGTGGAGATATGTTGTCAAGCGAGACGCGATGAGCTGTTGATCTTTACGCATCTTAATCATGGAATTGGTCGGCACCTTCGAGTTCTTTGTCTTGCTTCAGTCCAACCTTTGATTCAGCACAGTCGAATACTCAGGATGTCGGCTTCTACGTTAGAAGAGGTTGTCCCCTTTTGTGGAGTCTTCATAGGTTGAGTTGGCTGAGGTCCGGTCTGAGGAGGTGGTGGTAACAAGCTGGTTCTGCCTCCTGATGTCGTAGCAACAGCGGGACCTTTGCCAGCGGCGGACACATTGGGGGGCGCAGACATAGTGAATTTAACTAAGAAATGATCCAAATAACCGATAAACCACGAGGCCCCTCGGTGGGCGCCAAATTGTTTTGGTAGAAAAAATAATAGAGTAGAATCTTAACTTTGATTAGTGTGTGGATTGGACAATAAGGAGGGGACTGTGGAATTTGACTATATGGAACAAAAGCACGAAAAAGAGATAATGATACCACAATTTGTTAACGAGGAAAACCTTAGAGGTGACAACCTCTTTGGAAAAAACCCCGGGAGTTAGGTCTCCAACCTTAAAAGTTTTACTATAATGATCACGAATACAACTTTGGAAGATAATGGAGAGGATTACAAGAGCTTGTGTGTAGAGTGTGTGCGTGTGAGCCTTTTTTTATGTTCCACCTCCATTTCCCCTTAAATACAAGTAAATATGAAGCAGTTAATACGGTTCCTACAATCTCGGGATATTGGCTTATCCTTTCAACCTCCGTGAGACTAAGTCTCCCTAGCTGTTGAAGATGCATTGAGCGTCTTTGGAGAATATCCCGTATTCCTCTCTTAATTACTGAAAAATAAGAATAAGAATATTAGGAAATATTGAATAAGTAAATATTAAAACAATACTTACAGAGTAATGACATCTTGATATGCAGGATCAACTGAAGATGTCACCATGTTGAAAAATACCCACAACACCCGTGAACTTGACTGTTTTTGGTGGGGAGTCATCCCGATGATTTGACTTTTCTCTTTGGGAGTCACCCGCGAAATATGACTATTTTTCTTTGGGAAGTCACCCCGCTGTAAGTACCCCAATCTGGATCACCCCCTTTCAAACACACGGGAAACACCGCAGACTCATCAACGTAGTCTCGGAGACCTCTCTCACTCAAAACCCTCTCAAAACCCTCTCAAACCCTCTCGAGCCCCAACCAAACCAAGGGAGGAGCCTTCTGGGATAAAGGGACAAAAGGACCTTTTGGGAATTTTAGGAAATTGGGAAAGCAATATTGATCCGTACGGACCTCTTTCTTTGTCATAATTACTGAATCCCTTAAAGTCCACAATATTCCCTCAAATCCCGGAAGAAATGATTACCCAAATGCATGGTTGGTCGTACGGACCTCTTTGCATCTTGAGTTGGTCCGTACGGACCTTCTTGCATGGGGACATCATCATTCCGAATATTCACCATCATTGCGAGATTCCCTCAAATCGAGGAAATCCAAAATTACGGATAACCAAGAAGGTCCGTACGGACCTCTTTGCTCGAAATTTTTACTATAAATAGAGGGCTCCCCCTCCTCATTTTCACACACCTCCCTCTTCTCTCTTCCTCCCTTAGCCTATGGCTCCCTCTAAGTCCTCTTGAGGCACTCCCGGCCCCTTTCGGATCCTTAGAGGCCTTAGAGCTCCCTTGTGGTGCTCAGAAGCCTCCGAGCGCTCCGAGAGACGCTCCCGCGCTGCCAGAGGCACTCTCGAGGTACTCTGAGGCCCCTCGTGGTACTCCGAGGCCTTGCACAGTCTTTCCACGGTGTCCGGCTCTTTCCGAGTCAAACCGACGATCCCAAACCACGCCGAACCTCTGCCCGAGTGACTCACGCCACCACAACGCACGCCGAACCTCTGCCCGAGAGTGATCCCGACGATCCCCACGCACGCCGAACCTGCGCCGACGCGGCCTACGCAACCTCAACTCACGCCGAAACTGCTGTCCGCGGACAACCGGTCCCTCACGAAGCAATCCCGATCCGTGCAGGAACGCTACTCCGACCTCAAACACCATTCCCCGGCGGAAGACAGGACACGAACCAACATTGGTAAGGCTTCCTTCCTATACTATTTCAATACATTTCCATACATAGCATACAATGTAGACATCCGATCTGACATGCATTTTTAAAAAGCACACACACACACACAACATTTAAAGGATATTAGGGGTATCAGAAAGACTCGTTTTACGAGGCTACTCGGGTGAGCTCTAATATTCTAATATTCTCTTCTAGGGAGTCATCGACCTCAGAACTCAAAATCTCATCACACAAAAAACAGTTTAAAATTATCTTTAAAGCGATGCCCTTTTCAATGTTTTGGGCTTAATAAAAACGGCGTGGCGACTCTACAAATGCGAAAACAAACGGCGAGACACCTCCACGAAAACGGCGCAAAGCGGGGAAATGCCGGATGCCGGGGCCGCGAGGCTGCTCGGATCCGGGTAATTTCGGTTGGCGACTCATTTGAGGAGATTTTGTTTTAAAAACTTTTAAACAAAACAAAAGATTTTTAAAACGATGATGAGGTCAAACTTTCATTTTACCCCTTCCTTTAAGCTGTGTGTGTGTGTGCACGTGCTTCGTTTTTATTTTACAAAAAAAAAATAAAAATACAAAAAAATGCATCAATATACATCTGTGCATACATTTAAAATTCTTCAAAAACTCCTGTTTTACTCAGAAAAAGAATTTTAGAGACCGCACACTACGCGCATTCTTTGCCTCGGTTACACCGCTCTACTCCTGCTTCTTTGCCTCGGTTACACCGCACGCTACGCGCCTTCTTTGCCTCGGATACACTTGCACACTACAACCCTTAACCGGAGTGGTCTCGGTTGCGATCCGTTTGGTCTTCCTAGGCCTCTTGGGCGCGCGCGGGATCATTCCAAACATCCCATCCTAGGCAGCGTCAACCACACGTTTGAGTCTTGAGTCACACTCTGTCCGGACTCGGTTGGTTTTTACCCGGTCCGTGTCATACGGCTGGATACATATACCATGCCGGCCATTTTACGAGTCAAGGCTCGGAACTCAAGATCCCTTGCGCAAGCGAGCGATGAAAGGTCATGCTAAAATCTTGACTGATCTTGATTTCCGAAGCTACACCAGACGATGTTCCGTCCAGGATATACATCCATGCTCGCATGACACCATGTCATCACGCCTTTGATACGTCGGCCATGACGATATGACCCGGCCAACGCCTAACGTCACGAGATCCCTTGCGCAAGCAAGGCAAGAGAAGGTCATGCCGAACTCTTGACACGATCTTGACTCGGTGGCGGCTCGGTTCACTATTCGCATGGCTAACGCATCAAAACGAACATGACGAGGCTCGGTCCTTAGGTTCGATTTTTCTTTTAGGCCGGTGGAAACCGCTTGCACTATAGGACCCTCGCACAGGCTGTCCGCACAGGATGTCGAAATACGGGTGCAAAACGAGGGGCTTATAGCGCGCGAGATGGTCTCCGGTGACCCGGGATCTAGCATAGTTGCGAAAAGAAGAGCAATCTTTTCCAACCTACCTAGGATTACGAGAAAACATGTTTTAAGTAAATTAAAACAACAAAAAAAAATCAAGAAAATAAAAGAAACGGAAACCGCATGCCACGTGAGCTTTCCCCTTTTATCCCGTTAGGCCATTCCCGTGTCTAAACCTTGCCCGTCACCCCCTCCGGCTAACGAGAGAGTGGTCGAGAGTACCAGGAACCCGTCTCCCGGTGTCAAAACGACAAGGTCCTACCCGCCTCTGTCACCGGGACGGTCAGTCAATTCCCATGGCCAAGTCGGTGGATAACAAGGATGAGAACGGGACCTTACCCCCAAGAAATTTCCCAACCTTTGGAAGAAGTTTGGCGAGGTCCTCATGGCTATTGAGAAACGTCAAGGTGAGCAACAAGCCTGGATCGAAGGTGCCATGCACCACTTCGGAACCTTAGCCGCTGACTACACAGGGCTTCCCAAGCCATGGCTGCTCCTACGGCCTCTAACATCTCTCATTGTCTCCCGAGAAGTCAACTGTTACCCTCGTACGAGCCATGCGGTTATGACGTAAGACCACAAGACCTTCCGGAGGAAAGCTTGCCCATCCGGCCTCTGAGGTCCCGGTACCACCGCCGAACAACGAACACATCGGTGGGACGTCTGCGATTGCGGTGCTTGTGCGGAAATGGAATTCCGGGATGCGATGAACGAGGGCCGTCCTCGACGAAAGAAGAAGCTATCTTCTCGACAAAAGGCGAAAAAGAGGTATGAATGCGGTGATCCCACGGTCGGAACCCTTGGAGAACCCTCGGGAAAGTTTGACTACTATGTCATCTACTCGACAAATCTCCCGGCCTAGTTACGCACGGGGCCACGGCAATGTTTGCTCCATGATCGAGTGGGACGAGCTTCGCACCGCCAGAAGGCCCGAAGGTCCGGATAATCCAACCCTGTCTTGGGAAGATCTCAAAGCCACTATTGATGCTTGATAAAAGCCATGACGGTGAACGAATTGAAATGCGCGATGCGGCCTTACGCCAATCGAGGCTCCTCCCGCTCCGAAGCGGGAGAGACAAGCAAAACCATAAGTCCAGAGGTGAATGTTCGACACGTTCGGTCAAATCCCGGTGAATCCTCCACGGACGGACAAAGGCCGGCCATACACGAGCCACGGGCGAAAAGGGGCCCTACGCCAAGAAGGCTGAAACCTTGGACCCCGAAGGTTGAAGATCTGTCTTGACACGGCTCAGCGCACTCGAGGCTAACATCTCGCTCTGGTCCTTACTCACTTCATCTTACCGCACAAGCTCAAGTTGGAAGAAAGCTGGCCCGGACCATGGTTCCCATCACGGTGACACTGATGAAGCGGTTCGGATGATTGGCAACGTCAATTACGGCAATATCATCACCTTGCGAGCTCGATCTTCCAAAATTTGGGGCGACCACAACGAGCCTCTCTACATGGTTCAAGCGGGACGGCGCCGTCTCCCTCGGGTGTTGGTAGATGGGGGATCATCCATGAACGTCCTTCCGGCCAAAATGATGGATTTGCTAGGGATCAAAGCAGCGATCTAAAACCCTCGACTCGGGCAATCAAGGCATACGACTCGACATCCCGCCGAGTCTTGGGAATAGCCACCTTGAACTTGTGGTTCGGAAAACAAATGGTCTGACAGGACTTCCAAGTCATCGACATCCGATCACCTTGGCTGCCATTTTGGGACGCCCTTGGCTACATCGGATCAATGGGGTGGCATCTGCTCTCCATCGGTGCGTAAAGTTCGTCCAAGGAACAGATCGACCATCATCTACGGCGACGGCATAGTCGGCTGAAAGGGCCAGGCACCAACGGCGTCCCGGTTTTAGAGATCAAACACGATGATGACGGCATGATGCTCGCGGGGTTCACCATCGAGAGCCCAGGCCCGGTGTGCCACATAGATTTGCCTTTGATTTGGGACAAGATTCCTCCCAGATGAAAATGATGAAGCACATGAACTACATCCGGGGCTCGGTTTGGGAAACGCCATCGGGGCACTCAACGGATCATCAATATCAAAGAACGAGAATACCTTGCACGGCACAGGATACTCTCCTACTCCCGAACACATTGCGGAGGACAAAGCGAGGCTGCACGCGCTCCACGAGATAACAAAGAGGCTTGCACGCAATCTCAGATCTTCGTCCTTACGGCTTCGACATGACCAAGTACTTCACAAGGAAGGCCGGCAACTTGGAAGAAGATCCGAGAAAAGGGAACGAGGCGATCGGCGCCAAACAAAGGCGGCCGACAACCATGGACAAGCTCCGGCGAGAACTGGCAAGATTCGGAGGCCTCAAGCCAAATCTGTCAGAAGAGCATTCCTCGACACACCGCCCCTGCCAGGGATCCATGACCACCACTATTCACAATGAATTTTGGTTCGGGAAAACCCCCTCTTTGGCGGAAGAATTCGAAAAACTCTCTGTCAACACTCACGCCTTCAACAAGCGGGACGAGTGCATTCGAGCTAGTAATGCCCAAGACAAAAGCAAGAGACTCCGCGAGACGATGCTTGGGACGAACCTTTGCTCCACACTGCTCTTCAAAGAAGAAATCGAGATGCCGGATCTAATCGATTTTGTTTCGATAACTCTGTGATAGCAATGATCGGGAACGGTGACATAAAGCCCTTGAAGCCCCATCTCCTATCAAGCTCATTGCCGCTCAATAAGCTGGGCCACATTCTCAGGACCTCTGCCCGGCCAAAAGGACATGATCGAACAACTTGGTCGACCCCTCGAGTCCTAGAGTCTAGTGTCAAAACTCATCCTGAGTCCATTAGCTTTGAATTTGAGTCTCTCGAGTCATCGATGGCCTCACGCCGGAAGATTACGAACTCATTGCCAATAATGTATTCCCGTATGCTCTTAATGAATGCTTCGATCTTTCAGAGTATCCTCTCATTGCATCTTTAACAAGCGATAAATTAACTAACACACAAGCAGAGTTAATAACGATTCACTTGATAAAGAAGCGAGACACATTAAACGAACAATACATTAAGCACATCTTTAAGCATGTTGTCAAACGAGAGAAAAACCGGGCCCAGTGCCGAGGAGGTTTTAACCAAAGTGAATTTGGGAGCTGGCTGAAGAGCGAAAAGAGGCGCAAATCGGAAGTTTCTTCACCGGCACGAGCAAGACGCATTGGCTGCCTTTGCTCGAAGAGTTCGTGGACGTGTTCGCTTGGTCTTAGAGACATGCCGGATTAGATCCTAACATTGTAGAGCCTTAGGATCCCTTTGAATCCGAGGCTAAGCCCATCAAGCAAAAGCTACGCCGAATCAAGCCGGAATGGTCTTTACAAGTCAAAGAGGAGATCGAAAAAATGCTTCCGCGTCGGCTTCATCGGGGTGATCGAGTACCCCACATGGCTCTCCAATATCGTCCACGGTCACCAAGGCCAATGGAAAAGTCTGTTGTTGCGTGGACTTAGAGATCTCAACAAAGCAAGTCCCGAGGACGATTTTCCACTACCCAACATCGACATGTTGGTAGACACTCTGACCAATTTCGAAGTCAAGTCCTTCGTGGACGGTTTTGCCGGTTACAATCAGATCAAGATGGCCGAAGAAGACCAAGAAAAGACGGCTTTCACAACCCCACAGGGAACCTCTTTGCTACACGGTAATGCCGTTCGGACTAAAGAAGCTGGGGCTACCTACCAACGGGCGGCAACCGCCCTCTTCCACGATATGATCCACAAAGAGATCGAAGTGTACGTCGATGACATGATCGTTCGCTCAAAGGGATCGGACGGACAACACCTCACGAGACTGAGAAAATTCTTGATCGCCTCAGAAAACACTCAATGAGGCTTAACCACACGCAAATGCACATTTGGGGTTAGCGAGGCAAGGTTTTGGGATACGTAGTCACCGAGAGAGGCATCGAGGTGGATCCTCAGATCAAGCTATCATCGAAATGAGACCACCGCAAACTCGGACGGAGGTGAAAAGCTTCATGGGCCGCTGTGATATATCGGCCGCTTCGTCAACCAATTGACCTCTATATGCGAGCCAATCTTCAAGCGATGAAGAAGAACGCCGACATCGAATGGAACTCGGAATGCCAAGATGCCTTTGAAAAAATAAAAGCATACCTTGTGAGTCCTCAGATTCTCTGTCCTCCCACGAGGAAAAGCCTTGTTGCTATACCTAAGCTGTGGCCAGACACGCGGTTGGAGCCATGCTCTGTCAAGAAAAGAAGGAGTCACGGGTCGAAACGCCATCTACTTCGTCGGTCCCGAAAGTTTCAAGGCGGCGAACTCAATTACTCGGCCCTCGAGAAAACCTGCGCGGCTACGGTATGGGTTGTCGGGAAACTACGGCACTACATGCGGTCGCACACGGTACACTTGGTTTCCAAAATGGACCCGGTCAAGTACCTCTTCGACAAACCATCTCTGTCAATGAGGCTCGCCAAATGGTCTTTCTTCCTAGCGGAATTTGACATCAAGTACGTAAACCAAAAGTCAATCAAGGGACGGGCCATGGGTGAACAAGCGGTGATTTCCCAGAAGCGAGGCTCGAGGCCACGAACCACAATTTCCGGACGAGGGAATCTTCGCAATCGAAGGCGAAAATCGATGGCAAGCTTGTTCTTCGACGGAGCGGCCAACAAAAAGGAAACGGCATCGGTATGCTCTTGGTAGATCCCGAGGGCGAGCACACCCCAATTGCTATAAAGCTCAATTTCGAGGTAACCAACAATGCCGCCGAATATGAAGCTGCTTATTTCTTGGACTACAAGCCGCACTCGAGAGGAATGTCCGAAACTTCGAAGTTTATGGGGACTCGGCCTTGATCATCAACCAAGTCTCCAACAAGTGGAAAACCATAGACCGGGCTTGCAAAAATACCATGCTGCATGGAGGACCTCATCACACAATTCGAAGAGGTCACCTTCCATTACTTGCCAAGAGGCCGAAACGGGTTTGCGAGATGCCTTAGCCACCTTGGCCTCCCTTGTGGAAATCCCACGAAGGAAAAGCAATCAAACCCTTCAAAGTCGGACGAAAGGAAATTCACGCCTCTTGTTGTGAGATCGAACCGGAACCTAAGCCGTCGATGAGCCATGGTATAACCGGATCTTCCAATACCTCAAGCGGGAAACCACCTTCATGAACAAGGAAGACCCACACACGAGAAGGGGTCAAAACCAAGAGCATCATGGCCACTAAAACGCCTTGCCTCTCACTTCGTCATCCTCGGGGACATGCTATACAAGAAACGCTACCATGGGCCACTCCTACGGCTGCGTCGGCCAAGAAGAAGCGAGACAAGTTCATGAACAGAAGTCCACAATGGGGCTTGCGGTCCCCACATGAACGCCGAGCCACGATGCAAATCATTCTCGGGATGGGCTACTCTTGGATCTCCGTGGAGGCGGATTGCATCCACTTTGTCCGAAGAGCTGCGACAAGTGCCAACGGTTCTCCAACCTCAATCATCTACCACCCACGATCTCTCTTGCATGACTACACCTTGGCCCTTTGCCGCTTGGGAATTGACGTCATCGGGAAAATCGCTCCGCCCGAGCGGCAACGGTCGCGAGTTCATCTTAGTAGCCATCGACTACTTCACGAAATGGGTCGAAGCCAAGTCTACAAGGTACTCACCTCCAAGAAGGTCGCGCATTTCCTCAAAGGAAAACATCATCTGCCGATACGGCATCCCAAATGAGGTCATATCGGACAACGGCTCACACTTGAAGGGAATTCGACGGGGCTGGCTGAATTCAAGATCACACGTCACAAATCTTCTCCCTACCGGCCACAAACAAACGGCGCCGTGGAAGCGGCAAAGCAAAACCCTCGAACGGATCATCAGAAAAATGACCACCAGGGACGAGATTGGCAGGAAGTGCACCTTGCACTTTGGGGCTACCGCACATCAGTCGGAAACGACCACGGGAGAAACCCCATTTGCCACGACCTACGGGATGGAGGCAGTCCTTCCCATCGAGCTAGAAATTCCCTCACTCAGAGTCTTTGTGGAAAATGACATCAACGAAGTCGAATGGCTCAGAAGCCGACATGACGAATTGGCTACGCTAGACGAGCGACGACTAAAGGCCATGGAACACGTCAGGAGCCTATCAAAGCGGGATGGCTAGAGCTTTCGACAAGAAAGTCAAATCCCGAGACATCGGGGAAGGTGACCTTGTACTCGAAAGAAAAGCCTCCCGCTCGAACCAACCCAGCTGGGAAAATGGGAACCCACATGGATCGGCCACTTTCGTGGTTGAAAAGATCTTCTCCGGAGGCGCCATGAAGCTAACGAGACCTAGACGGCAATCCCTTCATGAATCCGGTCAACGGAAGCAAACTTCGCGAGATACTTCGCAAGAAGAACAAGCTGTGCATCTCTTGGCACTCCATGTAGTGTCGAACTACGCGAGACTGAGCCCTCTAGTCAGGAGACGTAGGCAACCTTAATTGGTCCGGTCTAAAAATACACAAAAAGTCAAAAGTTTGAATGTCAATCAAGACCTCCATCAAGCTACGCACTTTTCAAGAACACGCCCCGGCGGTCACCTTGACCAAGTCAAACGACGGCGGCAACATCAAAGGACATCAGGGTCGCTCGGCATCAAGCGGCGGCTCATATGCGCTTCCAAGCCGGGGGCTTGTCTTCGCCCTCACGCGCTTCAAAAAAAAAAAGAGAGAGCTCGAGCAAGGGCTCACAAAAAAAATAAAAAAAAGAGAGCTCGAGCAAGGGCTCACAAAAAAAAATATATAAAAATAAAAGAAGCTCAAGCAGAAGCTGCGAAAAAGAGGTCGAGCCCGACGCCTTGACAAGAGGCAAGGAAGCTACGAAAAAGACCGTCAAACGACTTGTCAAGGGAGCATTCAACCTCTCGGCCAAGCACTGAAAGCCTCGGCAAAGGGGATTGCCGTCGGGGCCGGAGCTTCGGTCCGCGAATGCAACGAGAAAAGTCCAAAGATGGACGCGGACAAAGTGCACAACGAAGCAAAGGCAAACAAGAGATCTTGCGTCTCGACAAAGCTTTAAAAGTAAATCACAAATCACTAACGGTTACAACATTTCTTGATGAGTTCAAGCACGGTCTACTCTCAAGTTCACAACATGCTAAAAGAACTGACTTAATACATTTAACTAATAATGTGTTTGCAATGCAATGAATGGATACCTAGGAGGTCATTCCGCGCCATCTGCGCTTGTCCCCTCGCCATTCTTTCCTTTCTTCCCTCGTCCCCAGGCGAGTCTTCTTTCGCTTCACGTGAACCAACTCTGCGTCTCTCGGTCAGAGATGCGGGGTCCTCCCAGTAGAGTCAAATAATCCGGTAGCTCTCGGGGCTTCATTCGCCGTGCTTCGGCTCGGATCTCCTCCTGCGAGTACGTAAAGAGGACCTCTCCCTGTCGGTCGGTCAACTCTAGTCTCGTAGTCAAACAAAGTGTCTCCGTCACATCGAAGGGTCGGACCGGGCTTCGGAACTCCTAAGGCAATAGCTGCTACGGCAGCCGGGTCCCAGAATCGCTACACGCACGCTCTCCAGAGACCACTTGGGACACTTGACCTGTTGCTCATACCGGGCCGGATGCTTGAGTCGTCAATACAACGCTCCCAGAGCGTCTAAGGAGTACCACGGGAGGGAAAGCGGAATACTTCCATACCCTCGAGAAAATACAAGAAGGCACTGGAAGTTTGCCATACGAGAGGAACTACCTCCGCGTAGCAAGGTCATCCCGGCCCAACAAAGGCTCTGCTTCATCCCAAGCTGCAGGAAACAAGCGACGGAATATAGAAGGAGGACCAAGACAAACACTGGAACTCGACAACGTAGGACCCTTCTGCCAAGATCCCTCACGGTCTCAATCCTCCGGTGCGGAACCCACCGGCGGATCGATGCGTACCAAGGCTGTGCCATCCATCTCTCCCGGGCGGGTGAGTCCGTATCGACACAAGAGGTCGGCGAGCAAATGACCACGGGCTAAACGACGTCGGAGCCTCGGACATGGCTGAAGTCTCTCTCGCGGCCACAAGGTGAGCAAAGCGGGGCTTCCCCCTCTCGTAAACCGATCCCCGGTCGCCGGACGGTCGATACCATGAAGAGTCTCCCCCGGCACCAACGGAACCCATTCCTCTCCGGCTGCGGTACAACACATCTAGCCTTTGTCCTCGGCAAAACCTTGCTCGGAAAAGCGCTTGAGCACGCTGGCAAAGCCATACATCCCTGAACATACACTACCCACAAACACACTCTCGGCTCACGTGGCATGTACAAAAATAAAAAATAATAATAGCAACAATTTCTAGGACAAATCCAGGGAATCACAAAAATGACATTACATCTTAAAATAAAATCTTTGTTTGCCATGCAAATACATGTGTTTTATTACGGTACCCATAAATGTCTGTTGCTAAACAAAAAAAAAGGAGGGATATGAAAAGAGGGAAAGCAAATGAATACTAATCAGACTCCTCGGCATCATCATCCTCGCGAGGTCCTCGAGAGAAAAGTCGGGCATCCCGGCGAACTCGCCGAGTCACATCCTCGTCGTCGGAATGCAGAGCACCAGCCAGGCTCCCACGAAAAGTACTCGGAAGGATCAAATCCGGCGAAAGGATCAAAGAAGGAAGGCTACGAGGAACCCTCGCCTGTGCGCCGTGCGGAGGCATGAGCGATAAAGGGCTGCTCCCTCGAAGGCCTGCGGCTCAGAAGATGTCCGGCATCCATGCTATGCCGCCCCCTCAAGGTCCCTCCTGGCTGCGGCTCCGGCTCGGCTCTAGGCGGAGGAACGTCTGAATGCCTCGAAGGCATAGGCTCGTGCGCGGCGCGCGTCGCGAACCCGGCGGGATATCTTCGAAGCCATCTTCTTCGCAAACGACCTCATCGCCACGTAACGGCGAGTCGGCATATCATAGGCTCTCCCGGGACTGCACCAACAAGCGACGAGGAAACGCTCGGCAATACGGTTATACTCAACAACAAAAAGAAAAATACGAAAAGATGCCAAGATGGAAAAGAGTCGGCACACTCAGATCTATCGGGGTCCGCTCTGTATGCGGCGCACTGCTCGGGCAGGTACAGAGACACCCTCCTCCTCGATCCGTCCCCGCGGACGTACGTGAAATCCGGTCCGGCATCGGAACCTGCAGGGGAGCTGCGGGCCGGCCTCTCTCTCCCGCCGCCGGTTACTGCGGCGTCCTCGGCTTCCTCCTCACGAAGGCCCGTACTCCCTCTCCATATAAAATGAACTCCTCGGCCGAGCACCGCAAGGTACCTCTCGAAATCAAGCACGTCCATGTCCGGGAATCGAAGCATCCCGAAAGGGGAGGGTCCCTCGGAGCCACGGGAAGCACAGGGGCCATCTTTGCCCGAGAAGACCCGCTCCCCGGATACATGACGTCACAAGTCGAGCCCGCGGCATCTTCCGCTGGCTGTCGCCTCGGGAGCCCCCTCGAACTCATCCCCCTCATACAGGAGCCCACGGGAACAAGACGAACCCCTGGGCTATCCCTCTCCAGGACGCTCCTGCACATCCCAGGTGGCGATGGTGAGCTTCCCCTTTGGTCCTCCTCTTCCTCGTACGAGCCCGGCCTAGCATAGCGGGGTGCGGCAAGCGGCCCGGATCTCTATCCACGGGAAGCCTTGGAAAACCTCATAAAACCACACTGTGACAAAAACGAAGGCTCGGTGCAAAAGACAACGGAGAAACGACAAGTTGCTAAATCAAAAAATGACAATAAACTCATTACCTCAGGCAAAGCAAAGTCAAAACGGGCCAACGGGCTGGCCACACCCCCTAAGCCGGTCCAAGGAGAAGTAGAGCTCGGCCAAGCTTGCCTCGCCCCAAGCAATGTCGCGAGACCACATCCAGATCAATCAAGCTCTCCCGTGACGGAAGCGAGGAGCTGCGGTCGCGTGGTTCGAGAACAAAGTCTCGGACGGCGCATACCACAAAGGAGCGCGCCAAGGCTCCGTGTCACTGGCCGGTACCCGGATGTAGGCCCAATGCTGGCGTGATCTTCGGCTCCACGTCGCTATCTGACATGCCCGGGCCCTGCGAGGACGAGGCTGAAAGCCCGGCGGCTCGGTCGACACATCATCGGACTATCATATCCCTCCACCGCACCGGCCCTCCTTTGAAGGAAAGCCGTGATCGCGGCAAAGTCGGTGGCGTCACCGTCACCTCGCCCCGGCTCGAGGTGGAAGGTGTGGGTGGTATCCGCGATACTCGGATAAACCCGAGGAAGACACTCTTGTTCTTCCTCGTGTCGAAACGCTCCGGCCCGGGTTCTCAACGAACACACCTAGGCCGAAGCATAAACCGACCTCGGGGACTCGGCCTACCGTCCACGGAAATATCGGGCATCCGGCATTTGCCATAGCTCCACACAACGGCCTCGAGCGATCCCAGGAGTCTTCATCCTCTTGGCCTTCCGGCCATAAGCCCCGCATCCTGCGAGGTAAACACGCAAAGGTACGTCAATCACGGTACTTAATATAAAGCAAAGGCACATATAACCGTCACAAAACACGGCACATATAATGCACATAATTTTCACATATATCATGCATATAATTTTTCCCATGCGGTCCGAGTCACAAAAACACGGCACCTGTACACATTTTCTCGAAAAGAAAAAAAAAAAAAGGGGGATTAAACCCTACACGACACATTTTCAAAAAAAAAAAAAAAAAAGATCCGTCCCAACACGGAAAGGCACATATAACCCGTCACAAAAACCACGGCACATATTGCACATATTTTCCCCACAAAGTCCGTCACCCAAAAACATGGCACACGCGGCACGACACATATGCATAACACATTTTCAAAAAAAAAAAAATCCGTCCCTACACGGCACACACTTTCACATATAACTAGTCACAAAACACGGCACATGTCACATTTTTCACAAAAATTATCACTACACGATAATTTTTCTCACAATGTACATACATAAATAGCATACGGTACAAAACACCAAAGCATGCATTTCATTAGAGAAGCACTTTATTTTCACAAATAAGAGCTAATCTACACATTTACGCACAAAATACACATACCCACAATTTTTACATGTCCATTTTCAACAATTCATCAAGAATTTCACAAAAGGCATAAAATAATAACAAAAAAATTCAAAAATGCGAAAAACTAAAACCTAGTTCTAGCATTCAAAAATTGACGAGGGAATCAAAACGGAACAGATTTCTTACCTCCCCGACGTTCATGGAGCGACGATTGTGCACCTCCGGATTCGGATACAAAACATCCGGGTTCTTCGAAGATGGAACGAACGAAATCCAATTCCTTTGAAGCTCCATTCGTTGCTCGACCACTTCTTGGCCGCGTTGACGACGACTCCTTCGAGATCCTTCAGCCATTGCAAGCAATTCAAGCTAAGAAAAATGGAAGATTTTGGACAAAAATGGAGGATTTTCTCTCTTTCTCTCTCGCACAGTTTGGTTCACGCTTTGGAAGAAGAAGAAGAAATGAAGGGAAGAGCCTCGGTCATTTAAGCACTGGTCAAAACACAGGAGCTGTAAAAAATCAAAGTGGTCCGTACGGACCTCTTTGCAACAGGTTGATCCGTACGGACCTCTTTGCAAGGGGTGGCCAAATTACTTTCTGCCCTTATAATCTTTGCCCCAGGCATCCTAAGGCCTTTTCCGGCAAATCCCGAGTGCGAGAATGGTCCACTAACCCTTCAATTCAACCACCGGCCGTCGGCGTAAGACCGGTCCTCGCCCACTTCAACGGCAATTCAATCCACCGGCCGTCGGCGTAAGACCGGTCCTCGCCCGCTTCAACGGCAATTCAATCCCCGGCCGTCGGCGTAAGACCGGTCCTCGCCCACTTCAACGGCAATTCAATCCGGCCGTCGGCGTAAGACCGGTCCTCGCCCACCAGCGGCAATTCAACCACCGGCCGTCGGCGTAAGACCGGTCCTCGCCCACTTCAGCGGCAATTCAACCACCGGCCGTCGGCGTAAGACCGGTCCTCGCCCACTTCAACGGCAATTCAATCCACCGGCCATCAGCGTAAAGACCGGTCCTCGCCCACTTCAGCGGCAATTCAACCACCGGCCGTCGGCGTAAGACCGGACCTCGCCCACTTCAACGGCAAATCAACCACCGGCCGTCGGCGTAAGACCGGTCCCTCGCCCGCTTCAGCGGCAACTCAATCCCCGGCCGTCAACGTAAGGCGGTCCGCCTCGCCCAGCTCCCAGCGGCAATCCCGAGCCGCGCCTCAACGGCAATTCGCCGCGGCAATTCGAAAGACGACACCTCCCGGCCACGAATATCAAGGCACGAGACGCCTCCCAGCTCAGCGACAACTCGGCCCGGCCCTGAAAAGAGGTCCGAAGTCATCTTCCCAACGAGAAAAGGGCCCTACAAGGTCACGCATCCCGGCAATTCAAGCACCGGCGGTCGGATGTAAGCCCGAACTTCGCCCACTTCAACGGCAACGCAAGCACCGGCCATCAAAGTAAGCCAGAGCTCCTCCCAAACAAGTCGAAAGGGAAGTCATACGGGGCTGCGTATCCCGGCGCAGGCCATCATCCTTGCCCGCTCAACGGCAAAACAAGCACAAGAAGGAGCGACACCTCAGTACAAGTCCCGAGGCACGAAGCGCCTCCAAAATGCCAAATGGGAAGCAATCACCGGCCGTCATCCTCGCCCTTCAACGGCGGCGCAAGCAGGCGGTCATCGTAAGTCCAACCTTCTACTCAACATGCAAAAACACAAAGGCATCTACGCCTCTCGAAGCACAAGGCAGCCACGCCTCCTGGCAATGCGGCTAGAAGACGATTCAAAGTCCTCGCGCATTACATCAAGCTGCGGCTAGAAGACGATTCAAAGTCCTCGCGCATTACATCAAGCTGCGGCTAGAAGACGATTCAAAGTCCTCGCGCATTACATCAAGCTGCGGCTAGAAGACGATTCAAAGTCCTCGCGCATTACATCAACCGCCGCTAGAAGACGATTCAAAGTCCTCCGCGTGGCACCAGCCGCGGCTAGGATGACGATTCAAAGTCCTCCGGCGTGGCACCAACCGCCGAGGATGACGATTCAAAGTCCTCCGGCGTGGCACCCAGCCGCCGCGATGACGATTCAAAGTCCTCCCGGCGTGGCACCAGCCGCCGCCCGGATGACGATTCAAAGTCCTCCCGGCGTGGCACCAACCGCCGCCGGATGACGATTCAAAGTCCTCCCGGCGTGGCACCCGCCGCCCGGATGACGATTCAAAGTCCTCCCGGCGTGGCACCAACCGCCGAGATGGCGATTCAAAGTCCTCCCGGCGTGGCACCAACCGCAACCGAAGACGATTCAAAGTCCTCCCGGCGTGGCACCAGCCGCAATCGGAAGACGATTCAGGTCCTCACTCTATCTCCGGCCCGGAAGGCCTTAAACCACCCGATTAGGAAAATCGTAAAATTTCCATCCCAGGACACCACCACGTCCTCACAATTGACCTCGTCGGTCACCACATCCCAGGACACCACCACGTCCTCACAATTGACCTCGGCGGTCACCACATCTTAGGACACCACCTCGTCCTTACCGCGACCTCGGCGGTCACACAACACTTCGGGGCACCACCACGCCCGCACTCGCAAATTCACGACCTCGAACTACGGCCGGGCTTGATTCCCGCCGAGGATACGTAGGAATCCTATCACGGGGTCCGGCCA
Organism: Adenophora triphylla var. japonica; assembly: GCA_022495995.1. Taxonomy (NCBI): domain Eukaryota; kingdom Viridiplantae; phylum Streptophyta; class Magnoliopsida; order Asterales; family Campanulaceae; genus Adenophora; species Adenophora triphylla. The sequence continues at coordinate 227,422 of JAFEMH010002329.1, read as the reverse complement.
TCGACCTATACGGTCACCTAGGACACCACCACGTCCTTCCCATCGACCTATGCGGTCACCCGGGACACCACCGCGTCCTTACCGCGACCTCGGCGGTCACACGACACTTCGGGGCACCACCGCGCCCGCATTCACAAAACACTCACCCCACACCGAACTACGACCGGGCTTGATTCCCGCCGGGGATACGTAGGAATCCTATCACGGGGTCCGGCCTATTGACCTAAACGGTCACACAAAAGGACACCACCACGTCCTCACATTGACCCTCACGGTCACTTCCTCTCCCGGCCACGCGATCCAGTTAGGACCCTTATCTTATCGGCGACCCCACTTCTTTCATAAGTGACGTCGTCGAGGGCTTACGTAAGTACCCCAATCTGGATCACCCCCTTTCAAACACACGGGAAACACCGCGAGACTCATCAACGTAGTCTCGGAGACCTCTCTCACTCAAAACCCTCTCAAAACCCTCTCAAAACCCTCTCAAACCCCAACCAAACCAAGGGAGGAGCCTTCTGGGATAAAAGGGACAAAAGGACCTTTTGGGAATTTTCGGGAAATTGGGAAAGCAATATTGATCCGTACGGACCTCTTTGTTTCAATAATTCTTGAATCCCCTTAAAGTCCACAATATTCCCTCAAATCCGGAAGAAATGATTACCCAATGCATGAGTTGGTCCGTACGGACCTCTTTGCATCTTTGAGTTGGTCCGTACGGACCTTCTTGCATGGGGGACATCATCATTCGAGAATATTCACCATCATTGCGAGATTCCCTCAAATCGAGGAAATCCAAAATTACGGATAACCAAGAAGGTCCGTACGGACCTCTTTGCTCGAAATTTTTACTATAAATAGAGGGCTCCCCCTCCTCATTTTCACACACCTCCCTCTTCTCTCTTCCTCCCTTAGCCTTGGCTCCCCTCTAAGTCCTCTTGAGGCACTCCGGCCCCTTTCGGATCCTTAGAGGCCTTGAGCTCCTTGTGGTGCTCGAAGCCTCCCGAGCGCTCCGAGACGCTCCGCGCTGCCCGAGGCACTCTCGAGGGTACTCTGAGGCCCCTCGTGGTACTCAGAGGCCTTGCTGGTCTTTCCACGGTGTCCGGCTCTTTCCGAGTCAAACAGACGATCCCAAACCACGCCAGAAACTCTGCCCGAGTGACTCCTGCCACCACAACGCACGCCGAACCTCTGCCCGAGTGATCCCGACGATCCCCACGCACGCCGAACCTGCGCCCGAACGCAGCCTACAACCTCAACTCACGCGAAACTGCTGTCAGCGGACAACCGGTCCCTCCCGAAGCAATCCCGATCCGTACCGGGAACGCTACTCCGACATCAAACACCATTCCCCGGCGGAAGGCAGGACACGAACCAACATTGGTAAGGCTTCCTTCCTATACTATTTCAATACATTTCCATACATAGCATACAATGTAGACATCCGATACTGACATGCATTTTTAAAAGCACACACACACACACACACACAACATTTAAAGGATATTAGGGGTATCAGAAAGACTCGTTTACGAGGCTACTCGGGTGAGCTCTAATATTCTAATATTCTCTTCCGGGAGTCATCGACCTCCGAACTCAAAATCTCATCACACAAAAACGGTTTAAAATTATCTTTAAGCGATGCCCTTTTCAATGTTTTGGGCTTAATAAAAACGGCGTGGCGACTCTACAAATGCGAAAACAAACGGCGAGACACCTCCAACCTGAAAACGCTGCAAAGCGGGGAAATGCCAGATGCCGGGGCCGCGAGGCCTGCTCGGATCCGGGTAATTTCACCCGCGAACTTGACTATTTTTGGTGGGGAGTCATCCCGATAATTTGACTTTTTTCTTTGGGAGTCACCCGCGAATTTGACTGTTTTGATGGGGAGTCACCCCGATGATTTGACTTTTTTCTTTGGGAGTCACCCGTGAATTTGACTTTTTTTGGTGGGGAGTCATCCCGATGATTTGACATTTTTTTGGGAAGTCACCCGCGAATTTTTACTGTGTGGGAAATCTGTACGGTCTTTCCGGACCGGATAGTTTAAAGCCATTCCGGGCTATTTGCTGTGTTTGGAAACTGTACGGTTTTCCGGACCGGGTAGTTTATAGCCATTCCGGGCTATTTTCTGTGTGTGGGAAACTGTACGGTTTTCCGGACCGGGTAGTTTATAGCCATTCCGGGCTATTTTCTGTGTTTGGAAACTGTACGGTTTTCCGGATCGGGTAGTTTATGGCCATTCCGGGCCTTTTCCTGTGATGACCAAGATAGGTGGGCATTTGAACCCAAATGAATTGGTGAATTTTGATGATGGGCAGCCAAGATAGGCTGACATAATTTAATCAGGGGCAAAAGGGGAAAATCACCCTTCTGGACCATGGATGTCGTACGACATGGGGAGGTTCCCAGGCAGTTTTAATTAAAACCACAGGTCATAAGACAGACCTAAATCCACACCCATTGCTGTCGAGAACAGAGAGAGAAAGGGAGAAGACTTTTCGAAATTTCTTCCCTTAATTTTGATTTAAATCAAGGTTTTGACAATGTTCCGCGAGCCGAATCGAGAAGGAATGTTCAACAAGTATTGTCCGAGAGACGGAAGCTTGTGGATCGGAACAAGCGGAGAGATTTCCGGAGGGGAATGGCCTCTACCCGGGCCTCGACTTTCATACTTCCACCACGGAGCCGAAGGGGGTAAGTATTTTTGAAAGATTAACCCTTTTTTGAAATTTGATTTCTAGGGTTTGAGATTGAAATTGGGGGAAATCGCACCCAAATAGGAATTGCATGCTTGGCATGAAGTGCATTATTTTGAAAGATTTTTCTGTTTTTGTTTTTCTTCTTTTTAAAAGAATTTGGTGATGCACATGAATGAATGCACATATCGAATGCACATATTGTGATGAGTATGGTTTTTCATACCTGCGTTGTGCTTACCTGCAGACTTTGCGGACCAAGGGGTCCCCTGAGGCTATTGCGACCATTTGGGGTCTCCTTTCGGGCTCTTCTGATTTGCCGGACAGTCCTAAGGGACTGGTCTTTGCTGCTGGCCTTGGACCATTCTTCACAGCTGTTGGAGATTTTGGAGACACAGCCAGGAGCGTGGAGCTTGTGCGGGCCTTTAGACAGTTCTGGTGGGACTCTACCCACACTTTTCATCTGTCCTGGGGGGAGTCGACCATCACCCCTTACGACTTCACTGCTATTACTGGTCTGCAGTTCACGGATAGGCCCATCTTCTCTGAGGACCATGGTGTACTGAGCACAGACGCCATTAGGGCTTTGACTGGACTGACCCTTCGCCTGAAGGGCAATGGGGTTCCATTGGCAGACTTGCACTCTGCATTGACTCATCATTGCTGTCTTTTTGCTGAGGATGCTGCTACCGTTACTGTTGAATAGTTGGCTAGGGCCTTTGTCTGGGCTGGGTTTTCTGACACCCTATTTTGCAATGCCTCTACGACGGAATTGACCCTTTTGCTGGAGCCTCTTCGTGATTGGAGCCAGGTGTCCACTTTCTCTTGGGGAGAGGCTGGTTTGGCCCAGGTGTACAGGGGCCTTGATGAGGTGAGCAGAGGCAACGTGACCTCTCTGGATTTTTATCAGACTATGCTGGAGGTATGTCTTTTGCTTTTCGCAACTTGACTACCGCATTTTGACTTTTCTGTCATCATACTTTTCTTGTTCTTTGCCTGCTGAAAGCTTTACGTCTTTTGATTTCAGGTGTGGGCTTATGAGGTGTTAATTACGCTGCGGCTTGGTGTGCCTGAGAGGATTGCGGCAGACTTGTTCCCTGCTATTCACCGTTGGACTTTTGGGGCGAGGGAGAGCCGGAAGGTGGATGGGGTGAAGCCCCGTAAGACGGCCAGCTACCATTACATCATGATTGCTCTGAGGGGCACCCCTGTCGGGTTGAGATATTTCCCCTGGCATGGTCGGTATGGCGAGGATTTGGTTGGTGCTGCTGCCCTGGTGACCAGGACGAGGAGGCTGTTGGTTGGCCTGGAGGGAGATGCCCTGTATTTGGGGGAGAGAGTCTGCAGGCAGCATGGTCATGGCGCTGTCTCCCGCGTCCCTCATGATCCTCCTGCGGGGATATGGCATATTCGGGCCCTGCCTGACTTGGAGCGGCTGCGGACCGGTATTGATGCTGCTGAGTTTTCCGATGATGGGGACTATGCCCAGTTCGTCTTCACCCGGTTGGTGACTCCTCAGGTGATGGCTGCCAGGAGGGCGGCGGGGATGCAGATCTAGGCGCCTCCCAGATTTTTTGAGTATGAAATTGGGGGTAGCATTCGCCGCTCCTCTTTCGATATGTCGAGACTCATCCGCATTTGCTGGCTTGCCAGTGGGACCACCTCTGTGAGTGATCTTTTCTTTTATGATTTGTTCCGGCTTTTAACTGTTTTTACTGTCTGCAATGATTGCTAATTTGCCTTTTACATTTTCATGGAACAGGTTCCAGCCAAGACATGCAGGACGGTGGCAAAGGCGCTCACCGGTGCTGTGAAGATGATGCGCCAGTTTCAGAGGAACGCGGAGCATTGGAGGGGAGGTGCGGCTCTCGGCTGGTGACGTTGTGCCTCAGAAGAAGAGGCCTAGGCCGGCTTTGGCTCCTTCGGATCACGGGCGGGCGGGTCTAGTTCGCAGCCCCGGCTGGCGAGGGTGATGATGGCGAGGATGATCCCTACCGGCCCCCTTATTCGTGCACGAGTGGCATGGGGTATTATGCCGAGCCCGGCCTTGGGCGCATTATGAGGGTGATGATTCTGACGGCGAGATCCATGAGGTGCCGGAGGGTGGCGATGATGGCCAGGAGCGGAGCAGCTCCGAGGAGGAGGTGGGCAGCGTCCAGGATGACAGCGGCTCCGAAGATGATGAGGAGGACGATTCTGGCGATGACTCGGAGTCGGAGTGATTATGATGGTCCCCTTTTGCCATGCTTTGACTCTTTTTAGGAGAGAGAAGAAATGCATGTATTTTTTGTTCTTTTGGATTGTAAAATAATGTTTTATTGTTTTTGTACTTTGACAAACTACAATAATTGTTTATTTATGCATTTGTGAGCTATATGCACGAGTTCGTCCCAAGAAAGGCACAAAATGGTAACTTTTGGCATGATTGGGTGTCTTTTGGTTTTTTGTATGCTTTGGGCGACATTTACGCATCTGCGGGTGTGTTAGATGTCCCGAATCCTCTCCCGTGGGCTTTATGAGCGAGGGGGAGTGTTTAGGTATGATTTTGTGGTGTTCTGGATAGGTTTGGGTGGTTTTTTGAGCAAGCATTGGGTCACTTGAGGTTGCTGCAGTTGCTGCTGCTGGTGTTCCTGATGGAGCTCTCCATGTCGTCCGACACAGGACTTCATGGAGCCTTTATGTCGCACGACAAAGAGTGCCTGGGAGACAGCTTTCTTGATCAAAGAAGCCCCAAAGACTTTATAAAAGGCAGACTCGTAAACCACTCATTCCAGCAGTTACAGCAGGTGTCAAACTTGCCTTCCACCTCAAAATTAGCCCCAAGATTCAATCTTTGGCCCACAATGGAACATCATGATGACAGATCTAAGACCAAAGAGCGTCAATTTCATTCTGATCTCATAAATCTGACCCGCCATCATCGCAGCAACAATAGGAGGATCATCGACCAACGATATGGGTTGAGATGCATCTGGGCATTAAAGGAGTGGGCGGTTGATTGGAACCTTCTCCGGGCCACATCCAGATACTGGGATTGCGAGAGGCATGCCTTTACCTTCTCGTGTAATGACCTTACGCCCACCATTAAGAAGTTCCGGGCGCTGACTGGAGGAGCTGAGCTTAGAGATGCAGTCTTTCCCCGAGATCCGCGACCTTTGACTGAGCAGCTGGCCAATTTCTTGGGATTTCCCACTGAGCAGGTGACTGATCTGATTCTTGACCTGTCTTTTGTTGACCTGGACCAGATAGCCCGATTGGCTGTATCGCACCCGGAGCTGTTTGACCCATCTACGGCCATGGATATTTTTATGCTGATTATGATTTCCCTGTACTGCTTTTGTGAGTACGACGGGGTGTGTTCTGGTTTACTGCTGGGAGTCGTTAGACAGATGCGGGGCTCTCGAGGTACCACACTGACTGAGATTCGACCCGGGCAGGGAGAGAGAGATGTAGTTCCCCTTTTGCTGGCGGAGACTTACCATGGGATGGACCGACTGTCTAGAGGGTCATTGTATATGGGACGCGGCAGCCCCAGTCTCTTATCATTGTGGCTCTTTGAGCGATTGAGACTCATCTCCCCATTACCTGTTGGGCAGACTGCGGCACCTTGGGTCACGCAGCAGAGGCGAGTGGCTCCGGAGGCTTCACAGGAAGGTTGGCAGAGGCGACTGGCCAGGTATACTACCACTGATATCCAGTACTGGGTTCCCGGATGGAGGCTCGAGACCATGAGCGGCAAAGTGTGATGACTCTGCTATAGTGAGGCCGCCGGATTGCGTTTCTGTCATTTAGCATCCCCTTGCTTGTTCGTGAGGCGGTATAGATACCCGCAAAGCAGCCGTTGATGGGTTCGGAGATCGAATGGCCCGAGATACCGTTCCTCTTGACATGACCGATATCCAGACTCTCGTGTTCTTTGCCGTGGCTTTTTCAGGAGCAGCTTTTCCCGCTCACATACTGATATGGAAGACCCGGGGGATTACTTATCTGTCCACCAGGTACCTCATCTGGTATGGGGAGCATATGGGACCAATTCAGCACACCATTGAGGCGTATTGCAGAGGGATCCGAGGAGGAGACCAATCTAGCCTGGAGTTACGCGATGCTGAGGCATAGGCTGACCCCGACAACGTGACCGATGATCCGACAGCAGATTTTGAGAGACTCGTAGAGAGGAGAGCCAAGATGAGGGATGACCCCGGGTTATGGCTTGGAGGATAGCTCCCGAGAGAGGAGAGAGGCGCCTGTGCGGCGCCGAGAGCCGCCGGATTGGTCGACTCACCGACTCGTATTATTCCTGAGCCGGGGCGACGGGAGACAGAAATGTTTGGGATAGCTAAGCCAAAGACCTCCCGAGGACCGAGGAAAAGGAAGAAGAAGGGTGCAAGTTCAGGAGTGGGAACGAGCGACTAGGATTAGGTGACCTATCCTTGTATCCCTTATTTGCCGACACAGACAATTTAGATGTACCTTTTTAAAAGATATTACTTTGCTAATGTTAATGAGTCGAGAGTAAACCGTGCTTGAACTCATCAATGAATGTATTAATGTGATGAAAGTTGAAATTACTTCAGAGCTTAATCAAGACACATTTTGGTAATCACAAATACAACTGTTGACAGGATTTGGTGATTTTTATGATTTTTAGACCGAACCGCGAACGACTGCCTACGTTCCCCTTTTACAAAATGGACTAAGGGGCTCAGGCCTCCGTAGTTCGACCCAACTAACTTTTGTGTTTAAGAAAGGGATAGATAGAAGGGGGACAAATGGTGCAACCCTGTTTTTTACCTAGACCGCCCGTTTTTAGGGTTTTCAGCCTAGTTGGGTATTTTCATTTAGCACCGAGCGCGCCCTTTGTTTTGCACGGACTGCCTTTTGAGAGGTTTTCAGTCTCGTCTGGGTACATTATTTTCGCGCTTTTGTTGTGTCTTTTTTTTTTATATATATTTTTTTTCTCTTTTTTTTTCTTTTTTTCTTTATAGAGGGGGAGACTCGATTCAGACGTAATAGCGGCGCAGTTTGTCGCCGTTCACCGGGTGCATGAAGGGATTACCATCCAAATCTGTCAACTTCATTGCTCCGCCAGAGAAGATCTCTTTCACCAGATACGGGCCTACCCAGATTGGAGCCCACTTGCCCAAAGGACTGAACTGATTCGGCGGTTTTTCTTTCAGGACCAAATCACCCACTTTTATGTCGCGGGGATGTACCTTCTTGTCAAAGGCCCTAGCCATGCGCTTCTGATAAGCCCGGATGTGCTCCATTGCTTTAAGCCTTCGCTCGTCCAGGAGAACTGATTCGTCATGTCGACTCTGAACCCATTCTATCTCGTTGACCTCATTTTGAAGCAGAACCCGAAGGGAGGGTATCTCTAACTCAATGGGTAGAACGGCATCCATCCCATATGTCAAAGCGAACGGGGTTTCACCGGTGGCAGTTCTTACTGACGTACGGTAGCCCCAAAGTGCCAAGTGAAGCTTCTCAGGCCAATCCCGGCTCCTTTCAGCCATTTTCCGGATGATCCTTTCTAGATTCTTGTTCGCGGCCTCGACAGCACCATTGGTTTGAGGGCGATAAGGGGAGGACTTGTGTCGCTTAATTCTGAATTATGCGAGCAGTTTGTCGGTGTGTCCCTCGAAGTGTGACCCGTTATCTGAGATAATCTCGTTTGGAACTCCATATCGGCACAGGATGTTTTCTTTTATGAAACGGGCCACCTTTTTGGAGTTGAGGACTTTGTAGGACGCTGCTTCAACCCACTTGGTGAAGTAATCCACAGCGACCAACACGAACTCGTGCCCGTTACTGCCGGCAGGAGTTATCTTCCCAATAACGTCGATTCCCCAAGTTGCAAATGGCCAAGGAGTGCTCATACAGTAGAGATCATGGGGAGGTATATGGTTGAGATTGGAGAACTGCTGACACTTATCGCAGGTTTGCACAAACTGAATGCAGTCAGTTTCCATGGAGATCCAATAATAACCCATCCTGAGTATGCTGAACATCAAGGCTCGGGCGTTCATATGTGGTCCGCATGCGCCACCATGGACTTCTTCCATGACCTTTCTGGCTTTAGATTTGCTGATGCAGAGTAGAAGTGGGTCTCGGTGCCTTTTCTTCCATAGGTCATCTCCCAGAATAACGTACTGTGCAGACAACCTTTTCAAAGCTTGTAAACTTTTGGCGCGGAGACCTTCTTTTAGTCTACCATCCTCTTCTGTCGGGAACGAGGCTTCGCCATGCTTAAGGTACTGAAATATCTGGCTGTACCACAAGTCATCGACCTTTTCTAGCTCGATCTGGCAACAGTAGGCAAGGTTCTCGCGCCTCCCAACCCTGAATGGTTTCACTGATTTTCCCTCTGGGATTTCCACCAGAGAGGCCAAAGTGGCTAGGGCATCCGTGAACCTGTTCTTGTCCCGGGGTAGGTAGTGAAACGTGACCTCCTTGAATTGGTCGATCAGATCCTCGATGTAGGCATAGTACATTTGCAAGTACTGGTCCACGGTTCTCCACTTATTGGATACCTGATTGATGATTAGCTGAGAGTCTCCGTACATTTCCAGCTTTTCGACATTTCGCTCTAGAGCTGCCTCGAGGCTGGCTATACAAGCTTCGTATTCCGCGGTGTTGTTAGTAGCCGGGAAATTCAACTTGATAGCGATGGGGGTGTGCACATCCTTTGGATCCACCAATACCATGCCGATACCATTGCCCCTTTTGTTGGCGACACCGTCGAAGAACAACTGCCAACGGTCTGTACCCTCTATCACGAAGATTCCATCATCTGGAAACTGGGGTTCGAACTCGGGTGCTTCTGAGCTTGGGAAATCCGCCAGATGATCTGACAGAGCTTGGCCTTTGATTGCCTTGCGGGTTACGAACTTGATATCAAATTCGGCTAGGAAGAATGACCATTTCGCAAGCCTTGATGACAGAGAAGACTTTCCGAACAGGCACTTGATGGGATCCATCTTTGACACCAGGTGTACTGTATGCGCCAGGAGGTAGTATCTCAATTTGCTGACCACCCATACCAAAGCTGCACAGGTTTTTTCTAAAGCTGAGTAGTTTAACTCGCTGCCCTGAAGCTTCCGGCTGACGAAGTATATGGCATTTTCCACCTTTGAATCCGGCTTTTCTTGTGCGAGCATGGCTCCAACAGCCGTATCTGTAACTGTTAAGTATAGCAACAAGGGCTTGTCCTTATGCGGAGGACACAAGATTGGGGGATGGACCAAGTAGGCCTTGATTGTCTCGAAGGCGGTTTGACACTGTTCGTTCCACTCAACCTCCTGATTCTTTCTGAGAAGCTTGAAGATCGGCTCACAGATAGAGGTTAGCTGATGGATGAATCGGCTAATATATTGGAGACGTCCCATGAAAGCCTTCACCTCCGTGACTGTCGTCGGCGGCTTCATCTCCATGATGGCTTTGATTTTTCTTGGATCGGCTTCAATTCCTCGCTCTGTGACCATGTATCCCAGAACCTTTCCTCGGACTACGCCAAAGGTGCATTTTGCTGGGTTCAACCTCATTTCATGCTCCCGCAGCCGGTTGAAGAACTTCCTCAGGTCGATCAAGTGTTGACCATCTGATCCCTTGGAATGGATAATCATGTCATCAACATAGACTTCGATCTCCTTGTGGATCATTTCATGGAAAACTGCAGTGACTGCTCGCTGGTAAGTGGCACCGGCATTCTTCAGACCGAAGGGCATAACCGTATAGCAGAAGGTTCCCCAAGGGCTGGTGAAGGAAGTCTTTTCCTGGTCTTCTTCGGCAACCTTAATCTGATTGTAACCCGCAAAACCATCCACGAATGATTTGACTTCGTAGCTGGCGGTAGTGTCAACCAATAGATCGATATTGGGCAAGGGAAAGTCGTCCTTCGGGCTAGCTTTGTTTAGGTCTCTGAAGTCCACGCAAACCCTGACTTTGCCATTCGACTTGGTAACTGTTACTATGTTGGCTAACCACTTGGGGTATTCGACCACTCTAATGAAACCCACTCTGAGCAGCTTCTCTATCTCCTCTTTGAATTGGAGGGACCATTCTGGCTCGATCCGGTGAAGTTTCTGCTTGGCGGCCCGGCTTCGGGTCCAGGGGAATTCGGTGCTCAACGGTTGAAGTATCCAACCGGGCATGTCTTTGTAGGACCGAGCAAATACGTCCACATATTCCTTGAGCGAATCAATGAGGGCTTCCCATTCTTTCCCGGTGAAGAAACTGCCAATCTGTGTCTCTTTGGGCTCCTCAGTAGTTCCCAAATTCACTGTAGTTAATACCTCATCGGTAGCTTGGGCCCGATTATCGTCTCGGTCAAAAACCTGCTTTATATTATCATTTAAAAAGTTTTCATCTAAAAGGTCTGTGTCCTCTTCAAATGAATCATTATTAACCACTTTTAAGTCATTAAGATTTGTCTTAGTTAACTTATCATTTGTTAAGGTGGCGATTAAGGGATACGCAGAAAGGTCAACCATTTCATTCAATGCAAAAGGGAAGACAGAGTTAAAGACACGGTGATTATCATCAACCGTGAGAGTATCAGACCTATCTAGAGACTCAAACTCGATAACAAAAGACTCTGAGGACTGACTCAGGACCCTACTCTACTTATTTGACTCGGGCTGGAATTTTGCTTTCTTCTGTTGTTGTTTCTCAGAGGATTGGAGACTTCAAGCTGACCAGGGAACTTGTCAGAAATCAGTGGTAAGCCGGTATTTTGAAAAGGTGGTGCGGGGAGTTAGAGAAACCTGATGCAGTCCCCTTGCTAGTTCGTTCATGATGGACGGACTCATTGGCTGAGGGGTCTGGCTTATCTTGTCAATACCCTGCGGATAAGTTAGCTCCTCTTTACTGATCACAACTTTATCTGTGCGGCCAAAAGGAGGATTAATCTGGATGATGTTGACGAGGTTCTTCCCGGGAGATACTTTGGCTCTGCCTTGGTTAATTCCGCATTCCATTGGAACCTCATGTTCTGCTTTCAAATCTATCAACTTGTTGTCAGGCTTTGCAGTGGTGATGGGCTCAGAATCTTTTATCCCGAGAGGATTGATGACGATGAGAGGGTTGGGCTGGACTTCATTCTGGCTGACCGTTTCTTTGGTGGGCCTTTTGGGGTAACTGACGTAATAGTCAAATTTGCCTGAGGGTTCGCCTAAAATTCCCACGCTCTCGTCTCCAGCTTCGTATCCCTCCTTCAATTTCTGTTGCATGGACTTCCTTTTCTTCTTCTTTCTTGAAGGAGCATCTTCATTGATCCAGTCCTGATATTCATATTCCAAACAATCTTCACAATCGCACACATCATACCAGATGTGAGGCATGGGTTGAGTTGGGGAAGCCTCTCCTGGCATCTGGTTACCAGCCTGATTGACTACCACATTGGCCATTCTTAGCACTTGAATGTTGAAGCTGACGATTTTACAGTTTATCTGGGACCGCTGGAAATGAACTCCTGACTGGAGAGAAACTGATTAACCGACCACCCGGAACTCTGACCCAATACTTGCTCACTGGAAGGGGAGAGAATGGCTTTAGGTAGGGGAGAGGATAGGCTGAGGACGGACTCATGCATATGCTCTTTTTTTATATATTTTTTATGTTTTTTTTTAAAAAAAAAATGATTTTTATTAATCCTAGGAATGGTTGGAAAAGGGGGAAACCTTCTTTTTCGCATTCTACTCTATTCCTGGATCAGTGGGTTCCATTACTACGTCTATAGACCCCCTGTATTCCACCTGTATTGCACATCCGGGACGGACAATCCCGGCAGAGGTCCTATAGGGCACGTGGAACCCACCAACCGAAAGGGAGAACGAACCTATGGGCATACGAGCCAAAACAAGTCAAACTCGGGGTTTTCAAAACCAAGTCCAAGTCAACATCTAAACTCGGGAGGAGAGAGGGTCGAACGTACGAGACCGCAATTTGCATGACCTCTCCTCTTTTCGAGTTGGAAATCTGGCATGGCCTCTCGTCACTTGGTGGCAAAATTTCGGCATAACTCTCGTTAGTATGCGTTAAGAATTCGACATGGTCCCGCGTTGACACATGTCGAAGACGCGTCATGACTTCTTATGAAGCCAAGCCGAGAAATCGATATGTACCTACGTCGAGACATGTAGAGATCTTAACGTGTACTTACGTTTGAATTATGTCGTGATTCCGACACGAAGAGGGAAAGTATGCCAAGATTTTTGGAGACGATGCATGACTCGGACTTTGTGAGAAAATTTTGAAAACCGAGTTTAAAATGTTTTGAAAAGCATTGGCCAAAAACCAACCGGTCACGGTAGAAAGTGTGTCACGAACAAGTGTTGGCTGACTCACTGGCTAGGAGGACTTTAGGCGCTCAAACGTCAGCGAAACATGTCACTTTCCGCGATGCCGTCCGTACACTCCCGGGTTCTAACTCTATATGCGGGAAGAGTGCGAGTAGTGTGAAGGTATTTTCTAGGAAATTTTTTTTTGCTTTTTTGTAAAAGATTTTTTTTTATGCAGTATGCAAAGAAAAAACAAGAGAATGAGTCAAAGCATGACAAAAGGGGACTGCCCCAAATGTCAGAATTTACCAGTAGCTGTAGTCCAGCATCATCCTGCCCTGTTCTGATCAACGGGAAGAGCAAATTGCAAAGGGGAAGCCCCGGCTTCCAATAGTGTCACATACCAAAGCATGGCAAGGTGCATTTGAGCACACAAAATGACACAAATGTACACACAAGGTGAATGTCGAAATTGTCCAAGTTGATTTGAAGAAAGTTAGACTCTCTTAAGAAAAACTTCTCTTTTTTTTTTCAGAAAATAGAAGAATGATACTGGTACGTGGGATTGTTAGACCACCATTTATCCCAAGCCCCGGGTTAGGGAGCGATACAGGAAGGTTAGTGGTTTCCACCTATATACCGAGTATCGTCTTCATTTTTTAGAACAAAAAGTTTTTCAATGTCCCCAGCGGAGTCGCCACTGAATGAACGCTCGCCGAAAAAGAGAAATCGAAAATATCGTATATCATTTTCTCCCTTTTTTTGAAAGAGATTTTAATGTGTTGAAAATGATACGATGAGTTCTGAAAACTTCGGTTTTGGGAGTCGCCACGCCGTTTTTAGAGGAAAACATTGAAAAACCTATTTTTGAGAGATTTTGAGTCCGGGAGTCTGGTTACGTGTTTGGGGAGAACTTGAGAGTTCACCCAACATGCCTCTTTCGAGACTTTCAATCAACATTGGACAATTTTGGACATTCAAAGAGTGTGTGCAATATGTGTCGATGTGTAAAACATGCAAATTTGACATTTTCATTGATAATATGAAAGTTGAGTACAACTTGTGAGCCATGACAGGGGGCCACACCCCTTTTACATATTATGATTATCAAAAACAAGGCAGAAGGTAAGACAATCTGCCCAGAGAGCTTGGATGTCATCCGACACAGGACCTCCTAGGAAGAGGGTGTCGCACGACATGATACCTCTTGGTCAGATTGTCTTTTACAATGACCAAGCTATTTCTGGAACTGGAATGACATTTTATTTAACTCATTCAAGACACTATTTGAAGGTCTAAGCCCAGTTTGGGATTGACGGGAGTGGACAAAGTCACGATAGACTTTGTATGATACGGATGTCACATGACATGGAACATCCGAGGTTATTCATGTCATGTGGCAAACCGCCTCCAATAAATCGCACCCAAACCGATCATAGGCACTCAAATAGTGGCTTATGAGCCACGAGAATGCTTAAGAAAGCTCTGAGTTGCAAAGGGAATAAACTGGACAGATCTGAAGTCCAAGAATGGCTTTACAGCCTTCTGGGATCTCCATGTCGTATGACACAGGATCTCCATGGAGTCCTGTGTCGTCCGACATAGATCTGCCATTTCTGTGCCCTTCAGTCTGTTTGTTTCCCCTTTGTTCCTCAAGGCAAACCAAGCATATTTAACAACTGTAAACAGTAATATAACAATGATATATGAGTATTATGGGAGGATCACATGGCTTTAGTGGCCAAATGTGATAGATCACATGTTTTTGGCCACTTTGAAGTAGCCATCTCCTCCTAACTCGATGCAAATGCATAAAGATTGAACCTTTATTGATCCTAAGATGACCAAATGTCCAGATCTGAGGTGGGGAGAAGTGAATATTGAAGATTCACTTCTCCACCACCTTTATCATGCAAAAATCCCAAACCTTTATCATGCAAAAAACCCAATTTCTACATAATATTAAGGCAAGTAAGCATGCAATGTATTATAAATGTATTAAAGACTTTATTTAAAGAGGGAGAAGGGTTTAGTGGCTACCTATTGTAGTCCACAAGGTGAGATCACCAATAGTATGGTGTTCACCCCTTCTACACACCAACAAAGGAAGCTTCTTTAGGTCTTGGCCTTGAAGTGTGTGTGTGTTTGAGGAGGGAGGTGAGTGTGTGTATGAGAGAGAGAGAGGGAGACTCTATTTGGACAGAGTTTCCCCTATATTACTGGTATCCTCCCCAATATTCACTCCAAGTCCTCTAAAATGATCAGCCATGCCTTGTATTTATAGGCAGGCTGATGGGGAGTCTTATGTCGCACGACAAGGGCAGTTAAACTGCCTTAGTGACTTCTATGTCGGACGACAGCGTACACTTTTTGGCCATATTGGGCCGAAAGCTTGGCAGGCCCAATGAACTGATGGGCTGCTGGGGTATTTGGACTGAATATTGCCTTTTTAGCAATTATATAAGCCCAAATTTTAATTAAAGTGGATCCAAATCATGGGTTCGGATTGGGGTACTCACAGATTGACATTAAGATTCTCAAATTTCTTTAAAATCATGTCAACCTTAGAAGAGAGAAGAGTAACTGCATTAACATTATATTTACCAGGCCTACCTTGTTGTTGCTCCCTCTCGTTTGACCACTGATAGTGGTTCAATGCAATATTCTCAATGAGGTCGTATGCCTCATCGACTCCTTTGTTCATCAATGCTCCTTCTGCAGCGGCATCAATGGTCTCTCTCGTCTTGAATATGAGACCGTTGTAGAAGGTGTGAACAATTAACTACTTTTCAAGCCCATGGTGGGGGCACATTTTGAAATGTTCCTTGAACCGCTCCCATGTGTTGTACAAAGTCTCACTTCCTATTTGACAAAAGTTAGTGATCTTCGTGCGAATTTGGGCTGTTTTGCTTGGTAGGAAGAAACGCCCAAGGAATGCTTCTTGAACTTGGTCCCATGTTGTTAGTGAATTTTGAGAGACCAAGTTCAACCATTGCTTCGCCTTATCCTTAAGAGAGAAAGGAAAAAGGCACATCCGTATTGCTTCCGGTGTAACATTCTGGATATGAGTGGTGTCACAGTATTCCAAGAATGTTTGGATGTGGAGATGAGGGTCTTCGAAAGCAGTGCCGCTATACTGGTTGTTCATAACCATATGCAAAAGCTGCGGCTTAATCTCAAAGTTGGCCACGTCTGCATTCGACACAACAATGGGGAATCTAGTTCTCGGGGTACTTGGATTTACAAAGTCCCATAGGGTCCTAGAAGGTGTTTGTGGCTCTCCTTCCGCCATATGCTTATTTAACGTCTCCTTGAGTTTCATTAGTCTTTCATGAAAGCTTCGTTCGGGTTCCGGATCAAAGTTGTCAAAGAAGGTTCGAGCCCATTTCATACACTATAAGAACACTAAAAAAGAATATTAAATGTAACAGATTATCGGATGTAAAAAGAAAAAAAAGTTAAAAACGAAATTATGTAGTAAAGACAAAAACAAAAAGTAAACCGTTGTTCCCGGCAAAGGCACCAAAAACTTGTTCGATCGAAACCTAACAGGTTATTTTAAAATACGCAAGCGCACGGGCTATTGAAATATAGCGAGTGCAAGTACGAGTCGATCCCACAAGGACAGGGTTTACTTTGGGATGAAATTGTTTTTACTACAACTATAAAAGAGATTGGGGGAAATAAAGATTGATTTTAGGAAAAGAATAGAACATATGCAGAAAAATACTTTAATAAAACTCTTATAAATGAAGCATTCTCGGGATTGGAAATCATTTAACCAATTATTCATCATATAGTCATGTCTTTGAAAGTATAGATTTTCATAAAAATCAAGGATGGTACGTTAGGCTTACACTACTTCTCACGATTAAGCAAGTAGTGTTGTACCCTTCACTAATCATGCCCTATCTCTCGATGGCCCATAATTAGCAAGGATCCATTAAAGTTCGCAAATCAATGTACTTTACATTCAAGGAACATCCCTAGGCCATTGAACTACTCTCGTGATCAATGAAACCTAGTTCCTTTATATGGTTCCGTCAATCGAAATTCTCCGCTAGGTACTTCTCTCGATTGACTGAATCATACAAGTTGAACGTCTCCAAAATGTAAGTCATTTTGAGATTGATATAAAGAAATTGTTTAGATGAAGATAGAAGACAAGACTTTCATATAAGAAGATGAATAAAAGACATTTTGAGTTTCCAACCCCAAGAATATGGGGGATTACTCACTAGCTATTCTTAATACAAACATAAGCGCATAAAATAGAGATAGAGAGAGAAGAACTTATTGTTTTGATAATGTAAAATGCTGTGAATAACTTCGATCTTTTATTGCTTTTGATACTTCAAGTACAACTCCAAGAACACAAGTTTGATCTTCAAGAAATCCTATGAAGTAATTATTGCTAGAGCTTTTTGCTATATAATCTCAGGTATTTTGCTATAAAATCTGATATATTTTGACTGATACAAATGGCCTTTATATAGGCATCATAGGCTAGAGTTGTGTTCCTTCAAAAAGATGTCTTCAAGAGGCACCTTTCCATGAACTGGTACAGAGTGCACGGCCGTGCTCTATGGTCTTGCACGGCCGCTCCAGCCTTGGCGCCATATTTGATTTTGAACTGGCCTTCTTGCACGGCCGCTTTGCCTAGTTTGGCCGGCCACTTTGCTGATTTTGGGCCATTTTGGCTTGGCAGGTGCACGGCCGCTCTAGAATACAATGCACAGCCGCTCCTCTTTGGTTTTGGACTGAATGTCCATTTTTAAGCTATCTTTCCTTGCCTTTGCACCCTTATTGTTCCCAAAGCTTTATTTGTCCAATATTTTGCCTTAAAAACCTGTAGAAAATGCTAAACTATACCAACAAGTGTAAAATCGAAGAATAAATGAAGCTAATTTATACTAATTTATGACAAAAAGAGGAATAAAACTAAGGAATTGATAGGGCATAATTAGTGAAGGGTACAACACTACTTGCTTGATCGTGAGAAGTAGTGTAAGCCTAACGTACCATCCTTGATTTTTATGAAAATTTATACTTTCAAAGACATGACTATATGATGAATAATTGGTTAAATGATTTCCAATCCCGAGAATGCTTCGTTTATAAGAGTTTTATTAAAGACATGACTATGGGATCGACTCGTACTTGCACCCGCTATATTTCAATAGCCCGTGCGCTTGCGGATTTTAAAATAAACCGTTAGGTTTCAACCAAACATGTTTTTGGGGCCGTTACCGGGGACAATGGTTTACTTTTTGTTTTTGTCTTTACTACATAATTTCGTTTTTAATTTTTTTTTGTTTTTGTTTTTGTTTTCTTTTTACTTCCAATAATCTGTTACGTTTAATCTTCTTTTTGAGTGTTCTTATAGTGTATGAAACGGGCTCGGACCTTCTTTGACAACTTTGATCCGGAACCCGAACGAAGCTTTCACGAAAGATTAAGGAAACTCAAGGAGACGTTAAATAAGCATATGGCAGAAGGAGAGCCATAAACACCTGCTAGGACCCTACGGGACTTTGTAAATCCAAGTACCCCGAGAACTAGATCCCCCATTGTTGTGCCGAATGCAGACGCGGCCAACTTTGAGATTAAGCCGCAGCTTTTGCATATGGTTATGAACAACCAATATAGCGGCACTGCTTTCGAAGACCCTCATCTCCACATGCAAACATTCTTGGAATACTGTGACACCACTCGTATTCAGAATGTTACACCGGAAGCAATACGGATGCGTCTTTTTCCTTTCTCTCTTAAGGATAAGGCGAAGCAATGGTTGAACTCGGTCCCTCAAAATTCGCTAACAACATGGGACCAAGTTCAAGAAGCATTCCTTGGGCGTTTCTTCCCACCAAGCAAAACAGCCCAAATTCGCACGAAGATCACTAACTTTTGTCAAACAGGAAGTGAGACTTTGTATGACGCATGGGAGCAGTTCAAGGAACTTCTCAGAATGTGCCTCAACCACGGGCTTGAAAAGTGGTTAATTATTTACACCTTCTAGAACGGTCTCATATTCAAGACGAGAGAGACCATTGATGCCGCTGCAGGAGGAGCATTGATGAACAAAGGAGCCGATGAGGCATACGACCTCATTGAGAATATTGCATTGAACCACTATCAGTAGTCAAACGAGAGGGAGCAACAACAAGGTACGCCTGGTAAATATAATGATGCAGTTACACTTCTCACTTCTAAGGTTGACATGATTTTAAAGAAATTTGAGAATCTTAATGTCAATCCCGTGGCAAATATAAATATTTTGTGTGAACTATGTGGGTCTAACTCACATAGTACGGATAGTTGCGAGTTGCTTGACACTAGTTCTAGTGATCAAGTAAACTTTGTAAATTCTTTCGGACAGAAGGGGGATGTATTCTAATACATACAATCCCGAATGGAGGAATCACCCCAACTTCTCCTACAAGAATAACAACGTTCTAAATCCACAACCATCTACACAACTCCTGGGATTCGCATCAAAGAATTTCAATAACAATTCGAATACCTTTCCCCCTAAATCAAATTGGATCTTTTAATGGATTTCGTAGTTGAAAACAAAAATGCTCAAGAAAAGATCAATAATGAGTTTAGGGAATGTTTTAACTTGTTGAATGCTAGGTTTGATAACCTAGTAGTGCATAATAAGATGCTAGAAACTCAACAAGCTCAACAGGCCATCCCAATGAGTAGAACACAAGCGAGTCTTCCCGGTCAACCTCAAAGGCTGAATGAGCATGTTAGTATGGTGAACACTAGGGATGAATATGAAATGCCAAATGAATGTCCTAGTGAAATTGATTATAGTCCAATCCCGTCGATGATTGAGATTAATTCGGGGATGGAATCCCCTAGAAAGAAAGACAATGATTATACAGAACTTTTAGAAAACTTGGATGCCATTAATGTTAACATACCATTATCTGAAAAAATTGAAGAAATGTCTTTATGTGTTAGACCGTTAAAAAAATTGATTTCAGAGAAAGAAAGGCTAGTGGAATATGAGAATGTTATGTTAGCGGAGGAAGTAATTATTGTTTTACAAAATAAGACTCCTCAAAAATTAAAGGATCCGAGTACTTTTTCAATTCCTTGTTGTGTTGGCAAAATGAATATAGATAACGCTATGCTTGATTTAGGATCTAGCGTAAGTTTGATGCCATTATCGGTAGGTGAGAAACTTGGTATAGGGGAACTAAAACCCACTACCATGTATCTCCAATTGGCAGATCGTTCCATCCAATATCCCATCTTTATAATGGAAAATATTCCATGTCGAGTAGGGAGTTTGATCATCCCTGTCGACTTTGTGATCCTTGATATGGAAGAAGATCATCAAATTCCGGTCATTTTAGGAAGGCCATTCCTTGCCACCACAGGGGTAATCATTGATGTTAAGAATAGAACCTTCTCCCTAAATGTCGGGAAGGAAAAGATCGAATTTAATATGAAAAGGTCGAACCTCGAGGATCCTTATTTAGAGACCTACACCCCAAGTGATGAGTATGAAATGGGTGAGGAATCACAATCTAAAGAAAATATGGAAAATAGTCTCATAAATGATAAAACTTTAGATTGCGATAATGATTTTGATGTGATAAATATTTCTACATGTCCCGATACTAAGATTGCATCAAAAAGGCAAAAAAGAACAAAAGTGCCAAATAAGAAAGGTACTTCGAATTTACAAAGTGCAAGGACTATAGGCCACTTGTTCTACGAAGAGAAATATCGGGATGGAAAGCATGCTTACCGCAGGAAATTTTAATCACTCCGGATGGAATGCATTTGCAGGTCGTCAAAGACAAGAGACCGCCAAAATATCACACATCACCTATTACCGAAAAGGGGTCGAGCTAATGACCTAAATCAAGCATCATCGGGATGGTAACCGATGGATTATTTTTTAATTTTATTTATTCACTATTATTATTTTTTTTCCTCTTTTGAAGGATATTACTAAAAAAAATGGTGAACAGTGGCAGTGGAGCGGCCATGCTCTATCTTTTGGAGCGGCCGTGCAGTTCATAACTGTTAATGTTAGATCATGTGTTGCCATGAATGTTGTCCCAAGTGTTGCAAACCAGTGTTGCCACTGGTGTTGCCACAAGTGTTGCCATTTGGATTTGGCAACACCAGAATAGTTATTGTATTTTTCACAAATAATAATGTGTAAATTAATGTTTAAATGTCAGTAGTTAGTCTTCTATTTATGAGCTTGAATGAGTCAACAGAAAGTGCCCAGGCATGATTCACGAAGGAGAGAAGAAAATAACATATAAACATGTTGTCTATATGTTAAATTGATGACCAAGTAAAATATCTATTGGTTAGCTATTCAGGGGGAGATCAAGTTAGAGTACAAGGGAGCTACAGAAGAGATGTACAAGCAAGAGAAGCTATGAAGACCAAGTCTTCTATAATTGAGGCGAGAAGGCTAAAAAGGAGGAAACAAACTCAAGTTGTTTATCTGATCATTTTGAGTAGGTTCCAAGTTTTGGAGGCCTATATATAGTGCAGTGGATCAGCCTAAGTGATCATCCAATTCAGAAAATGCAAATCTGCACAAGAAAAGAATTCTGCTCTTTAAGTGTTGCCATTCAGTGTTGGCAACACTCTGTTCGACACTCGAGAGTTTCACATATATTTTCATATTTCCGTGAGGTTTTGAGTGATTGTATTCAGAGAGAGTTCTTTGTTTATTGTTCTTTGAGTTAATGATTATTTATCATTAAGGGAACTTCTTTGACCTTTTATTGAATTCATATATATATAGAAAGGTTTTTCCCTCCTGGCACCCATCAAGTTATATACTCCCTCCGTCCCAATAGAAGCTGCCCAAATTTTGCTTTGCACGCAAATTAATAAAATGGGTGGGAAGAAAAAATGTTGTGAGTGTAATTTGAAAATAGGAGAGAGAATGAGTGGAGGGAATAGTAAATTATAATGGTGTTGTGAGTATTAAAATAATGTAGGAGAGAGAATGAGTGGAGGGAATAGTAAAGATTCCTTTGCCAAAAAAGGAAAGTGGAAGCTATTAACGGGACACCCAAAATGGCAAAATGGGAAGCTACTATTGGGACGGAGGGAGTATTTATATAACTTGATAAAAATTATATTCTTGTATATTGTTTTTATTCTTCAACTGCAAATTAGATTTATTTCTATTTATTTGTGTTTTTTCGAATTGGTGTGTGTTGTTGTTAGTGTTGCCAACACTAAGAACAACACTTGTGAGTTTTTTCTCATTTTGTGAGTTTTGCCTCACTTTGCTAAGCCATAGACAATTTCAATAACGGGTTAAGCTGAGTTGGCTCAGCAAGGTGGATCGGCCATGCAACATCATAACGCACGGCTGTGCATATCGTCTGGGAATTTATGTCGTTCCAGTTAAAAGACACGCCTCTTCCCTACTCGCCAAATTCATTTCATCTTCTTCACCTTCTCTCAAAAGTTCCGACCCATCTCCTTAAAACCCCTCTCAAATCACCATATACTCCCACAATACACCCTCAATCCACCACAATTTCATAATCCAAACACTCTCCCATATCCAAATCTCCATCAAAACACCTTTCAAAACCCAAAATCCGAAAATCCCCAACCTTCACCCCATTTAAACATTTGAAGAAATGTCCTTGGAGTTGAAGCTCAAGAAGGAAGCTTTTTGGTAGCCTGAAGCAGTGCAACAAGGATTTCAAAGCTTTCAACATCAATTTCTCCAGGTAATCTGCTTTCTCTCTTGCTCTGTTCTTCTATAGCTGGGTTTTGAGCATTTCATCTATAAATTTTCCATGGAAGGAAGAAAGGGAAAGGGAAAAGCCTCTGATAGGGTTTCAAAGAGGTCTCGAAAGGAATCCTCTTCCGTTACTAATCTGAACCCAACACTCAATAATTTGGGTATTGAGTTTAGAGAGCCTTCCGAAGTAGCTAGGTTTACCGCCATTCGTTCAAAGAGGATGAGACCTACCCAATTCCCAGATATCCCTTCTCTCAAAACCCTAGATATTTATTCAAATGTGAAAAGGTTTCATTCCGGGTTTGGTTGTGCCGGTTTTCTCGATTTGCATGAGAAAACCTATGAAAGGATTACATTGGAATTTTTGTGTACCATGAGGAAGGAGTTTTCGACAGAAATTTGTGGCCAAACGGGAGAGCCATATCGTTTGATCCATTTGCATTTTCGGCTTGGGGGTGAGGAGTTTCATCTCACTTCTTTTGACATCAACAGAATTTTAGGATGGCCGACTTTCACAAACTATGAAACAGATCCTCCCATTGAGTTTAGGGAGAATGTGTTTTGGGAACAAATTACCGGGATCCCATCATTCAAATCAAGCACCGCAAAAGCCTCATCCATCATCCATCCCGTTCTTCGGCTTATGCATAAGTTTTATGCATGTACTGTTTTCGCAAGAGAAGACAAAGGTACGGTGAACAAGAAGGAACTATTTTTATTGTGGTCTTTGGTGAGGGCTCATAGGAAGGTTAACTTGAGCCATTTATTGATTGAGTTGTTAAGTGATATTGTTTCCCCAACTTTCAATGGGGAGATTCATATTGGTGGTATTGTGACTTTATTTGCTAAGAACTTTGGGGTTTCAGTGCCCAATGATTGGATTGAAGTTCCGGGGTCAACAAAGTTGGATATCCCGACCCTATGAACTATGCAAATGACCTCGGATAGAGGCTGTGGGGAGTACAATTGGTTAGTAGGGTCCGAGAAAATGCCCTACATTATTTTACCTAGTACCATCCTCCCCATTGCCCAAACTTATCAAGCCCCAACATGGACCTTTCCCAATTCCATGAATCAAGGGGGAGGCCAATCAAGCCAAGCAAACCAAGAAGAAGAAGAAGAAGAAGAAGAAGAAGAAGAAGAAGAAGAAGAAGAAGAAGAAGAAGAAGAAGAAGAAGAAGAAGAAGAAGAAGAAGAAGAAGAGGGAGAGAAACACCACCCCGACCCAACCCAATTGCCTCCGGATTTTTATGACAGGTTTGATCGAATTGAACTTCAGAATAACCAAATCATCACTCGGTTTGACACCTTCACCCAAGAATTCCATTACTTCCGGAATAACATCCATGATCGTGTAAATACAGTTCAAAGACAAGTGAACACGATCTACAATTATGGAGTCAACAATTGGGACAACTTTCCACAGCCACCATCATATCCGAAAGTTTTCTTTATTTTTTTAGTTTTTCTTTACCCTCCCTGATTTGACATTGTTCCTTGAAACATTGAGGACAATATTCATTTCAAGTGTGGGGGTATTTACCTATCTTTATTTCTTGCTTTCTAGTTAAGATTTTTATATTTTTATGCTTTCTAGTTTAAATTTTTCTTTTTAACTTAGTTGCATTTTCTTTTCCTTATGTATGCATTTAGTATATAAAAAAAAAATCCCTATGAAGATCCCTATTAGTAATCTTTATGCTTGCTATTTGCTCTAGAAAAATGCCTTTGTCTTTCTTCCCATATTCTCTATAAACTTAGAAATTAATAGAAAGAAAAATATAAGGATATTTTTTAGAAAGTAATTAAAGCCTCATAAGTTAATATAGCAATATATAGGGTTTTGTCAAGAAAAGCATTTATTTGTTTAGTTGAATCTTTATTTGATCATCTTTAAAGCACTTGGTTTTTATCTTGTGAAAATTTTTAAAATTTTGTTTCTTTAAATGTACATTTCAATATTATTGATGTTTGTTCCCTTATTAGAAACATTCATTTTGTTTTGCATCCCTTGAATCACACCCGTTGATAAAAATCCCATCTTTCCATTTTCACTAATCAATCAAGGCTAAATATTTTATCTTATTGCAAAAGAGTGACTGAGTCACCAAATTCTTAAAAGCGAAAAGCAATTTATTACTTCCTAAGTAACTCGGGGCACGGCATTCGCTGCGACGATGCTTCCTTGCCAAATGGAAGTAATATCCATAGTATTCTTGATCTAAGTATTAGGAACATGGGGTTCGCAGCCACAATGTCTCCTACTTGAAAGGATCGAAAATTACTTAAAGTCTTTTGCAAATTTAACACGTATAAAAATAAGATAATTTGTTAAGCCTTGATAAAGATTTTCCACTATCATCCTCCATTTTTTTCCCTTGTGATTCAAAAATGCATCTCAATTCCATGAATACTTCTAATTTGTGAATAAATGTTCATGCTTTTATTTGTACATTTTAAGCAATAAAGTCATTTTCACAAAATCACTCTAAAGAGTGAAGCTTTTTATTGCACCAAGCTTATGATCCAAGATTCATCCTTCTAATATGCTTTGCTTGACCAACTCCTATATATGATATATTAGTTTATTGTCTAAAAAATTGCTCCTTTAAAATATCCCCTAAATACTTATCTCTACTGATTTTTTAAGGATATGAAAAATATGAATTGAAAGATAGAGGCAATCTTCAAAAAGCAATTAAGCATGCTACAATAAATTTTCTGAGGGATCATTCTCATTGTTTTATCATTTGCATTATTTACTCCCTCTTCATTTTTTCATCCTAATCTTGCTTGGGGACAAGCAAGAGCTTAGTGTGGGGGAGTTTGATAAGTGACTATTTTATAGTCATTTATCCTATTATTTCATAATCAATTCCTTAGTTTTATTCCTCCTTTTGTCATAAATTAGTATAAATTAGCTTCATTTATTCCAATTCTTCGATTTTACACTTGTTGGTATAGTTCAGCATTTTCTACAGGTTTTTAAGGCAAAATGTTGGACAAATAAATCTTTGGGAACATTAAGGGTGCAAAGGCAAGGAAAGATAGCTTCAAAACGGACATTCAGTCCAAAACCAAAGAGGTGCGGTCGTGCATTGTATTCTGGAGCGGGCGTGCACCTGCCACGCCAAATTGGCCACAAATCAGCAAAGTGGCGCCCAAACCAGGCAGAGCGGCCATGCAGCGTTTCATGGAGCGGTCGTGCAAGAAGGCCAGTTCAAAATCAAATATGGCACCAAGGCTAGAGCGGTCGTGCAAGACCATAGAGCACGGTCGTGCACTCTGTACCAGTTCATGGAAAGGTGCCTCTTGAAAACATCTATTTGAAGGAACACAACTCTAGCCTAGGATGCCTATTTAAAGGCCATTGGTATCAGTCATAATATATCAGATTATATAGCAAAATACCTGAGATTACATAGCAAAAACTCTAGCAATAATTACTTCATAGGATTTCTTGAAGATCAAACTTGTGTTCTTGGAGTTGTACTTGAAGTATCAAAAGCAATAAAAGATTGAAGTTATTCACAACATTTTACCTTCATCAAAACAATAATTTCTTCTCTCTCTATCTCAATTTTATGCCCTTATGTTTGTATTAAGAATGGCTAGTGAGTAATCCCCCATATTCTTGGGGTTGGAAACTCAAAACGCCTTTTATTCATCTTTTTATATGAAAGTCTTGTCTTCTATCTTCATCTAAACAATTTCTTTATATCAATCTCAAAATGACTTATTTTGGAGACGTCCAACTTGTATGATTCAGTCAATCGAGAGAAGTACCTAGCGGAGAATTTCGATTGACGGAACCATATAAAGGAACTAGGTTTCATTGATCACGAGAGTAGTTCAATGGCCTAGGGATGTTCCTTGAATGGAAAGTATGTTGATTTGCGAACTTTAATGGATCCTTGCTAATTATGGGCCATCGAGAGATAGGGCATAATTAGTGAAGGGTACAACACTACTTGCTTGATCGTGAGAAGTAGTGTAAGACTAACGTACCATCCTTGATTTTTATGAAAATCTATACTTTCAAAGACATGACTATATGATGAATAATTGGTTAAATGATTTCCAATCCCGAGAATGCTTCATTTATAAGAGTTTTATTAAAGTATTTTTCTGCATATGTTCTATTCATTTCCTAAATCAATCTTTATTTCCCCCAAATCTCTTTTCTAGTTGTAGTAAAAAACAATTTCATCCCAAAGTAAACCATGTCCTTGTTGTAAAAAACAATTTCATCCCAGAGTACGAGTCAATCCCACAAGGAGAGTGTTTACTTTGGGATGAATTTTTTTTACTACAACTAGAAAAGAGATTTGGGGGAAATAAAGATTGATTTAGTAAAAGAATAGAACATATGCAGAAAAATACTTTAATAAAACTCTTATAAACGAAGCATTCTTGGGATTTGAAATCATTTAACCAATTATTCATTGTATAGGCATGTCTTCGAAAGTATAGATTTTCAAAAAAATCAAGGATGGTACGTTAGGCTTACACTACTTCTCACGATCAAGCAAGTAGTGTTGTACCCTTCACTAATTATGCCCTATCTCTCGATGGCACATAATTAGCAAGGATCCATTAAAATCAACGTACTTTCCTTTAAAGGAACATCCCTAGGCCATTGAACTACTCTCGTGATCAATGAAACTAATTCCTTTATATGGTTCCGTCAATCGAAATTCTCCGCTAGGTACTGATAAGTGACTATTATATAGTCATTTATCCTATTATTTCATAAGCATTTCCGTAGTTTTATTTCTCTTTTTGTCATAAATTAGTATAAATTAGCTTCATTTATTCCAATTCTTTGATTTTACACTTGTTGGTATGGTTTAGCATGTTCTACAGGTTTTTAAGACAAATAAAGCTTTGGGAAACATTAAGGGTGAAAAGGCAGATTCAAAATGGACATTCAGTCCCAAAACCAAAGAGGAGCGGCCGTGCATTATATTCTGGAGCGGCCGTGCACCTGCCAGGCCAAAATGGCCCCAAATTAGCAAAGTGGCCGGCCAAACCAGGCAGAGCGGCCGTGCAGCCTTCCATGGAGCGGCCGTGCAAGAAGGCCAGTTCAAATTCAAATATGGCGCCAAGGCTGGAGCGGTCATGCAAAACCATAGAGCACGGTCGTGCACTCTGTACCAGTTCATGGAAAGGTGCCTCTTTAAGACATCTTTTTGAAGGAACACAACTCTAGCCTAGGATGCCTATTTAAAGGCCTTTTGAATCAGTCAAAAGATATCAGATTTTATAGCGAAATACCTGAGATTACATAGCCAAAAAACTCTAGTAATAATTACTTCATAGATTTCTTAAGGATCAAACTTGTGTTCTTGGAGTTGTACTTTGAAGCATCAAAAGCAATAAAAGATCGAAGTTATTCACAGCCTTTACTCTCTTTCAATCATAAGTTCTTCTATCTCTATCTTTATTTTATGCATTTATGTTTATATTAAAGATGGCTAGTGAGTAAATCCCCCATATTCTTGGGGTTGGAAACTCAAAATGCCTTTTATTCATCTTCTTTTATAAAAGTCTTGTCAATTCTCTTCATCTAAACAATTTCTTTATATTAATCTCAAAATGACTTACATTTTGGAGACGTCTAACTTGTATGATTCAGCCAATCGAGAGAAGTAACTAGCGGAGAATCTCGATTGACAGAACCATATAAAGGAACTAGGTTTTATTGATCACGAGAATAGTTCAATTGCCTAGGGATGTTCCTTAAATGGAAAGTGCGTTGATTTGTGAACTTTAATGGATCCTTACTAATTATGGTCATCTAGTGATAACCCGGAATGCCCATTTGTGATAGGGCGGGAGTACCATAAACGGAAATCTCAAAGAGATAGGGCATAATTAGTGAAGGGTACAACGCTACTGTCTTGACCGTGAGAAGTAGTGTAAGCCTAACGTACTATCCTTGATTTTTATGAAAACCTATATTTTCAAAGACATGACTATATGATGAATATTTGGCTAAATGATTTCCAATCCCGAGAATGCTTCGTTTATAAGAGTTTTATTTAAGTAATTTTCTTCATATGTTTTATTCTTTTCCTAAATCAATCTTTATTTCTCCCAATTTCCTTTATAGTTGTAGTAAAAACAATTTCATCCCAAAGTAAACCATGTCTCTGTGGGATCGACTCGTACTTGCACCCGCTATATTTCGATATCCCGTGCGCTTGCGGATTTTAAAATAAACCGTTAGGTTTTGACCGAACAGGTACTTCTCTCGATTGACTGAATCATATAAGTTGGACATCTCCAAAATGTAAGTTATTTTGAGATTGATATAAAGAAATTGTTTAGATGAAGATAGAAGACAAGACTTTCATTTAAGAAGATGAATAAAAGGAGTTTTGAGTTTCCAACCCCAAGAATATGGGGGATTACTCACTAGCCATTCTTAATACAAACATAAGCGCATAAAATAGAGATAGAGATAGAGAGAGAAGAACTTATTGTTTTGATGAAGGTAAAATGTTGTGAATAACTTCGATCTTTTATTGCTTTTGGTACTTCAAGTACAACTCCAAGAACACAAGTTTGATCTTCAAGAAATCCTATGAAGTAATTATTGCTAAAGGTTTTGCTATGTAATCTCAGGTATTTTGCTATAAAATCTGATATATTTTGACGGATACAAATGGCCTTTAAATAGGCATCCTAGGCTAGAGTTGTGTTCCTTCAAAAAGATGTCTTCAAGAGGCACCTTTCCATGAACTGGTACAGAGTGCACGACCGTGCTCTATGGTCTTGCATGGCGGCTCCAGCCTTGGCGCCATATTTGATTTTGAATTGGCCTTCTTGCATGGCTGCTCCACGAAACGCTGCACGGCCGCTCTGCCTGGTTTGGCCAGCCACTTTGCTGATTTGGGGCCATTTTGGCTTGGCAGGTGCACGGCTGCTCCAGAATACAATGCACGGCCGCTCCTCTTTGGTTTTGGACTGAATGTCCATTTTGAAGCTATCTTTCCTTGCCTTTGCACCCTTAATGTTCCCAAAGCTTTATTTGTCTAATATTTTGCCTTAAAAACCTGTAGAAAATGCTAAACTATACCAACAAGTGTAAAACCAAAGAATTGGAATAAATAAAGCTAATTTATACTAATTTATGACAAAAAGAGGAATAAAACTAAGGAATTGATTATGAAATAATAGGATAAATGATTATATAATAGTCACTTATCAGCTAACATCGAGCAAGGAAAGAATGAAACCACTCTGAGCTACTATAACAGATTTCGTGCTATGGCAGATCGAGTGGAGGAAAGCCTCACTGACAGGGAAGTGATTATCTGCTTCAATTCTGGATTGAGATCCGGACAACTAATATATGAACTCTCCGCTAGAGAGCCAAAGTCCAAGTCTGACTTATACAACGAGGCTTATGTAATTGCCATGTCAGAGGAGAAAAGCAAAAAGAGATCTGACAAGAGAGAAGCAGAAGCAGCTGGAACTCACCAGGCTTCCAATGGAAATGGTTACAAAGGGAAGAATAGAACTCGAGGTACAGAAAAGGCTGAAGTTTTCACCCCCCTCACCAAGCCTATCACATAAATCATGCAATTAGTGAATCTTCCAAATCCTCATCCACTTAATGACAAACCAAAGTACCCGCGTGACCCTTCCAAGTACTGTAATTTCCACAAAGACCATGGTCACAACACTGAGAACTACATCGCCCTCAAAAGGATGATCCAAAGGTGGGTTGATGAACGCAAACTTGATAGTTATGTCATGAAAAAGGATGGCAAGCGGAAAAGGAAAGAGGACAATGATGAAGACGATGATAAGGATGATGACATGGAACAAAGGCCTCCTAGAGCCAAACTGCATGTAATCAGAGAAGAGACAGTCTCCACCAGAAAACTCAGAGACCAAATTCTTGAATTGAGCAAGGTCTATCATGTTCCCGCCTGGGTTCACAAGGCAGAAGAGGTCATTAGCTTCTACCCCAATGAATTGGCAGGAAGCCGCGCAGCCCGCGAGCAGCCCTTAGTGATAAAGGGAGAATTGATAATTGTGAGTCCGAGAGACTCCTCATTGACACGGGGGCCTCTCGAGATTGACACGGGGGCCTCTCGAGATATTCTTTATTACTCCACCTTCCAAATGATGGGATTGAAAGATAGCATTCTGGAACAAAACCATGGAAGACTAGAGGGTTTCACCAACCATAAAGTCGGTGCTAATGAAACTATTGATCTACAGCTGGAAGTCGGTGAATATCCCTTCCGAACCGAGACCACAATCACTTTCGTGGTCATGGATCTGACTAGTGACTACCACGCCATATTAGGCATTCCAAGTCAAACAAAACTTGGGTTGGTCGCTTCCCTTCTTCACCAATGATTCAAATTTCCTACTCGTACTGGAATTGGATGCGTGAGAGCGACCACCAAGGACTTCTTGGAGCATGTCGTAAAGAGCAGAAAAACATCTCAATGGATGGAGATAGATACACCGCAGGACAACATGAAAATCTCTAAGTCCATAAAAACTACCCACACCAGCTTTAGGATGAGCCTGATTGTCGAAGTAGAAGATGAGGAACCCATGGTTCTAGAAATTGAAGAAAACAGTGACACAGCTCCGTCCGTCCCGAAGACATATCCTGTTCTTGTTGTTGGGTTTTACGGGTCCATGCGCAGCGGAATTAAGCATAAAATAACATAAAACCCAAGAAGCCCTAGGATCCGTTCTATAAAATTAACTTGAAAACCTATGAGATAGATGTAACCAACCTTGAAAGCTTTCCGTTCTTGAGCTATCGAATGATTTGATTATGTAATTTCGAATCACAAACTTCGTTCTTCAACTTGCTTGAACTCTAGGTCTTGATCGATGAACGAGCGAAGACCCTCTTTCGGTATCCACACCTTTGAATGAATCCAAGAACAATTTCTTGAAGGTTGCTAGATCCTATAAACCTTGGAATAATATTGAGAATATGTTTGTGAATTTCTATTGAGAATTTCGGCTAGCTTTTTAGGGTTGACAGACGTTCATATTTATAGTACATTAGTATAGAATATGAATCCTAATCAAATTAGGAAAGGATTCTGTCAAACCGCCTCAGTGGCTTGTTGTGTCGCACGACCAGACACAATATATAGCCTGTTGTGTCGCACGGCCACACACAGCACATGGCCTATTGTGTCGCACGGCCTAACAAGGCCAGTGAGGAGTTTCTCAATCATTTTTCCAATGGTTTAATCAATTCATTCTAGTTGTGTGTGACCCAATAGGATTACATTATGTTGGCAATGAGTTCGATCATATCGACCCTCATAAGACATAAGCAGACTCTAGCAAGCCATTATGTCTACCCAAATAATGTAACGTAAGAGTTCACATTTCCAAAGGTGCACTTCCATTTCTCCCTTTGTCTCACGATGTTATATTGAACACAAGTCATGGTCCTCGTCAACTTGTCTTTGTTCAATGCTTTCTCGATCTTGAGTATAATGATAGTTCCAATCATATTAGGGTACAGCCATACACTTTCATCATTATCACTCATCGAGGGCCCAAGCAAAACATCTCTCTTCCGAGGGACAAATTCCATCTTGACTTATCATCCTTCCCATCATGAATCCGATCATGCCAAAGATAGCCTTTATAGATATCGTGTTAAGATACCGTTTGACTAAAATCAAACATAACTTTCATCATATGTAAGGTCATGATAATCTCAGGTCTAGGGACTAAATGAAGTGACCATATGAGATTTAATTATGACATTTGACCATGACATAAATCTCATACGGGTCAAGTCCAGTCACTTGTTCTCTAACAAGTACCCATAATTTCAATGTGCATCTCTATGCATATAATCATTGTATGATTATCCATTGACAATTATACTAATTATTCTCTTAATAATTAGGGACGGAGATTATTATAAACAAATATACAAAACATATAATAATCAAATGATAAACATCTCATATAATAATAAATAATGTCAACACATAAGTCTATCAATCATAGGCCTAGGGCATAACACTAACAGTCTCCCACTTGCACTAGGCCCAATCTACCATGTATCGAATACCCATGGACCTAACATGACCATCATGCTTAGCTTGCGGGAGAGCCTTAGTTAATGGGTCTGCCACGTTGTCATCAGTGTCTACTTTGCATATTTTTATGTCTTCCCTTTCACATATCTCTCGGATAATGTGGAAACGTCAAAGTATATGTTTGGATCTCTGGTGTGACCTTGGTTCTTTTGCTTGAGCAATGGCACCATTGTTGTCACAGTAAAGTTCAATAGGATCTCTGATGCTTTGAACGACTTCCAAATCACTAATGAACTTCTTGATCCAAACTGCTTCCTTAGCTGCATCGGATGCCGCTATATACTCAGCTTCGGTTGTAGAATCAGCGATGGTACTTTGCTTGGAACTTTTCCAACTCACAGTGCCTCCATTAAGCGTAAACAAAAATCCAGACTGCGATCTGAAATCATCTTTGTCGGTTTGGAAGCTAGCATCTGTGTAGCCTTTTACTACAAGATCTTCTTCCATTCCTCCAAAGACCAAGAATACATCCTTAGTTTTTCGTAAGTACTTAAGGATATTCTTTACTGCTATCCAATATGATTCGTCGGGATCCGATTGGTACCTACTCGTCATGCTTAGAGCACACGAGACATCGGGTCTAGTACATAACATAGCATACATGATAGACCCAATTGCCGAAGCATATGGAATACCATTCATTTTCTTTCGCTCATCATTAGTCTTAGGACTTTGATTCTTGCTAAGAGATATACCATGTAATATTGGCAAGTTTCCCCTTTTAGAATTTTCCATTTGGAATCTTCTAAGAACCTTGTCAATGTATGTACTTTGACTTAAACCAATCATCCTCTTGGATCTATCTCTATAGATCTTGATACCAAGGATATATGCGGCTTCGCCCATATCTTTCATTGAAAAGCACTTTCCTAACCAAGACTTGACAGTCTGTAGTGCAGGAATGTCATTTCCAATGAGTAAGATATCGTCAACATACAACACTAAAAATAGTGCTACGCTCCCACTGATTTTCTTGTATACACAAGGTTCATCTTTGTTTTTGATAAAGCCAAACTCCTTGATTGCTTCATCAAAATGTAGATTCCAACTCCTAGAAGCTTGCTTCAATCCATAAATGGATTTCTGCAACTTACACACCTTGTTAGAATTTTCTGGACTAACAAAACCTTCAGGTTGTATCATGTATACATCCTCAAGTAAATTTCCATTAAGGAAAGCTGTTTTGACATCCATTTGCCATATCTCATAGTCATAATATGCGGATATGGCAATTAAAATTCTAATAGACTTAAGCATAGCTATAGGCGAAAAGGTTTCATCATAGTCAATGCCATGAATCTGCCTATATCCCTTAGCTACAAGCCTAGCCTTATAGGTGTGCACCTTCCCATCCATGTCGATTTTATTCTTGAAGACCCATTTGCACCCTATGGTTTTTACACCTTCGGGTGGATCAATCAAGTTCCAAACTTGATTATCAGCCATGGATTGTAATTCGGACTGCATGGCCTCTTGCCATTTTTCCGAATCAGGAGCGGACATCGCCTCTTGATAGCAAGTAGGTTCATCGTTTTCGATTAACTCCAATTCATCACTTTCCGTAACGAGAAATCCATATCTCTCGAGTTCGGATCGTGACCTACCACTTCGGCGAAGAACTTGTGCATCTTGAACCGGTTCCACAACTTCTTGTGAACTTGGTTCAGTCTCTACCATTGGTTCAATGTTGTTTTTGGGTTCTAGAATTTCTTCGAGATCTATTTTACTCCCACTGGTTCCTTTGCGAAGAAACTCTTTTTCTAAGAAAGTACCATTGCGAGCAACAAACACTTTGTTCTCGTTTCGGTTGTAGAAATAGTATCCTTTGATTTCCTTAGGATAACCCACGAAAACACATTTGTCAGATTTGGGTGCTAGCTTGTCAGAAGTTAACTTTTTGACATATGCATCGCAACCCCAAATCTTCATGAAATACAAACTAGGTTTTCTTCCATGCCACATCTCATATGGGGTCTTTTGAACCGATTTGGTAGGAACTCTGTTTATAGTAAAAGCAGCAGTTTCTAGTGCATGTCCCCAAAAGGATAAAGGAAGCTCAACTTGACTCATCATAGAACGAACCATGTCCAACAAAGTTCTATTCCTCCTCTCAGACACACCATTCCATTGTGGTGTTCCGGGTGGAGAGAGTTCTGAAACGATTCCACAACTCTTAAGATGACTGTCAAATTCTTGGCTCAAATATTCACCACCCCGATCGGATCGAAGTACCTTAATAGTTTTGCCAAGTTGATTTTGCACCTAATTTTGAAATATTCGAAATATCTCAAACGATTCACTTTTATGTTTCATTAGATAAACATATCCAAATCTACTATAAGTATCAGTGAATGTTATGAAGTACCGAAATCCTCCCCTAGCATTGCTACTCATAGGCCCACATACATTGGTATGTATGAGTCCTAATAAGTCGCCCGCCCTTTCACCGGTTTTGGTAAATGGGTCCTTGGTCATCTTGCCAGGTAAACAAGATTCGCATGTCTCATAAGATTCATAATCATGTGAGTCTAAAAATCCATCTTTGTGGAGTCTAGAAATGTGTTTCTCGTTTATATGGCCAAGACGACAATGCCATAAGTAAGTGTGGTTTACATCATTGGGTTTAGATCTCTTGTTAATGTTATAGACATCATTATCATGATTTTCAACATCAAGAATATAAAGGCCATTGAATGAAACATCAGTACAATAATGCATATCACTCTTGTAAATGGAAATTTTCTTATCACATATAAGAAAATTAAAACCTTCATTATCCAAACATGAAATCGAAATAATATTCCTACTTAAGGCTGGAACGTAATAACAATTGTTCAAAACAAGTATTAGTCCACTAGGTAAAGTAACTTCATAAGTTCCTACGGCTAATACAGCAACTCTTGCTCCATTCCCCACACGTAGGTCCACTTCACCTTCCTTAAGCATCCTTCTGTTCTTTAGACCCTGCACATTTAAACAAATGTGAGTTCCACATCCGGTATCCAATACCCAAGAACTAGAAGTAGATAGGAATATATCTATAACAAAGATACCTGAAGTCGAAGCAACTCCTTTACTCTTCTTCAGTGCTTCCTTGTATTTTGCGCAGTTTCTCCTCCAATGTCCAATCTCATTGCAATGGAAGCAGACTGCGTCCTCTTGGGACTTGGGCTTAGCCTCTTTAGGCTTGGAAGCCTATTTGGGTTTGGCAACTTTTGCCTTAGGATTAGCAACCTTTGCCTTTCATTTACCTTTGAAACCCTTCCCTTGTTAACCATCGACTTGGTCGGTTTTCTTCTCGACAATATTGGTTTCCGCAGTTGTTCAACATTTGAACTAACTCGGAAAGGTTTTTATTCATTCCACCCATGTTATAGTGCATTATGAAATTACTAAAACTTTTGGGTAATGAATTCAATATTATGCTTCAGTAGCCAACTCAAGCTAATTGGAAAGCCGAGCCTTTCAAGATGCTCAATGTGGCCCTTCAACTTAAGAGCATGGGGACCAACAGCTTGTCCTTCACTCATCTTGCATGAGGTCAAGACCGTAATTCTGTTGTACCTTTCTTGCCTAGCTTGTACTTGGAACATTTCCATCAGTCGATTGTTTAGGTCAACTGTCCCTAAGTGCTCAAGATCCTTCTGAAGGTTCTTGCACATGGCGGAGAGCATGAGGCAACCAACATCTGTAGAGTCACGCTTGTGCTTCAGATATTGATCCCTCACTGCCCTAGTAGCATTGGCAGCAGGTTCAGGTGGAATAGGTTCCTCGAGAATGTACAATTTTTCTTCTTGCTTGAGAACAATTCTCAAACTATAGATCCAATCCATATAGTTTGTACCATTCTCTTCCAACTTTTCCTTCTCAAGGACAGATCACAGTGAAAAGTGATTATTGTTTGATGCCATTTATTCTACAAAAAGATATACATAAAATATGAACACATATAAGTAAGCATATCATATGAGAAGTATAATGCATTTATATAAAATGCTCCCACTAAATTATACACCTTCAAATGCAAATAAGCATAATATACATTTAATGGGCTAAGATCCAACTTTAATTCAATTTCAAGTTTGATATGGCAAACCGCTCAAAATTAAATTAATTAGGTAGAAAATATCAATCATATCACACATATGACTCTTAGATCTTTTATGAGATTCATTCAAGACATCATATGTCTAGGGCATATTTTAATCTCATCTTATACCTTGGGTCCAAAACCATTTTGATAACCCAATTAAGTTCATTCACTTTAAACGTATAGGAACCACCATTTCCTCATCTTGCTCGCATTCGAATAGAATCAAAGCACCTTGCTATGGCAAGCCCACCCAAAACTATCCGAATGGTCTCAAGTGTTTTAATCATGAATTGGCATAAAGAACTTAAAAGTTAAATGAAGGTTCTTTAAGGTAGATTATAAGCAAGGTTCTAAAAATCACTAGGCGGCGCCTAGGCGGCGAGGCCGGGCCTAGCGCCTAGAGCGCCTAGGCGGGGCCGAGGCGGGGCCTAGGCGGGGCCGCGAATTTACACAAATTTTTATATATATTCCATAGTTTTTGTCCATAGTGACAAATTCAAGAGGATAAATATATAAATCTTGAACAACTCAACTATGGGTCAGGGCATTTCGGTCATTGAACCATAACATTAGAAGACGGATAAAAACTTCAGAAGGCCGTTTGAGGCCCTTAGAAGCGTTTTTTGGCCTATTTATGGGCCGCTCATGGGGCATAGCTTGTGACTTTTGTTCCTCTCGAAAAGACGGTCGTTTTGATATGCTGTGCGTCGCGTAACTCCTCCGAAATCAAAAGTTACACCCGTTACGGTCGAACGCATCTAAAAACTCGAACGCCAACTCTTCGACCGCCTAGACCGCCCAATCCCGCCTAGGCCCCGCCTAGCCCCGCCTAGTCCCACCTAATCCCGCCCAGCCCGCCTAGACCGCCTAGCCCGCCTAGCCCCGCCTAGACCCTCCTAGCCCGCCTAGCGCCTAATTGCCCCGCCTAGCCTAAAGTCGCGGCGCCCGGCCGCCGCCTAGCGCCTAGGCGCCGCCTAGGCGGCCGCCTAGGCCGATTTTTAGAACACTGATTATAAGCATATCAGCAAAGATAGTCATAATCGTGCACCAGGTAAGTTCCCAGGAAGATAGGTGAGCCACAAGGACTACTTAAGTACCAACTCTTCCTTAGACAGAACTCTCCTAGACATGCACAATCAGAAATCAGCTCTGATTTGACAACATAATCACTACCTTTTATAAACAATCAGTTTCCTTTTAAATTTCGCGTAATTATGACTTGTTTTCATAAACAATCATAAAATCCAAAATTTTAACGTCTAAATCTAAAAATATTAGGAAACTATAATGCAATGTTTCAACTAAACATAAAATTTCTTAGCACGTAAGAACAAGTAAAACATGCATCGCAATAATTATTAAAATCATATTTCAATCAACTAAGCATGCATAAACAATGAATTAATCTAGCACATCCCTATAAACTCAATTTTATAGCATCCAGATTAACACATAAACATATCAGATTCTAAACACATTCATAGATTGACCAGATTGTTCATCAAACTGATACTGCCCAGATTGGGCTAAAAGTGTCGCGTGACAGAAGCAAGTTCTGTCGCATGACAGAAGCTAGTTCTGTCGCGTGACACAGGATGACAGTTTTCCAGATTTCCACAATTCAATCAATTCTAAATCACAGAGCAATTAATCATGAAAACGATTTTTAACAGATTTAATTCAATATCATTAGAACACGAATTAGGCATATTGTTTCAAAAATAATTAATCTATCGCATACAAAACATGCAAAAGAACATATAAACAATTTTATATTACTTTTCTAGCATGTTAATTCAAACTTAATCATACGAACGGGGCTCTGATACCACTGTTGGGTTTTACGGGTCCATGCGCAGCGAAATTAAGCATAAAATAACATAAAACCCAAGAATCCCTAGGATCCGTTCTATACAATTAACTTGAAAACCTATGAGATAGATGTAACCAACCTTGAACGCTTTCCGTTCTTGAGCTATCGAACGATTTGATTATGTGATTTCGAATCACAAACTTCGTTCTTCAACTTGCTTGAACTCTAGGTCTTGATCGATGAATGAGCGAAGACCCTCTTTCGGTATCCACACCTTTGAATGAATCCAAGAACAATTTCTTGAAGATTTCTAGATCCTATAAACCTTGGAATAATATTGAGAATATGTTTGTGATTTTCTATTAAGAATTTAGGCTAGCTTTTTAGGGTTGGCAGACGTTCATATTTATAGTACATTAGTATAGAATATGAATCCTAATCAAATTAGGAAAGGATTCTGTCAAACCGCCTCAGTGGCTTGTTGTATCGCACGACCAGACACAGCACATGGCCTGTTGTGTCGCACGGCCACACACAGCACATGGCCTGTTGTGTCGCACGGCCTAACAAGGCCAGTGAGGAGTTTCTCAATCATTCTTCTAATGGTTTAATCAATTCATTCTAGTTGTGTGTGACCCAATAGGATTACATTATGTTGGCAATGAGTTCGATCATATCGACCCTCATAAGACATAAGCGGACTCTAGCAAGCCATTATGTCTACCCAAATAATGTAACATAAGAGTTCACATTTCCAACGGTGCACTTCCATTTCTCCCTTTGTCTCACGATATTATATTGAACACAATTCATGGTCCTCGTCAACTTGTCTTTGTTCAATGCTTTCTCGATCTTGAGTATAATGATAGTTCCAATCATATTGGGGTACGGCCATACACTTTCATCATTATCACTCATCGAGGGGCCCAAGCAAAACATCTCTCTTCCGAGGGACAAATTCCATCTTGACTTATCATCCTTCCAATCATGAATCCGATCATGCCAAAGATAGCCTTTATAGATATTGTGTTAAGATACCGTTTGACTAAAATCAAACATAACTTTCATCATATGTAAGGTCATGATAATCTCAGGTCTAGGGAAACGAGTCTTTCATACTTAAAACTTTGTGTGTGTGTGTGTGTGAGTTTTGAAAAAAGTTTGACTTAAAAGGATTTTCTGGAAATAAAAGGAACCTGAGGGACTGGACTGAAAAATAGTTTAAAAACAGTGATGAAACTGAAAAAAACGACAGAAACTGGAAATTGTTTGCAGATGAAAATGTCATCCGCGTGGTTGATTCTGTAGAGCGATATCATCTGCGCAGATAAGGCTGCAGTTTGACTATTTTACAGTTTCCTAATCAGTCACTGTAATTTAAAGAAATTTAACTGGATTTACAGGACTTAACTGGAATTGTAACTGAAAAACAGAAAAGTAAGGAATTTTTGGATTTTTGGCATCCATGCTTGTCCTATCTTTTCCTAGACTTTGATTAGTGGTCATTAGTGATGAATCCACTATATCAAGCCATCCCGAGGGTACATTAGGACTTTGAAAGCATTTCATTTGCAAGGAAAAGGGGGATTTAACATGAAAGTAAATTAACAAGGAAAACTAGGTCAAGATGTATCAACTTTAGAGTAAGATCTCTAAGGTGGCCACAAGGAGGACCATCCTTGAGATCTATGCTCAAGTGTATCTCTTACATCTTTGTGTGACCCAAATGTGTAAGTCTTAAGGATGTTAATCCATGGAAATGGTTCCAAGGTGAACATCTTAGACTAGGGGGGAACATTTACAAGGAAGTAAACAAATGCGGACCATTTAAGATGATCATCTATGGAAATTGATTCCAAGATGACCACATTTTGGGTCAAGTAAACAAGTAGAAACTAGTAATGTAAAGGGGACATGGGAATACATAATAAAAATGTGGATCATTTAGAAGATCATCCATGGAAATGGATTTCATGGAGATCCTCTTGGATCCTAGGACAAGGGGGAAGGGAGATGAGCAACAAGTAAGTAAATAAGGCTACATCATTTAAGCATAAAGTGTATGCATGAATGAGGAGGGTTTAAGGAGGGAGAATGAGGGTTTACCAATGATTGTACCCTAATTCTTGGATTAGTGTATAGGGTTTGAGGATTTCAAGGCTTGTGTTTGGTTTGGTAGTGGAATTTGGTGTTGGATTTGAGTAGTGGGAGTGTTTAAGGCTGTTTTGAGGAGGGATTTCGGCAGAGTAACAGTAGGGAAAGGTGTTTGTTGCTGCTGAAAATGAAGGAGAAGGGCTCAATTTATAAGTTGTCTGGAGTGACAATATCATCTGCGTGGATGATTTCGTCGCGACAATATCATCCGCGAGGATGATTTCGTCAGTGTGCCTAAACTGTAGAAAAGCAGTTTTGGCATTTTCTTACTTAGTCAAAAAAGCATTTTTACTTGGAAATGACGAATTCCAGCGAGACCATTGGCCACTTTTTTATTCCTAAAAGGTCCTTCCTCATTCAAATTGTCTAAATAATGCTCGAAATGCCCCTAAATGATTATAAATCATTAAATTGGGCTGACGGAACACTAACGACCCAGATTGGGGCACTTACACAATCCTGACTACCCAGAACAAAAAATCAAAATTGGGGGCCAGCTTTCCCAGGAAGAAAGGGAAGAAATCATCACCCTTCTAAAAAATATCTAGATGTCTTTGCCTGGAAAGTCGTGGATATGAGAGGAATTAAGGAAGAAGTAGTTCTCCACCGCTTGGAAGTTGATCCATCTACTAAGACTATCAAGCATACTAGGAGGATCTTTTCAAACAACAAGGAGGAAGCTATCAAGGAGGAGGTGCGAAAATTGTTAAGCGCCAGAATCATAAGGAAAGTGAAATACCTCGTTTGGTTGGCCAACGTGGTGATGGTCAAAAAACAAAATGGGAAGTGGCGAATGTACGTAGATTTTACAGATCTCAACAAAGCCTGCTCGAAGGACAGTTACCCTCTCCCCAGAATTGAAAAGTTGGTGGACTCCATAGTCGGACACCGAACTCTCAACTTCCTAGATGCCTATCCAAGCTATCATCAGATAAAAATGGCTGAGGAAGATATTGAGAAGACAACCTTTCAAACATTTGGAGGCAATTATTGTTACGTCATGATGCCCTTTGAGCTTAAAAAAGCGGGCGCAACCTACCAGCGCATGGTCAATGAAGTTTTTGGGGAGCAAATAGGCCGTAACATGGAGGCCTACATTGATGACATGGTCATAAAGACCAAAGATGGCAGTCACGCCCCTGACTTGGAAGAAATGATTAACATTCTTCGAGCCAACAACATGAAGCTAAATCCAAGTAAATGTGTGTTCGGGGTGATTGTCGGAAAATTCCTAGGCTTCATGGTATCCCAAAGGGGAATCGAGGTGAACCCTGAAAAAAATCAAAGCCTTAATTGACATGAAGGAACCTACCAACATCAAGGAAGTTCAGAGATTGAATGGAAGGATAGCGGCTCTTGGGAGATTCATTGCCAAGTCCGCTGAAAAATCACTGCCTTTCTTCAAAGTCTTGAAGGGGGCCAAGAGCTTCTCCTAGACTCCTGAATGTACAAAATCATTTACCAGTTGAAGGAGTACTTGGGATCCCCTCCTTTGTTGAGCAGTCCGATTACTGGCGAGATGCTATATGTCTTCCTAGCTGCCACAGACCACGCAATAGCAGCGGTACTAGTCTGGAATGATAAAGGGACTCAGAAACCGGTCTACTATGTCTCCAAGGCATTGTCGGATATGGAGAGTAGATATTTCAACACGGAAAAAGTAGCGTACGCTCTAGTAATTGCATCAAGGAAGCTACGTGCCTACGTTTCTGCACATCCCATCACTGTATATACAAATGACCCTTAAAGAAAATCGTACATAAGTTGGATAGCTTCGGATGTCTCCTCAATTGGTCTATCACTCTTACAGAGTTTGATATCACGTACCAACCAAGGAAGACTCTCCTAGCACAGCCTTTGGTTGATTTTATGGTCAAAACTGCCTTCATGGGTGAACACGACCCCACCTCCCATAAGCATAAAACGTTGGAGGGAGAAGGATCAACCATCGAGTTCCCATCCAACTGATGGGTCTTATACACTGATGGCTCAGCCACAAAGGAGAGAAGCGGAGCCGGAGTTGTGCTAGCAAGTCCTGAGGGAGAGCAAACCATCCAAGACATCATCATATTCAAGTTTCCTGCCTTCAAAAATCAGGCCAAGTACGAAGCTATGATATTTGGCATCGAGTTGGCTTCCTTTTATGGGGCAACCAAAGTTGATGCTTTCTGCTACTCCAATCTCATAGTCAAGCAAGTGAAGGGAGAGTATAGCATGTAAAATCCAATACTTACTAAGTATAGGGACCTGGTCCTAGATATGACAAAGAAGCTAGAGTTCTACGAAATCAGCCAGTTAGGCAGGGAAGATAATCAAATAGCGGACGTTCTATCTAAATTAGCAACTATGGATGTGTTCGAGTCCAACTCTAAACCATACGTAGTCTTTGCTGAAGAACCTGCCTATGAGAGGTTACAAATAATGCTCCTAGATAGAGAGGAGAGATGTTGGATAGATGATTACATGGACTACATCGAGAAGAACCAACTCCCGAAAGATGAAGCACATGCTAAACTTGTCAAGAAAAAATCAGCAAGGTTCACTGTGATGAACGAAGGCCTCTACATAAGATCCTTCACTGAGCCCCTGCTGAGGTGTGTCTATCCTAAGGAAACAGAGAATCTATTGGCCGAAATCCATGAAGGCATTTGCGGCGGACACCCGGGGGCCAGAACCCTAGCTGATAAAATCATCATGCTAGGTTACTATTAGCCAAACCTGAGGGAGGACGCGCAAGCCTATGTAAGAAAATGTGACAAGTGCCAGAGATACTCTGACATTCCTAGACTCCCAGTAGTCGAGCAAACACTTATAATACCTACGTGGCCATTCGATATGTGAGGGATCGACATCATCGTACCCTTCCCTCCCGCCCGAGGTAATTGCAAATATGTGATAGTAGCAGTCGACTACTTCTCAAAATGGATTGAAGCAAAGGCCTTAGCCAAGATAACTGAAGAAAACGCAATCAACTTCGTCCATGACCACATCTGGTGTCGCTTTGGGAGATCATGGTCTCCAATTCTCTAAGGCATTCACAGCTGAGTTGAACAGAGTAGGAGTTCGTCATATTAAGTCATCTGTAAGCAGACCCCAATGCAACGGACAAGCAGAGGCAGCCAACAAATTGGTACTTACATCCCTAACTAAGAACTTGGAAGGAAGTGATGGTAGATGGTTGGACCAACTTCCCTTAGCCTTGTGGGCTATTCGCACAACCACCCAGGGGCCAACCGGGGAAACCCCATTCGCATTAACCTTCGGTTTTGAGGCTAATGGAACCGGATGAAATGGCTATCCCTACTACAAAAAATTCCAACAATTTATTCTGTTTATTTAAGTTATTTTTTGGAAAAATCTGTTCAGTGAGTTGTGCTGACACTTGTGTGCACAACTGTACACACAAGTCTGTGCACAACTGGTTATAGTCCTAGATACATATCTTTCAATTGGTATCAGAGCCTTCTCTTGACTCAACTGAGATCGATCCTTGAAAGTAGCCACAATGTATTGTCACCATAACCATAGCCATAAAAAACCGACTACTCTAAATGGTTCAAACTATACCATTTGGAAGGCCAAAATGATTATGCACATTAAATATATTGAACATCGTGCTTGGGTTAGTCTTTTTAATGGCTACACTCCTCCCATGATTGAACTTACCCCGGCTACGTCTGATGGCAAAGATGAGAAGAATTACGGGCCTAAGCCCATTGAAACATGGACACTTGGGGAAATTGCTCTTGCAAACTATAATGCCAAGGCCATGGGAGCAATCT
This sequence comes from Adenophora triphylla var. japonica, assembly GCA_022495995.1. Taxonomy (NCBI): domain Eukaryota; kingdom Viridiplantae; phylum Streptophyta; class Magnoliopsida; order Asterales; family Campanulaceae; genus Adenophora; species Adenophora triphylla. Next base: position 182,738 of record JAFEMH010002329.1, on the reverse strand, counting down.
CTGACCATGTGAATCCTCATATGTATAGTTTATTCTCTACTCAAACTGTTGCCAAAACTGCTTGGGACATTCTCCAACTTCATTGTGAAGGACCAGCTAGTGTTAGAAAAACCAAGCTAAGAACTTTAATGACCAAGTTTGAAACTTTAAGGATGGGAGAGAATGAAACCATAAAAGAGTACTCAGCCAAAATTTTGGACATCTCAAACGAGTCTTTTTCCTTGAGTTAATCTATATCCAATGCAAGACTCGTAAGTAAAGTACTAAGAACTCTCCCAGAAAAGTTTAATATTAAAATCTCTGTTATTGAGGAAACTCAGGATGTCCAAACTGTTGGACTTGATACCATCTTGGGTATTCTGACTGATTTTGAGTTAAATCTTGTGGGTATTCTGACTGATTTTGAGTTAAATCTTGGGGTACAAGAAGCTTGCAAAGCAAATTCAATTGCTCTTGCAAGTGCTCTCAAAGTATCTCAGGATCTTGTTCAACTTTCTAATGATATAAATGAGTCTAACTTGGGAGAAGATGAGTGTGACTTGTTAACACAAAAATTCAACAACATGTTGAAAAAGAAACGTTCAACAAAGTTTTATATTTCATCATACTCTCCTTCTTCCACGATTGAATCATCTAAAAGGGAGAGCAGTATAAAGAAACATTTCTTGGAAAGTAAGAAGTCCATCGAGTCAATTCAGTGTAGGGATTGTAAAGGTTTTGGACATTTTGCTAATGAATGTGCAAATACCTTAAGGAAAAGGGGAATGAGTTTTTCTGCGTCCTTAAGTGATTCTGATGATGATGAACAGACTGCAAATATGTCTATATGGCATTCATCTCATATCACATTGTCTGATAGTGATTCGGATGTGGAAGTTGTGCAATACTCTGATCGCACAACTTACCACACAACTGACTACATAACTGATAACAGTGTGTTTATCTGCTTGAATTCTTCAACTGCTGGTGAAACTAATAATGATCTAGAAGAAGAAGAGTGTGCTACCTATGAGGACTTGCACAATACCTATGTTGAACTCCACGCTGAATGGGCCAAACGTATGGAGCAACTAAAGGTATTTAAACAGGTAAATGAGAAACTAACTGCTGAAAATCTTAACCTAAAATCTGAGGTTGAGTGTTTATCTAAGGAGAGTGATTCTCAAAAGGACTCCATATCCAAGTTGGAAGTTTTACTCACAAAGAAAGATATTGAGTGTAAAAAGTTCAAAGCTGAGCATAAAAGGGAAACTGAAATTCAAACTAATCTTAACAATGGTAAGGCTAAGTTGGAAAAAGTTTTGAATTTAGGTAATCAAGGAAAATCTGAAATTGGCTATGGAGGTCACAATTTTATCAAAGAGGGCGAGGGATCTTCCAAAGTTGAAAAGAAAAATGTTTTAAAAAATAAAAGGAAAGGTCACAGGCGAAGACAATACGTTTGCCATCATTGTTTTGTTTCTGGTCACATTCGACCATATTGCTATAAGTTGAAACAGGAACTTGAACTTTTGAAGAATGGTGAATACTTGGGCGCCGGCCAGGTGCACAACCGAACACACACCGTACACACAACCCAAAGCCGGAAGAAAAACTGCACGGGTAAGAAAGGAAACCGTGAACTATCAGTGGCCTTCACCTCTTAAGAGTAGTGTTGAAGGGTCCCAGTAATTTGACAAAGGGCCGTTCTCGCCACATGATCGGGGCACGTGAAAATTTCAATGACTACGCACCATTTAAAGGTAGGAAAGTCAACTTCGGTGGAGGAACTCAAGTTAAGATCATTGGCAAAGGTACGTTGCATGTAGAAGGTTTACCTATGTTGCATAATGTGTTGCATGTTGATGGGCTAAAGGCTAATTTGATAAGCATAAGCCAATTGTGTGATGATGACCTACATGTCAAATTTGATAAGAAGATGTGTGAGGTCTTTGATGATTCAAATAGATCTGTTTTGACAGGAGTAAGATTCTTAGATCATTGTTACAAGTTGGTTGAAAATCTTTCATACCATAAATCGATTTTTAATGATGCTCCTGATCTTTTTGTCAAAACTACTGAGGATGATATTATAGGTTACACGTGGGAACTTGATCCAGTTAATGACGAATCTGAACCAGAAAAAGTGATTGAATCTGCAGAACAACCATTTGTTCAGATAGTTGTGCAACCAGTTGTTCGCACAACTATCTACCCTTGTGTTCAGACAACTGAAAAACAAGGTTCAGATTCTGAAACTGATGAAAGTGAAGTAAGCAGAGAGAAGGACATTCCTTCCAGAATAAAAGAAACTCATCCTATCTCCCAGATCATCGAGGAAGTAGATGAAGGAATAAAAACAAGAGGAAAGGTCAACTACCATGACCTTGCATGTTTGATTTGCATGAACTCCGTATACCACCAGGTACGTTTATGTGTTGTGTTGCCAATGAAGAATCTAAGTCATAGGTATTTTTAAGGCATTTGAGTGGGAGATAATCATTGATTCCAAAAGCACCAATGTTGGAGGTTTTTATCTCGAAAATAAGTTGGATTCATGGGATAATAGGGAACAAACTTTTGTTATCCTATCAGCTGCTGAATCAAAATGTGTGGCAGTTGATAGTAGGTGCATCAAACTTCTTTGGATGAACAAATCGGTCAAATACTATAAAATCAAAAACAAAGTTTTATATATTTTTTGTGATGCTAAAAGTACCATAGATGTCACGACCCTAAAATTAGGCACTATTTTATCACTCGTTGAGCACGTGGGGTTCGGGTGATAGTATTTCATATTATGCCTTTCATGCTACTTGTTAAGTTTATATGCTCATATTATGTTTTTAACAATTTTGGTGAAGTTAGGATGAAAAGGAATTTATTGTATTGCTAAAGGGTCTAAATGGAATAACATGTAAAGTGGGTGGTGAAATAATAAATGATTGGAATTTTTAATAAAAGGATTTTATATGGTTAAGGTGCTTTTGTGTCAAGTTTATAAGTGAAGGTTGCTAGTTTTAAGTTGTTTATGTCTTAAGTAGCTTTATTGAAACTCTTTATCATTATCCATGGAATTAACAAATAAGGAAAATCATTTTCATTCTTTCTCAGTAACCTTCTTCTTCCAAAATCCATGGATAAAATTCTACCACCTTCATTACTTCTTCGTTTTCAAAACGGTTTGCGGATTTCGTGGCGGCGAGGGGATCGTTTAGAGCCGGTCAAATAAATATTCCATTTTTCACCATTTAAGTAAGTTATTATGATTTTCTTTCAAAAAGTGTTCATTCTATGATTATGATTGTTATGATTGAAAGGAATTTTGATGTTTTGGAACACTTTTATTGAGTAATATTTATTTTTGGAAAAGTGGAATGGAAAGGAGTATGGGTTGGTGGTTGTAAGGGCAATAAAAATGGTTATGATTGAAGTTAGAGTATTCATGAATTAATGAAAAGGGTTGCATGGAAATTGGAAGCAAAATCTTGGTCATAAAATGTTTTTGGGTAGTGTTGTAATGTGTTGGAAAGGGTATGGAATAGATGGGATCTGTTTACTAAGGTTTGGGACTAATTTTTGGTCACTTTGAAACAGAGGAACTTGGTTTGGGTCAACTTGGTTGGACTGGCAATGTTGTTTCAACTCCGTTCTGAAGTCTGGACAGAGGGCACGACTCGTGCTCTGTGGCACGAGTCAGGCATGAGTCGTCCCCTGGATTTGGTCTAAGTCGTGCGTTATAGGGACGAATGTATCTGATGGGGTGTTTAAGGGGCACGAGTCGTGCCCTGGGGCACGAGTCGTGCCCTACCCTGCAGTCTCTGAATCATTTTCAAAGGCTTTGAAACCTATTCAAACTAGAACCAAAGTGAACCCTCTTTAACTTATATTAAGGTAGAACACTTTAGCTACATAATGGTGTCTTACTTAGTTAAAATGGAATAGTGGAAGTACTTTAAATATTGTTCGGAAATTGCTTGAGAGCCTTGATTCGTAACTTAACCAAAGAGACTCCAACTTGGTAAATGGAACTTGGAACTTTATAGTGGTCATGTATTGTTGCATATTGATTATGTAGGTCTGGTTTATGATACCTTGTACCCTTACTTGAGTTCATATGCATTGGTTGTTATATATAGTGTATGAAATGAATGTTGCACTATGATATGGATTGAACATGAGTATGCTTTACCATGTTGTTATCTTTTTATCCCTTTGGTGGATTTCATTTCAAGTAACTATTATGTGCTTGAACTTGGGTTAATCAGCTGATGTTTAGGGGTATAACGGAATACGATCAATTATGGAAAGTGTGACCTAATGTGATCGAATTACGTTATACCTGTGACTGTCCCCTTCTATGGCCACAGATTGGGGTTATAGCATCTGTATTGAGCCAAAAGCCTTACAGAATTGCTAGTATCTTATATGGTTCCCTGAAAAACGGGTCTTATAAGATGTGAATATGCTCAAGCAGTTCACAAATGAGTGGATTTCTATCTCCCGATGTTGTACGACTTATTGGTCATACGGGAAAAGGTAAACCAAGGTAATGTAATGTGTTTACAGCTTTTCCAATGTGTTATATGCACCTTGTATGTGTTGAACCTTACTTGGCATATTGTGCATTCATAATAACTTATTGAGATTTATTCTCACCCTTCTCCCTTTAATGTTTTAGATCGGCCTGAGATAGGAGGACCGGGCCAGTGAGGATGAGGAGGAGTTTGTACGAGTATTTTGGGTTGTTGGGTATGTATATGTCTTGGTTGAGAGTTGGATTTGTCTTTTGGTTTAGCTCCTTGGTGGAGTTTGTATATATTGCAACTTTGTTTCAAACTTAACTTTGGAAAACTTTTGTAAATGTTGTAACTAAGTGGTTTATAGTTAGTTCATGTTTTACCCCTTTTCCTCCAAGTGGAGATGACCCCAAGTTAGTATTTGAATGTCAAGGTTAAAGTTTAGTACTTTTCAAGTTAAGTCAAATGTTTTCAAAAATTACAGGTGGTCTTTATTAGTTTGGACTCTCCGGCTCGGAACACGTGTTAGGTTCCGGGTTGGGGTGCCCACAATAGATATGGAAAATGGCCATGTTCAAATTCTACTCCTAAGCATCTAGATTTTAGACTTCATTTTGTTAAAGATATTGTTGAACAAAAAATTATTAGTTGTGAATTTGCTGAAACTAATAAACGATTGATTGATATTTTCATGAAGGCCATTGTTTTCAAGAGATTTGCTTCCCTAAAAAGGTCTCTCAGATTGTGTGTGTTGAGATGATCGCACAACTTTGTGGACATCTGTCTGCATCTCTGTATAATTGTATATTAAGGAAAACACAAAAAAAAAAATTGCATTCATTAAATGCACGATTATCTCTTGTGATCACCTGTTTAGTTTGCATCTTTAACACTGTGTTTTGACTCTTGATTGTGAGATTCCTCCTAACTTGGTGATAAAATTCCCATGTTAAAATTTTCTTATGATATCTATCATGGAGTAGGTGTCTAATCTAAGGTCACTGAGAAAAATAAGCTACCTCCATTTATTTTGAAGCTTCCACTCATGTGCTCAATGCCAATGACTTATTATTGCATCACTTGGGATAAAAATTTGGGCAAGCACTATGGTGTGAGAGTGTAAAGCTCCTTCTAGGCATAATTATAAATTAGGACATCTTTGGCCCTGTGAAATATTCATTTGAATGTTTATTATTTTCATTAAATTGTGGGCTAATCATTTTTTTTTGTTAACAATATATTTAATGAGTGTTTGTCCAGGTTTGAGTGCAATGGAAATCTGAAAGGAACAATCTTTTAGGGTCCAAGTGAAAAGGATTTCCTATGATATTGCAATTGGTCACAAAATCCGGGTAACATTTATTTTTTGAATTCATAATTTTTTTCCCAATTTGACCCTTCGAAAGGTTTGGATACCTTGTCTATCTTTGTTTTCTATACCAAATGCACGTCTTCCCAGCCATCATCAGCAACAATGGTCTGTCTTTCTGGAAATCTCAATTTTTTTTATAATCTCTCCACTTGTCTCCGCTGTCATTCGGACAGTTGTGCACACAACTCTGCTCACAACTGGTTACACATGTGATATTTATTCCCCATTTATTCATAAATCTGGGTTTCTTGAGATATTTTCATGGATGTGCGCACACCTTTTGAAAATCTCTAAAGAAAAGGGGGAGAATAGGAGAAAATGTCTCTTAGACAGTCATTCAAGGAGAAGATGATCATCAATCAAGGGAGAGATGTCTCTTATATGAGCAATCAAGATAGATACAGGTATTGTCCAGAACCACAAAAATAGGGGGAAATTGAAAGAGTATATTTATACTCTTGATATCTTTTATTTTTCCTACTCTGGTAAGTTTGAAATTGATAATCTCGATTTTGCAGTTTTTATCCACAATCACAAAAATAGGGGAAGATTGAAAGAGTATGAATATACTCTTGAAATTGCTTTTTATTTTTGTAATTATGATTTGTATATTTTACATAATTAGATTAGGAAATTAATTGTAAATATAGAGTTAGATTTTTTACAAATGATTGACTTTTTGTTTAGATATTTTTTTTGTATATTTTAGATAAGAAACTTAAGGAAGGACTCTATGAGCTGATAATGAAAGGAGAATCCTTTATAAACAAGAAAGGGATTATTATGTCCTTGTTGAAGAAGGACTTCTCACATTATAAAAGGGAGCCGTCCGCCTCATTTGATACTACGATTTTTAGAGAGAAAAATGGAGCATTTAAATTTTATCTAAGGCTTTTGTTTTGTTCTTGAAGTTCAGATCTCTGTATCTTCAAGATTGTTTTCTGTTTGGTGTTCTTAGGTTAGAGCGATTTGTCTTTTCATAAATTTATTTTCTTTCATTGTAAGTTTTGTTTACAACTTGTTCTCAACAAGGTTGTAGTTTATGAAAGGTTTCCAGGAAGCATAGTCTTGCTGAAGTATTTAATTCGTTGTTATTCCGCTGCAATTTATTATGTTTATTTAAGTTATTTTCTGAAAAAATATGTTCAGTAAGTTGTGCTGACACTTGTGTGCACAACTGTACACACAAGTCTGTGCACAACTGATTACAGTCCTAGCTACATATCTTTCACTCTCCACTACTTTTCTGAGGCCACTGAATCAAAACATATATTATAATATAATAAAAACAATATAAATTTTAGCTAATATATACATAAATACAATATATATATATATATATATATATATATATATATATATATATATATATATATGTATATATATATGTATATATATATGTATATATATATGTATATATATACATATATATGTATATATATATATATATATATATATATATATATATATATATATACTCCCTCCGTCCCACGTAAATGTGGACTTATTTCCTTTTTGGGACGTCCCACGTGAATGTGGACTGTCCAAAATGGCAAAGAATATTCACTATTTCACCCACTTATTCTCTCTCCTACTTTACTTTTACACTCACAACATTCTCTTTCCTAACTATTTCTCTCACTTATTCTCTCTCCTATTTAATTTTTCATAATTAGACCAAGTCCAATAGATAAACTACCAAAAAATATTCAACTACCCTAATATCACGACACCTCATCTTCTCTCTCCATCCACTTAATCATTCAACTACTTTCTCAACTACACCCCCCACAATAAGCTAGTTTAGTTTAAAATTCAACTCCTCCCAACTCATCATTCTATATCCCACCACTTTTTATTTTATTTACAATATTTAATTTTTTTTGGTGTACAAAAAATATGAAAGTTATGTCATTTTATAGAGAAAAATTTCCAGAATTTTGGGAAAAAAAATTATTTTTGTCAAATAATTGAGCTCAAAAAACGGGGTAGAAAGATAAAAAGAAAAATCTCCAGCAACCAATCAGAGACGGACACCTGTCATCCTCCAGAAAAAAAAAAAAAAGCCTGGACGCGCCTCTTGTAGGTTTGAAGGCCACGCGCCAAATTCGGTCGAATGGGGTGCTGACGCGTGCTCAGGCGGGTCCCTCCTTTTTCTCCTCAACCGGATTGAACAATTTAATCCCAAACCCCTCAACTACCCCCAGTCAACTACCTTATTACCCCATCTCAACCAACATAATTAATCCCTCTCAACTCCCCATTCAATCACCCTATTGGAAATGGTCTCACATACACCTCCTCCACCTATTTCTCTCTCCTACTTTTCCTTAATTCTCACACCCAAAAAGTTAATCCATATTTACGTGGGACGGAGGGAGTATATATTATATATACACACACACTTGTGTAACGAAATATGAAAGGGGGAACCTAATGGGCCTTGGCCCAGTGAAGGGAAGGTCACCGGTTCGATTCTCTCCAAGGGAAATTTTTGTGGTTTAATTCCTACCTTGGGTTTTAGGGTTCTTGGGAATCCCCCGGGAAACCTGGGTAATAAAAAAAAAATATGAAATGAGGAAAAGTTACTAACCGTAGGACAACTACTCTTCATGGAGTCGAAATGGCTGTAAGGATTCCTGGGCAGGGGCTTTTAAAAAGAAGGTCACCGACCTTGTGATCATTAGAGATTAGAGATTAGAGATTAGATTGATGTCCTGCAAGTCAACCCACCATACAAGCCCATCCGACAAAAACTAAGATTTTTTACTAAAGGTAAAGAAACTGCGATATATTGGTATGGACCAAATATGAAAATGTGGGCAAAATCTTGTAAAAAACTAGTTTTTTTGTAACATAAGAACAAAACTAGTTTTAAAGCACCAAGTCTAACTAATAAGAGTGATGAACGATTCTGAAAACTAGTTTTTTTTATAACATTTTGAAAAAAAAACTAGTTTTTCACAAGAGTTACTCGAAAATGTGACATTTTACAAAAAAGAGAGTACATTTATAGAAAATAATGACATGTTCCTTTTTTCTTAAAAAAAAAAAAAAAATGTCATTATTTTCTAAGATTATAATATAGCTTCACTTATCTTTCTTATGAAATTTTTTCCAAGTCACCTAAAACCTTTTAATATTATCAGAAAATAATGTAACTTAATTGAAAACTAATGGTCCTTAACAAAAACTAACATATGATAAAGATAATTAACCAAGTATATATTGAAAAAATAAATACAAGAGCATGGAAATGTGGAGAGGGGAGTTCGAATAAGCCGCCCCACCATTTGGACTAAATTGGAAAAGCCATTTATCACATTCCCTTCTCAACACGTTGAAAGCAGATGCCATATTATTATGATGATGAATCATCCTTAGTTGCTTAAAGATGAATTTCATTTCACTATCAAAACCAAAATATTTCATTTCACCAAACAATGGTGAATGGCATTATGATATCTGTGTTGGAACATTCCTATTTCAATAACCCAAAAGCACTCAAGTCTAGATTAAGTAAGAGAAGAAGATGAAGGCGGAAGTGTGATACCTGTTGAGTCCATCTTGTTACTTGATGATGTTTTTGCAAAGGAAGGAAGAGAAGAAGAAGAAAATCACGTAGGGAATTGTAGATCTTCTTGATGATGAATGCCTTCCTTAGAACTCAGATTATAGAGAGAGTAAATAAGGATGATGTAGTAGTTTCTAGGCTGATGGTAGGCCTCTATATATAGGAAACAATGGCACCTCATCAAGGGACTACACCCTTTCAATTAAACGGTGTGAAATTACCATTCTGCCCATCATAAATAGGTAATTTCCACCTCGAGAATTCTACACATTTAATTAATATTCTATACTTTTCAATAACATTATTTTAATGATTTAGACATGTACGTCTACATGTCACTTATATTTATTAAGTATACACATTTTGCAATCCATGTTCTAACAATCTCCCACTTGGATTGCCCAAACATGTGTTTATACTTTAACAAATCCTCATAAAATCATATTCATAATGTAAATGACAATCCATATGTGCACTTCATTGTCATTCTAAAACAATCTCGTCCATTAGTTTCACAAGTATAGGAACTAAAGGGGCAGTCGTTGTAATTGATTCGCAACTAAACCCACATTAATCACATATATATGTTCAACTAAATGACATAGATTAAGTATAGATGTGTAGCATGGAAAACTTAATGAATATATTAAAACATGTATATATATTCCATCAACTAGTCCTAATTAACCAAATGAGATCAATATGAATAAAACAAATAGCAAATAAAGTACAACTCAAACTCCCACTATATTATGCATTATCAAAATCGTTTCACCCATATGAACAGTATGCTCGTGAAACATCAAAAGAGATAACGCTTTATAAAATGGATCCAATAACATGGAGTTTGATCCTATAAGTTGTATATCTATTTGTTTATTTTATACTTATTTCTCTTCAACAAGAGACATAACCATATGATGTCTTTTGACATCTTTGCATCCAAGAAATGTAATCGAATACCTAATGATCTCAAAATAATCCGATTTTGTATACATAAGCATGTAGTTTAATGTTTTATAGATACTTCATCTTTCTTTTGGATGCGACTTAATGTTCTTCTTTCCGAATTGCTTTGGTATTGACCAAGCATCCCAATAATAAATGAAAGGTCTGGACGAGTACAAACTTGCGCATACATTAAGCTTTCTACCGCTTAGGTGCATAAGGGATATTTTCCATATACTTGGATTCAAAATTAATTTTAGGACATTACTTTAAACTGAATTTATCTCCTTTAGAGACAGGGGTGTCATGTGGTTTACAATTTTCCATGCTAAACCTTTGTAATACCTTCTCTATATAGCTCTTTTGTGATAATCCCAAAATACCTCGTGAATGATCACGATGAATTTGGATTCCCAATACAAAAGATGCCTCACCAAGATCTTTCATCTCAAATTTGTTTGAGAGAAATTTCTTATTTTCCTTTAGAAGATCCTTATTATTACTAGCAAGTAAAATAGCATCCACATATAAGACCAAAATTATAAATCTACTCCCACTGAACTTATGGTATACACAATCTTCATTAAGATTCGTTTCAAAAACCAAATGAAAGAATAACTTGACTAAATTTTGAATACCATTGACGAGAAGCTTGCTTGAGACCATAAATGGATTTCTTAAGTTTACAAACTATTTGATTAGTTTGATCTGAATCGGTCACCATTTCTGATTTCCTTATATAGCTAGTTTCCTCAATGTCTCCATTGAGAAAAACCGTCTTAACATCCATTTGTTGAAGCTCAAGATCATAATGTGCCACTAATGCCATAATGATCATAAAAGAGGGTTTAGAAGATACCGGAGAAAATGTTTCTTTATAATCAATGCATTCCTTTTGAGTAAATCCCTTAGCAACAAGACGTGCCTTATATCTTTCCATATTGCCTTGCGAATCCCTTTTGGTTTTAAAAATTCATTTACAACCAATAGGTTTTGCACCTTCAGGCAATCGGACAAGACTCCAAACGTCATTGTTTTTTATTGATTTTAACTCTTCATTAATGGCATTGATCCACTTATGAGAATTAGGACTATTAATGGCTTCATGAAAGGTGATTAGATCATCTCCCACTAAATCTAAGGTGTCCTCATTCTTCGCAAGATACAAATATCCGGAATAGCACTTCTTCTTTCTCTAGTAGATCTCCTTAAGGGCACTGGTTCATCCTTATTTTGAGGTAGTTGAATTTCCTTATGTCCAACATTTTCATGTTGTCCGTTATTTACGGGAATCTCTATATTATTTTGAATTGTATGTTCTTTGTTGAATTTCAGGTACAATTACTTGATTTCAAACAGGAACTAAAGTTAAAGGAATATAGAGTGGTTCCTCTAACTCTTCAAATTCAAAATCATTACTATTTCTCCCACTAAATTCAACATTCTCAAAGAACCTAGCATTGCAAGTCTCAAAAAATGTTCTAGTTTTCGGGTCATAAAATTTATATCCCCTAGATCTCTTAGCAAACCTTAAAATAGGGCTAAACCTAATGGAAGGTGCTCTATTGAGAATATAAGTTGCGATTTTTAATGCGTCACCTATAATGAGTGAGGTAAAGAAGTACAAGAAAACATACTTCTTACCATATCCTTAAGGATTCTATTATGTCTCTCCACTATACTATGATAGGTTTGCCCGGCATGGTGTAGTGAGGGACAATCCCACACTCTTCAAGATAGCGAATATAAAGGACCTGGACATCATACACCCAATACGTCCAATGATTTAGACTTTACATGAAGAAAATAATGTATTCATAATGAGAGTAATCATCTATGAATGTGATGGAATATTGTTGACCATTCCATGAAGGGTTAGTGAATGGTCCATATGAATTAGTTCCAAGACGTTTGATACTCTCAAAGATCCTATTTCCTTTAATGTTTGTAAATTTTTCTTTAAAACACTAAATGCAAAAGGTTTTATCCGGAGTATCAATTTGTTTTTAGGATTTCCTCTGACATAAGCTTTATCAATTCTCTCTTTGGAGATATGACCCAAACGCCTATGCCTTACAAGAATTTTCACTTGATAACTTTTGCTTAGTGCCTTTAGTTTTGGTTTCATTATTATGGGACTCATTTATTTTCTTGACTGTGTCAAGTAAATTAAGATTATCGATATATGACAAAGTACTAGTACCGACAAGTTAGGAATTTAAAATAAAGATCACATTTATTATTATCAAAAGAACAAGAGTAATCTTCCTTGTCCAAAACTGTGATATATTTTAAATTCCATCTAAAGGACGGTACAATGAATATATTATGAGGCTTTGACCAATTAGTCCTCTATCCAAATAAAAACTACCTTTAAGGACTAAGATTATCAAAACAGCCAAAAAGTCCCTCAATTTTTTCTGGACCAAATTGCCCCTCGTACTCCTCTCTCTCTCACGCGCGCGATGTGGACGCTGGACTCTCAACGCTTGCCTGCTTTCTTTCTCTCTCCTTTTCTCTCTCTTCTTTTTTTTTTCTCTTAAATTTTTAAAATGCAATATCTCAAATTCTAAAAGTCGAAAAAATTATCCGAAACCACTGTTTTAATCGCATCGCCAAGACGAATCAAACAAGTTTACTCATCATATATTTCAAATTTTATAAATAAAATAAAATTATTTTTTCAACAAATGTGAAATAGATTTCAAAGTTGTTCTATAAAAGAATGACATAAAACAGTGAAATCTATCACACAATTATGCACAATAACTGTGAAAATCATTACGTTATTTACATCAAACCCAACAACCGTGAAACTTGTTCTACAGTTGTCCTAAAGGAATGACATAAAAATAACTGTGAAATGGAGTTCACAATTATGCTCAATAACTGTGAAAATGTGCAAATCATTACACAGTTATGCAAAATAACTGTGAAAATCATTACACGCTTATTTACATCAAACTTCAACAACCGTGAAAATTGTTCTACAGCTTGTCCTAGAGGAATGACATAAAAATAACCGTGAAATGGAATTCCACGAGTTATGCACAATAACCGTGGAAAATCATTACACGCTTATTTACATCAAACCCAACAACGGTGCAACTTGTTCTACAATTGTCCTAAAAGAATGACACAAAAATAACACTCATAACTATAACCGAGAAATTGACCTCACGCTTGTGCACAAACATAATTCTCACTGAAATGTGCAAATCATTACACAAGTTATGCAAAATAACCGTGAAAATCATTACACGCTTATTTACATCAAACCCAACAACCGTGAAACTTATTCTACGGTTGTGCTAAAGGAATGACATAAAAATAACCGTGAAATGGAATTCACAAGCATGCACAATAACCGGTGAAAATCATTACACGCTTATTTACATCAAACCCAACAACCGTGAAACTTGTTCTACAGCTTGTCCTAAAGAAATGACACAAAAATAACACTCATAACTATAACTCGAGAAATTGACCTCACAGGTTGTGCACAAACAATCATCAACAACTAATAAATAACGGGTAAACCAAATATACTAAGTACCAAATTAACCGTGAAATTGACCTCACAGCTTCTCGCTTAGAAAGGTCAAAAACCAAATCATTTCACATTCATAATAAATAATTGTGAAACCGACCTCACGGTTGTAGAAGTGTGAAAAACATTTCACGCTTATTCACATCACAACCAACAACCGTAAAATAGACCTCACCGTTGTTCTAAAAAGAATGACATAAAAACAATCACACGCTTATAAGCGCTACTTCGACACCTCGAACGGCATTAAGCAAAAGTGGTTCCGCTTGCACAAATAGCTTTTGTCTCATCACTTTTAGATATTTCATCATCTTAGTGAATTCTTCTTTGCTTTTCTACGCCACAAGCACCTCTCCTCGGCCTCCAATTTCTTCCTTTGCATAGCATAACACATAAAAGAAACCAAATATCAAACCGAAGTTTTTAAAAGTTAAAGTATACAAAGAGCCGGAGAGTAAAAGAGGTTCTGTATTAGGGTCGGCTCTTTTCACCGAACAAAATGACTGTATATACCCTTCTCTTTGAACAGTGAACCACTTGGACAATTTTCGTCTATACATCGCACATCTCGCTCTTTTCGTGGCCAACTACCTTAAAGCGTTCGAGGTAAGAGGAATCATGAATCATTGTTACATTTTCTATTCCTCTTTTGAAGAATCACTGGCCCCGTCACACTTTTCATCATCATCCCAGAAATCTTTTTCATCCATATTAACAACTCGTGTATAACATGGGAGCTCATTCATGTTGGACCTTCATTTGGTTTGGTATTTTGGTGAGAAAAAGTTCACTGCCACCCAATACATTGTAAACGAAAGGAGTGAGTAATTTTGGATTAGATCGATTCATATAGAAAAACAAGTACAGTATATACTTTGGAGATGGGGAACAAGTATCAGTAATATGCCAGGATGGTAAGGTAAGCATTGCATATGCAAGTTTGATCTTGCTGCCTTTCTAACACCTAATGATTCTCCGCAGGTGCTGCTAAGCCCACTCAATACAAGCACAATCACTAGACATACTCCATACAAGATCAAGAGAGGAAAAAAAAAAGATTTTAAACAAGGCCAATCTGATCTGATTTAAACAATTCCACTCAAACATTGGAAAATCTGTCAAACTAGTGTGGGTTGAAATAGATTACAAACCTCAAGCTTCTGTTCTAAACAATTCCACTCAAACATTGGAAAATCTGTCACCCACGTAATGGAATCCTGGACTACATGTCATATAACAAAGAATAAATTAGTACAAGGCAAGATGTAAAGAGGGACTACATATACATTTACTACAATTAAAACATACCTCATCAACCAATCCCAATGCATGTGCTAAATATACCCTCAACCGATCCAAGTTTTTATTTACTGATGCTTGTGGACTGACTGCAAACAAGATAAGGTCACCTTGGCCGGAATTCGACAGATACATTTACTACAATTTCGTAAAGCTCCAACATCAAAGGAAGCTCCCACATCAAAGGAAAATAATCTTACCCTAGGAATTCGACAGTAAAGGATGGGCAGTTTCACAACCTTGGCCGAAATTAATGGAGGTTGGTCAGATTTTGATGCAATCTTGGCCAGATTTCTTTTTTCTTGCTCTAAATTGATGATTGAAGATCGATCCACTGAAATTGCAGAGGGAATTGCCAATTGCGGGAATGAAAATATCCATCTTCTCCAATGAGTCGCTGAGCTCCTTCTTCGTGATTTGGCCGTCCCCGTTTCGATCGAAGAACACCCGCCCGCCGGAGCTCGTCAATTGCGACAGAGAGAGAGAAGAAACGCAAATTTGCGCATAGAGAGAGAAACGCAATTGCGAGAGAGAGAAAGAGGAGGGCAGTTTCGTCATTGAAATGGTTATGAAATATTTTAAAAGAAGCTAGGGATTTATTGGTAAAATGAATTTCAACTCATGGACCCTAAGGTAGAATATGAAATGTGGTGTTTTTTTTAATAAATTCCACCTTCTAATAGGGATTTATTGGTAAAAATTCCATATATTATTTAGTACAAAATAATAGCCTGTACTTATCATTAATCTAAAAGTCCCTAAGCTTATAACTTCAACCGGATTTCCAGCTCCCATATAGATGTATTTCTCATATTTACTAGGAATTCGGTAATTCAGATAACCCTGCATACATGAACTAATGTGAGTTGTTGTACCAAATACAACCACCATGTATATTAAGGAATTGAAACCAAATTTGCCTTAGTACAAACAAGACCAAATGACATACCATTCTGAATTCGCCATTCGCGATACTTATGGTAGTCGTTCTTCATGCGAGTAAGGTCCTTGCAAAAGAAGCATTTCTTGACTTTATGATCATTAAATGATCCCTTACGCTTCTTACTTGCAACCGCAATTTCCTTCCCTCTTTTTCTTAATCCCACGAGAAGAAGTAAATGCTGAGTGAGTACTTTCTAATTTAAGATATTTCATCCTATCTTCCTCTAATGTCATATGTGAAAGTAATTCATTAATATTCCACTTGTACTTTTGACATTTATAGATCACCTCAAAAGGACCAAATTGAGGAGGAAGTGTGATGATGTGTGATGTATCGAAAATTTTCCCATTTTTGTTTGAAAAAATCAACGAAACGGAGTCGCCACGCCATTTTAATTTTGAGGGCCAAAACTTTGAAAAAAGCCCGAGATCAGAGATTTAGGTTCGGAGGTCATGTTACACGCCGGGAAGGACGTTAGTGTGCACCCGGAATGCCTCGTAAAACGAGTCTTCCAAACTGAAAATCATTTGTGTGTGTGTGTGTGTGTGTGTGTTTTGGCCAAAATAAGTTGAAAATCAGAAAAGTAAAAATTGGGATATCTTTTTAAGACTTTAAACTGATCCCATGATTTTTTGGAAGATTTTTGGATTGAGATTTGGTACTCAAAAGACCTTTTGAAGTTGAGAGTCATTTCTGCCAGAATGAAAAAGGCAGTGGATCTTTGATTTTGAAATGGATTCAAGGGTCTTAAAACTTCATAATCTGGATAAACTCAGAGAATGAAAGTTGTTCTAGACACCTTAAATAAGATTTGTGCCAAGGAATTTTCCATTTTGGAGAAGGTTTGAGGGGTCAAAACCTTCTGGAAACCTCAGATATGAGATCTGGATTCCCAGAAGCTGATGAACTAGCCTCTGAAAGAAAATTTGAAAAGAGGAGTTTTACTCACCCAAAAAATAAAGTAAAAATATGTCTGGAAAGCTATGGATGTTGGCTACAAAAAGTGTTTTGTAGTCAACACCAAATTCCAAGTTAATCTGTGTCCAGAAATTAAGATAATGGACTGAGGTCTGGGAAAATTGCTACTGGACAGCAACTTCCCAAGAAGGAGAATATGATTTTAAAGGGGGTTTTGCATCCATGCTTGTCCCCATTTCCCTAGGTTTTGGTTAGTGATCACTAGACATTTTAGTGGTGAATCAACTATACCAAACCATCCTTGGGGTACATTAGGACTAAGCATTTCATTTGCTTGGGAAGGGGATTTTTATCCTTTGAAAATGAGATTTTATGCTTGAAAATGGTTTTTAGGGTTTTGAAAATGAGTTTTCTTTGCAAGAAAGTAAGAGAACTTGAAAATAATTTTGATCTTTGTAGAAGATCATCCATGGAGATGGTCTTCCATGGTGATCTTCTTAGATCTAGAGCAAGAAGATGAAAGAACTACATTTTGTAGTTTGCAAATGCATGCATGGTTGAGATTTAGGGTTAGGAGAAGGAGGGTTTACCAATCTTCCTTGTGTTCTTGAGTGTTTGGCTTGTATGTATGAGTGTTTAGGGCTTTAATATGAGAGTGAGTGGATGAGTATGAATTGGGAAAGATAGGAGAGAAAATGGTGACAATTCAAGTGAATTCTCACTGTTTTCTCTCTATATTTCGCCAGAGGTTCGGTGCAAAATGTGTTGTGGCTCCTTATTTTTGTGACTGGAGGGCTCAATTTATAGCCCTCCTGAGATGACAAACTCATCCGCGCGAATGGGAACCCTCAGCGTGCACTGTTCATTAAATGCAGCTCCAGCTTTGGACAAGAGAAATATTTCTTTTGAAATTCAAATTAAGCAAATGTAGCTTTATGTTTCCAAAGCATTTCTATTTATGGTTTTCTTCTTTTGTTTTTCTTTTTTGAGATTCTTTTTAAGGTTTAACCTTAAATAACAATGCCCATTTTACCCTCACTTTGTTAGAAAGGTTAGGATTGTTAGGAATTGTTAGAAATGTTATAACTTTCGTTAATTTTCTAACGAAAATTCTATAACAAGCTCAAATTGGAGCACTTACAGTAGCCCCTCGGCGACGGCGCTTTCGAAGGAAGCGGGGTCGTCGATAAGAGTAAGGCTCCATATTTGGCAGTGATGATCGAGTGATCGGGTGGCCGAACCTAGCGATAGGCTACCTACGTATCCCGAATGGGAATCAAGCTGCCGTAGTTCGGGTCTTTGACCCCGGAGATGATGGCGTTTAGGTGCCTCGAACCCGATGAGCAAGTTCTGCAGCACGGTTGCCGGGAAAGAAACTCGCTGGGATAAGAGATGACCATTTTCGATTCGATGGTTATCCGCTCTACTGGGATGATTGCGATTTATCGCTTTCTAGTGATAGCGTCTTAGGTGCCTCAAACCTTGGAGATGGCGTTTTAGGTGCCTCGAACCTTGAATATGGCGTTTTAGGTGCCTCGAACCTTGAAGATGGCGTTTTAGGTGCCTCGAACCTTGAAGATGGCGTTTTAGGTGCCTCGAACCTTGAAGATGGCATTTTAGGTGCCTCAAACCTTAATTTGAAATGGCCTTTCGGTGGACTTCGTCGCCGCCGAAGGAGAGGGTGACCGTTTTGGTCGTGGGCCGGACCTAATGATAGGCTACCTACGTATCCCTAGTGGGAATCAAGCCCTTTCGTAGTTCGAGTCTTACTCGAGATTTCGCTGGCTTATGGGATTCCGTTAACTTTGCTGGGGATTTTGTTAGCTTCTCTGGGGAAAATCAGACGTATTCTGCCGGGAAATCGGTCTTACGTTTGACTCGCCGGAAGATTTTGATGAAAGATACTGGGATCTCGTTATCTTTCTCGAGGAAATCGGTCTTACGCTTGACCGTCCGGGAAGATTTTGATGAAAGATACGGGATCTCGTTATCTTTCTCGAGGAAATCGGTCTTACGCTTTGACCCGCCGGGAAGATTTTGATGAAAGATACGGGATCCGTTATCTTTCATCGGGAGATCGGACTTACGTTTGACCGGCTTGGGAAAGATTTTGATGAAAGATACGGGATCTCGTTATCTTTCTCGAGGAAATCGGTCTTACGTTTGATCATGGTAATTTTGATGAAAGATACGGGATTCCGTTATCTTTCTGGGAAGATCGGTCTTACGTTTGACTGCCGGTAATTTTGATGAAAGATACGGGATTCCGTTATCTTTCTCGGAGATCGGTCTTACGTTTGATCGTCGGGAAGATTTTGATGAAAGATACGGGATCTCGTTATCTTTCATCGGGGAGATCGGACTTACGTTTGACTGCCCGGGGAAGATTTTGATGAAAGATACGAGATCTCGTTATCTTTCTCGGGGAGATCGGACTTACGTTTGACTGCCGTTTGATTTTGATGAAAGATACGGGATCTGTTATCTTTCTCGGGGCACTCGGTCTTACGTTTTACTGCCGTTTGATTTTGATGAAAGATACGGGATCCGTTATCTTTCTCGGGGCACTCGGTCTTACGTTTTACTGCCGTTTGATTTTGATGAAAGATACGGGATCCGTTATCTTTCTCGGGGCACTCGGTCTTACGTTTTACTGCCGGGGAAGATTTTGATGAAAGATACGAGATCTCGTTATCTTTCTCGGGGAGATCGGACTTACGTTTTACTGCCGGGGAAGATTTTGATGAAAGATACGAGATCTCGTTATCTTTCTCGGGGAGATCGGACTTACGTTTGACTGCCGGGAAATGATTTTCTTGACAAGGGGCTGACTTTGGTTAACTTTGTTAACTCTGTCAAGTTGGGACTCGAATTGCGTAGTCCTCGAAATTTTAAGGGGCAAAAGGGTCATTTTGACTCCTTGCAATCCTATCCGCGCGGATAGGAGCTGAAAGTCAGGTATTAATTAGGGCCAACGCCCTTTTCTTCTTCCCCATTCGGTTTTTGAAATTGTCTCGCAATTACGAGAGAGAAAGAGAGAACCGAGGAAGGAAGCCATTTTTGGCCAAAAATCTTCAAAATCCTTCGTTTCTTCGATTTTTTGAGCAATGGAACACGGGGAAGGCGCTTTTCAAGGCCAAGGACGTGGCCCGGTGGCTGAGAGACGATTGGAGCTCGTCCGGGATGAGGAGGCATTACAATCTTTCGCAATCGATGCGTGAGGAGCCCTACCCCGATGCTTGGGCAACATCGGGCTTCGGATTCGAATCTCCGAATCGGTATACTTTGAAACCCTTTCGATCCCTTTGTTGATTTCTTGTTTGAAATTTGAATTTTAGGTGATTTTTAAAATTTTTTTTTTTTTTTTGAAATTGAATATTGATGTTCATTGTCTTTGAATCTTGATTATTATGTGAGTAACCCAAAATGTGCATTTTGCTTGAGAAAAAGAATTGGCAATTTCGCCATTTTTTTTTTTAAATTCTAAAATTGCATGTGAAAATTCGAAAATTGTGATTTTTTTTTTGAAATTGAATATTGCATGTTGATGATGATGATTTTTTTTTTTTTTTGAAATTGAATATTGATATTGATGAATGATACAATGCATGCATTTTGTTTTGGAAAGAATGGGCATTTTGCCAATATGGGATGTATGTATGTTTAGGATATATATATTTTTTTTTGAAAAGTGGGACGGATTTTTCCTCCCGTTGCATGTAAGATGGATGATATGCATGTATGCATTTTTTTTTTGAGATGATGGATGGTATGCATGTTATTTTATGAAAATGGGACGGAGTTTTTACTTACGTAGGAATGCATCTTTTTTTTTTTTGATGAATGCATTGGGATTTGCTGAAAACTGTTTTCTTTTATGCGAGAAAAATGGGGCTATGCTCATTGTATGCTGTTATGCTGTCGAATTTTTTTTTTTTTTTAATGCATGTGTATGCTTTCTTTTTTTTGTGTGTAAATGCAAATGCAAATTTTTTTTTGACATTTTCTCTCTCTTTTTTTCTTTTACAGGGCGGACACCGTTTTGTGACGGAGCAGTTGAACAAAATGAAGACTCGAGGATCGGTGGAGTCCGTGGTTGACTGTGGGATCGGCTTCCTGGATGCGGGCCGAGGAGCTTTGCCGAGTCCGAGACATTGTTGTTGAGACGGGGCTCGGGAGTTCGTTGAGTGCTTGAGGGGGCCGGGTCAAGTTCCCTAAGAGCAAGGGTTTGATGTTTGCTCGGCGCAAAGACCGGTGGGACGCGACCCACACCTTTCTCACTTCTTCGGGGCGAGGCTACGGTTACGCCCTCCGATTACGCTGCGATTACGGGCCCTCGTCCTTTAATGGACGCAAGATTGAGTGGCGGGACGGCTATAGCGATGCCGATCTACGTGCTCTTCGGGATTTTCCCTCATTCCCAAAAAGGGGATGGGGATGGAGAGCGCCGTGGTCTACGGTAAGATTGTGGAGACCATAGCGAGCTACGAGGTGGGGGAGAGGATAGCGCCGATCGATTGCCGTGGCCTCTTGTGGTTTGCCTTTTCGAGCACCCTCCTTGGGCATGCCGAGGGGACGAGCTTGCCTTGTTAAGGTCCTCGAGGACATGGAGACGGCCGAGATGTCTCGTGGGGAGAGGTCGGGCCGCAGAGCTTACTTTGCTCGATAGGTCCAGTAGGAAGGCCGTGAGCTCTTTGTACCGCTTGAGTTTGCCCCCGGAGGTATAAGCTCTCTTTTTGCTTTCCCTCTTTTTTTTTGAGCACGCACTTTTCAGACTGACTTGATTCTGGATTTGCAGACCGATTACGGATTTCTCTTCGCAGTGGCCGGGCGTTGGAGTTTTCCATTGCCACGATGGGGCGGCAGCCAATAGACGGCAACGGGCACGCATGGCCGGCCTGTGGCGTATCCGGCCATGCGCTCTTGGCCTAAGCATGCCCGGAGGAAAGAGATAAGCTCCAGGGGCGTACGACCTCGCATCGCGGATTGCCTTCCTTTCGAATTTGGTGCCGAGACAAAGACGAGAGACAAACATGAGGGACATATTCTTCCCCCGGGGGATCAAGCAGGTGGCGCTAGTACCAAGGGCGCTCGAGATCCTGACCGACTCAGGCATGGAGGATTTCGGAGAGGTCCGACTCGCGACGCATATTATCTCGGGAGCAGAGGGTGCGTGACGCGCGCCAAAGCACACGGCGTGAATTCCGCCTTTGAGGACACCCGCGCCAAATGAGCCTCCCGCCGATATGATGTGCACTCCGAGCGATCGGTCCTGGGTGACTGGGATGATTAACGAGCCGCGCGCCACTCTGGATTTCACATGGCGATTGAGCATACGCGACATTCGTTTTGAGGAGGCCGAGGATGCCTCAGTGTCCCCGGATAGGAGGAGGTTGGGATCCCGCTGTATTCCCTGGACGGATTTTTCCTATATCCGTGGTATTGAGTCCGATCGGGGCATCCTCAAATCGAGCGACCCATGGAGCTTTCCCGCCTCGTCCGGTACGAAGGTACGGCTTTTTACGCTTCTTTCTTTCGTGTCATCATCTTCATCATCTTTAGCATCACTTCCTTTTTTTTGACGCTTTTGCTTTGGTGCGCTTCTTGAGGTGGTCGTCGAGAAGGCTGAAGTGTCGACTTGGGCCAAGTGATCGGGGGCCCAAGAGAGATTCATCAGAGGATGGTCGCCATGGGCTCCTGCTGCCAGAGCGAGGCAGACCACGCGCCGCCGGCGCCTGCCGACGGGAGGCTTCCCTGAGGCTTCCCTATTCGCCGTAGGACTTCCTTCTGCAGACTCTGTCTCCTTGTCTCCTCTCCTTGATCCCCCGCGCGGTGTGTTGCCGCCTCTGATCTCTGATCACGTCATTCTCGGGATCCACACGGCAGTGACACGTACGGACAAGTATGCACGGCACAGCGGGTCGTCTCGCACGTCCAGAGTCCGACGCCTTCACCTTCACCTTCGGGATACGATTTTTTCGCAGATCTCGACTCTGCCCTAATCGAGCGTGCCGGTTGGTCCCGATGAGCCTCTTTCTCCGGAAGACGAGGACCATTCCGAGCCCGAGATTTTCTGGGGGCTCCCGAGGAGGTGGGCCCGAGTCAGCAAAGAGGCCTCGGCCTGGCGTACATCAAGAGACTCCGATTGATTTTTTTTTTTTTTTTTGAGATTTGAGATTAAGATTTGTACATGCCTTATACGCACATTTTTTTTTTTTCTTTTTTTTTTTTTGGGGATGTAATAATTTAGGATTTTATTTATGTTTGTTTTTTTTTTTAGCGCACACTCTTTTTTTTGGAATGTAATAATTTAGGATTTTATTTTATGAATGCAATGCAAAGCCGCATGAGCCTCGGGGGTTTTTTTTTTTTTGGCAAGTGTGTTTGGTATAATGGACTACTTGGGAGGTTTTTTTTGCACTGCTGTTTCTCGAAAGCAACCGGGACGGACGGAATATTCCTCTTTTGATGTAGGGCAAACTTGGATCGCAGTAATCTCTTTTTCTCGTCGCTGACAATCATGTCCGCACCTGATAGGGCGGGCCTTTCCTTCGACATATCGTGTCCTTTAATTTTGGTTCGACTGGTTCTCCGTTTTATTTTCAAATTCAAATATCCTCTTTCAACCTCCACCCAAACAGTACCCATTTTCGGGAGAAAGAGAGAAAAACCATGAAAACTTTAGAAAAGCTCCATCAAAATTGTTCCAAGAATCCCAAATGTCATTCTTCAACAATGCTTCAAGCTGATTGGTCCCGGAGATTATGCATGAGAGGAGGTCCTTCTTTGAAGAAAGGTACAAGGTGAAGCTGCTTATGGTCTCTCAAGGAATTGATTCCGGGATTATGAGCTTTTGAGGGCTTCTTCTTCATTTTGGGACACTAGAAGTACGCATGTCTTTTCGCCTCTTCCTTCAATGAGATTGTTCCTGACTGTGGAAGAATTTCTGGGGCCTTGCTTGAGGTCCTGGGAGGTGGAAGGAGATAGGGTTCCCTGCCCTGCCCGAGGCTTTTTTGGTTGATTAGACAGATTGCCGCGCGTCCTCCTTCATCTTTCCCTGAGGAAGCGCAAGGTATGATCCGTGGTCCCGATCATTTCGCATATTTCCTGGCCTTTCCCGACCACATTTAGGGCCTAGGCTTGGTGGATGATGCCTATTTGGGATGCTCTTTGCACTCATGTTTGTATAAGCCTGCACCCCTGCTTCATGGTCTCATTCCTTCGGGATCTCGCCATCGGGTCTGGGCCGGATGTCATTGCTCTCGACCGGCCGCCATTTCGTGTAGAGATGTCGCCTTCCTTTGATGGGGGAGACTTTTCATGCTCTTGATAGCGGTGGCAAGCACGAAGATCAAGAGATATGCACTGGGGCACTGCTTTCTTGACCCCGTGGCCGATGCGAGCGCTGGGATTCTTCTAGAAACTCGACATGATCAAGCCTGACATTTCGCCAGCAGGGGGCCGTCGCAGCCAAGTGGGATTTTGATGATCGTGGCTCGTGGGAGCGTTGGATGGCCGGTTCCGCCGTACAGTAGGATATCGATGGCTCGCCGTGCCTTGTTTGGCGGGTGGAGACTCGGGCAGTGCTTCTAGACGTGGTCTCCCAGATGGGTCTCCCGCAAATATCCGGCTACCCGGGGCCTTTCTATCACAAATGCCTTCTATTCGCTTAGGCCCTCCGAGAGACGCTTGTCGGCTTGGAGCAGTTCCTTTCGGAGGTTTTGATGATATAGCCACTACTCGCAGCAGTGGTGGCTCCCTCGTTTCTATGGATGATCCCTCGTTGTTTCCATTTCTTTCCAGAAAGCATGGAGGTACGATACCCTTTCCTCCTGGTTATTCTCAGCGTCCGAGACCTAATGTTCCCCGACCACTTGCACTGGATTTGGTATGAGGAGGCATCCGGGAGAGACTCAGTGGCTATTTGGTTATTTGAGATCGTACAGAGGCTATCATTGTGGGTGCGCGAGGACTCCGACTCAAGCTTCAGAGAGGAGCAGAGGCCGTTTAGGCGAGGGCCAACCTCACGACAAGAGCAGAGCTGAGACGCCGCGGACTCATTTCCGACATGCAGGGGCTTACGCGGGGCAAGAGACAGAGAGGAGGGTTGGCTCCTATGCTACCGCCTCAGGTTGGCCAGGAGATGAGGATGACGCTAGGGCTTAGCTAAGGGCCCTCCGATGTAGGCCGGCTTGATAGATACCTGTCCCTATACTGTAGTCATAGCAGGAGAAACACCTATACATCTTTCCCGTTCGTAAAAGAAGACTCGAAGGGGGAAGAAGAGGGGAGAGGCCAAGTGACGCAGTGGCTTGGAGTGACTCGCGAGGTTTCCGAGTATCCCTTTTCTTGTCATGGCATACATTAGTTTGATTATGTATCTTAGTTTTTTTTAAAGGTGCTGCCGCAATTGTAGGAATGAATCGGGCTTAGACTCATCAAAGGAGCTTTTTAACTTGTAATGAATATTTGAATTGCTTTAGAGTTTTTCGAGACGCTTTCATGCGTTGTCTCGATCAATTGTATTGATGTCAAAGTATGACTTTTATTTGTGTTTTAGACCGAACCGTTTCCTCTGGCCGCCTACGTTGCCCCTCTATTTTGAGGAGCTCAGTCTTCGTAGTTCAACCCGATTTTTTTGTTGTTTTTGTTGTTTTTCTTTTTTTTTTGTTGTTTTTCTTTTTTTTTTGTTGTTTTTTTTGGTGCAACCTCGCTTACCTAGTCGCCTCTCGTGTTTTCAACCTAGTCGGGTATTACTCTTTAGCACTCTTTTTTGTTTTTTGTTTTTTTTTTTTTTTACGCGTAGATATCTCCGCGCAGCCTTCGTCACCATTCACCGGGTGTACAAAGGATTCTCTGCCGAGGTCCTGCCGCATGGCTCCTCCTGAGAAGACTGGACGACATATGGCCGACCCACATGTGCTCCCATTTGCCGAGGTCAGAGCACGGACGGGCGAGATCTTTAACGAGATCACCTTTCCTGATCTCCCGATGCTTTACTTTCTTGCTCTTAAGGCCTAGCCATTCTTCCTTGGTAGGCCCTGATGTGTTCCATGGCCTTCACGGCTAAGCCTAGTAGGCCGGGCCATCACGGCGACTGAGCCATTCGACTCGGCTGACCGTTCCAACAAGATACCTGAGCCAGGGCATTTGGGCCGATTGGGAGTACCTGGGCCTATTCCGTATGTGAGGGCAAAAGGTGTTTCCTCAAATGTCGCTCGATCGATGTTCTCAGAGTCTCGTAGTGCCAGTAACTTCTCACACCTCTCGCCTGGGATGCCCATTTTCTGATGATATTTTCCGTAGTTCGTTGTCGCCGACGGCCCGTTGGTTCAGTGGGCCTGAGATGACTTGTGACGGCTATTCGGAATTCTCGCCACAACCTCGTCACATTCCCTTCGGCGAGGATCCATTATTTTAAATGATTTCTCGCCGCAACCCGTATCCGCACATGATGTTTTCTTTGGATGGGGCAGTGGCAACTTTCGAGAGTCGGTGATTTTGCAGACTTTGCAAGAGCATCCTTCCCGATTCCTTCAAGAAATCACCAATCAAGGCTTTCTTTAGGCTCTTCCGCTACTCCCAAATTACACCCGTCAAAATCTCTTCGACACTGGGCTCGATTTTCTTCCTGACAACCCGCTTAAAGATTTTTTTTTGTTGTTTGGATTTTTTTTCGTTTAATGTGTCTGTTTTATCTAATGGAATTATTATTAA
The DNA here is from genome assembly GCA_022495995.1 of Adenophora triphylla var. japonica. Classification (NCBI taxonomy): domain Eukaryota; kingdom Viridiplantae; phylum Streptophyta; class Magnoliopsida; order Asterales; family Campanulaceae; genus Adenophora; species Adenophora triphylla. The sequence continues at coordinate 155,918 of JAFEMH010002329.1, read as the reverse complement.
AATTTTTTTAATTAATTCATCATTAGTTAAAGTGGCAATCAAGGGATACTTTAAAGGTCATTATTTTTATCAACGAAAAGGAATACGATTTATCACAAGGAGACTTGCACTCGTAGTTCGGCGTATAGCCACTCCAGACCACCCTGTGAGACCTCGATCTTAACAAAGAGAGACTGGGGGACATGTCCGTAGATGACATTAGGGTGATCTGGGACCAATCCAAAGTCAGATCATTTCCTCTCGGGTCGCTGACGTGGTTCCAGAGTTTTCCCAATTTTTAGCGGCCATATCGTGGCCCTTACGACTGAACTGTAAGGTCGTTTTTGTTTTCCTTCTCAATTGTCGCTATCATCTTCGACCGAGCCAGATCAATTTATCCGGCATTCCCAGTATCTCTTCTTCAACAATCGGGCCGCATAACCAGAGGTCTAAAGGGCGACTCCAAGGACCGCCGAGATGTTGAGTCGAAAGCTTGACCGCGAGGGAAGAAGGCTTCAAGTCTCGTAGTCTTGATATCATGTGCTCATGATCTTTGGCAGGAAGAATGTTCATTCCGGACCCATTATCAACCAGGACCCGAGGGAGCGTCGTTCATCCACTGGGGCTGTGATGAAGAGAGGCTCGTTATGATCAGCCCCAAATTGAGGAGGTCGAGATGCGTGAAAGTGATTATATTCCCGTAATGGATGTTTCCAATTAGTTGTACCACATCATCGGGAGTAGCATCAATAGGCACGAGAGTGCGAGCTGGGCTTTCTTCCAGCTTCGGCTTATGGGGATAGGACGAGGTGAGTAGAGACGAGGAAATGTTGGCTGTGTTTGCTTCAACTGGTGAGTACGGGATCCTCTTTTCGGGATCTGAGAGTTTCAAATGCCTTAGCATAGGGGCGGCGATCTTCTTTCGGTGCTTGATCGTGGCCTTCTTATCCGCCTTGGGATTTCCTTGGAAGATCTCGCCGCAGCGGGTCAACAGATTAACTTCCCCATCGCCGTCTCTTGCTGGATTTCTTCAATGCCGCTAAGGTCAAAACGGGAGCCCTTTTGGCTATTGGCCACTGGGTTACTGACGGAGTCTAGCGACAGCGAGGGGCCGATGCTTGGCCCCTTCGGGCGGCTCCTTATAACCGCTTCCCAAGTCACAGGCTTTTGGGTTTGGGGTTGTGTTGTTGCCCCTTGGATGGCCCAGCAGAGCTAGGGCGTCCTCCTATTCACTCTCATGGCCGGCCTTGCTCATTGTTATCATGCAACAAGAGTCGCTATTGTCGGGACTCCGCGGCTTTTCGATCTCATCCCAGTATAGTGCAGCCATTCCGATTCCCTTCGTAATACTCGTAGTTGGAGATGATTATAGCGTTACGTGTGGGAGGCGCATCCGGTATCATGCCAGTTTCTAGGACTTCTCTCGAAAGCTAACATACATTCGGGGAAGGTGACCTCTTCTTGGGTAACCCCGACAAGGAGTGCTTACTTTGTTCGGGTGGATTTGATCTAACCATGGTTATTTTCTCATTTGGGCGGATGGGAGTTAATTTTCCTCTTTCGATCGGATCTTCGACTATCGGCTGGATCGGACACACGAAAACCCTTTCCCAAAGCATGGTAGGCGGTGTTGAATTCTAAGACATCCACGTGCTCGAGATCCATGAAACTTCATGGCCTTCATGTCCTCGGTCTCATATTCGTCTTCCGAAGTTTCTTCGTCGTCGCTTGCGATAACCGGCCATTGTGCCTAGCTCCCATGGGCTCATTTACGGCATGATTGTTCCAGATTGTTTCCTGGATCGGGGCCTCGAGTTGACTCCTCACTCTCGTCATCATCATCATCATCGGCTGTCATCAGAATCTTCTTCCCATACTACCGGGATTTCGGCGGAGAGGAACGCCGATCAAACCCGTTGGGGAATATGGGTGCGTGCGCCGCAAAATTGTCATATGTTCCCATTCTGGAAGTGGCAATTGTGACTCGGCTTCTCCTCCCAAAAATTGTGGAGGAAGAGTAAGAGGGGGTGGCACGTATTTGACACCGGAGTAGGATATAGAAGGAATCCTCCTCTTAGATACTTCACTGTTCTCGGGATCATATTCGGGCTCTCCCAAAGCCAATTTGCGAAGTGTACTAGCTCCGCATGCTCTTCGGCCTCTTTCTTTGATAAGCCCCATACGAGCGCCGCCAGAAGCTTTCTTGTTCGATTCTTCTCGATTGTTCTAACCATCTTGTGTAAATGGTTCTTTCATGCTCTGAGCGGAACAGCCCCAGTTCTTCGGTATCAGTTTTCCCTTTATCCGAGAAATAGCGGGCCTCGTATTCTTGCAAGGAGTCTCTGACATGAGACCAAGATGGGTCGATTCGTTCGATATCCTCAAGGCTGAGGGGAATCCGATTCGGGATCCTCGACGAGGTTGGCCACGGGTATTTGGGGACTTTCATCGGCATCTTCCCCGGGCATGCAAAGATTCTCCGCATTCAATCATATTCACACGATTATGGTTCCTTGGCGGCGGATTTTGAGGATCGTGTTAGGCCCTTCGGGGCCTTCCAACTTTCCTTGCTCTATTAGCCCCTGGATTGCCTTTTTCGAGTGAAGCGGTTGTCGATCGGATGTCCGTGAGCTTGATGAAAAGCACAATACTTTGTAGTATCCACGGGAGCATTCGGATTTCTGGGTTGGAAATTCTCCAAAGGCCGCAAAGAAGCCTTCTTTCACGGTCCTAAAGATGTCATTCAGGGGCATTCCAAAGTTTTCGAGATTTATGACCCGCGGTCCGGGCTCATTTGGTTTCCCCGGGAGCAAAAGGAGTCGTGTTATTACATTCCTGTCCCGCATAGTTAATCATCTCTTTGCCTTTGGCAGGAGCTGAGGCGGTGTTTGCGGGAGGAGCCCGATATACGTAGGCGAGTGCGGCGGCTGGTTGCGGATTGTAGGCCTTTTCAAACTTAGGCGCAGAGTTAACCATGGCCCGTAAGTCCAGTATGGGAAGCGGCGAGGGAGGCTCTCGAGATGTGGTTTCAAGCATGACCGGAAGATGTCCGATTGTTCCTCTTCGGAAGGGGGATGGCCATTTCACCGAGTTCGCATTCCACCGCTTGTAAAAGTCCCCAACATTCTCATCAGGGCGTATGCACTGTTGTTTGTAGGTCAACTCTATTTGTTTCCCATTCCAAGTTGGCCTTATATTTTTCTCGTGAAGGCATTGGTAATCTGGTCCCATGTAGCCCCGGCTTCGGGTTTCAAACGGAAGAACCACTTTAAGGCACTTTGGACTTCAAGGATAGATCAGAAATAGTCGGCCCAGCTGGCGATTGGTACATCCTTTGGCTTTCATCGCCGGGGTATATGTGTCCAAATGGGTTTTAGGACATGCGGTCCCATCAAAGAGATCCAGATTAGGCATCACGAATTTGTGGGGCAGAGGAACAATGGAGTCCGGTGCAGTAGGCGGAAGGTAGACTTCTTGGCGATCGGTTCGGCGATCTGCGCTTTCATTTCCTTGTGTTGTTCCATGAACCAGGCCGGATGAGGGTCTTGTGGTGGAACCATGGCATTCAAGCTAGTGGCTGAGCTAGAGAGAGGAGCTACCACCGGAGGCGGTGGTGGAGGGAACGGCCGATCCGGGGACGTAGGTGAAAACCTGTCCCGGGTGAGTTACAGGGAGCATGAGTAGGAGCACGAGCAAAAGGATAGAACCTTGCGGCTTGCTTTGTTGATTTTCAACCGGAAAAGTAGGTGGAGGCAGCCCCGATGTAGCCGGATAACTTGGATTTCCAGGGAGTGGGGCCCGTAAGTAGGCTTGAGTGCGCCGCCGTCGTCCGGATTGTTGAATTGCATGTGCCGGTCACGTTAGTGAAGGTGTGTGTAACCGGGGTACTGCGGTCCTGGTGATTCGGATGACAGGGATGGAGGCTTGGTAACCCATAGAAGTCTCGAGTGAGGAATGGATTTGTGTGAGGAGCAAATAACTAGTACCGTTACCGAGTGAGGCTTCGATCGTGGCCTGCAACCAAGTTGCGGCGGCATTCCGAAGCGTGGGCCGCTTTGTGAAGGTCCGGATTGACGGATTCCGAACCGAGGCGGGATCCCGATTAGCTGTGGCATTCCGAGATAGCCCCAACCATGAGAAGACATTCCGTACATCGATTTTGCCCCCATCGATTTGTGCCACGGCTGCATACGGATCCGGTGGTGCGTGGTTTGGGAGGCTGGCTGACCCGAAAATCGAGGAGCACGGGTTCTCGGTAGTGGCACCATAGGAGGTGGGTGGCGGCATCCTGGTGTAATCGTGGCGACCGAGAGTGGGGTTGGCATCCTCGTCTTCTTCCACGGTGAAGGTGCCATCCGGATTGAGGTGGCGGCCTGACCGTGACTCTTAATAGCCTCCATAAGGCTGTTTAGCCGTGCTTCCTGCCGTAACCTCATCGTGCGCTAACCGATTCCACTGTTGCTGCTGCTTCCGAGGGGTCCCGGGAGGTGGAGTGATGTTATCCCCATCATTACGGGCGATGCGTACATTCGAAACCCGGAGTCGGAACAAATGGTGAGGGCGACGATGCGCTTGACTCTTCCCAACTGATCAAACGGTGACTCGGTGCCCGAAACCAAGCTTTGTGCGGAGGCTGCGGGGAAAGGACATGAAGGTTCGAGATGTCCGGGAATGGAAGGAGGGTAGGTGTTTGGGCTTTAGGCTCATGCAACATGCGATTATTTGTTCACGTTTACTTAAAACATGTTTTATTAACCTAATCGGTTGGAAAAGATTGCTCTTCTTTTTCGCAAACTACTCGATTCTGGATCGGTGGGCCCCGTCACTACGTCTATAAGCCCCTCGTATTCCACCTGTATTTCGACCTCCCGGGGTGGACGGACCGAGGCGAGGAGTCCTATAGGGCAAGCGGGTCCCACCGGCCGAAAGAAAACGATCCTAAAAGTCGGCGGGTAATCGAGTCTTAACGAGCATTCGATGTAAATTACGGACAAGGCGACGTCAAAAGTCAAGATCATGTCCGAGGGCTCGACGAAAGGTCGGCATGATTTGGATTGATAAGCGTCCACAATTGATCTTGACTTGTCGTCGGTTAAGCCGTAATTAGGCATGGAATATTCATTAATCCTTGATGACTCGGTGTCAATCTTTGGGAGTCGGTGTATAATTTGTGCTGATCAGAGCCGAAGTCAAGGCGCCGGTCAATATCTTGGTCAAAGTCTGCGGCGGAAAACCGGCGAGAACTTCGGCTGATTAGGGTCCCCGAAAGACATTGAGTCGGTATGCCGACAAAGGCTTGAAAGGAAAGGTCTATACACAGACGGGGCATGACACGAGACCAGACTAAAAACCAACAGGGTCTCGGACAAAGTTTGTCACGGACAAGTGCATGGTCGACACGAGGCTCCATGGGATGTTTGGGTAGTCCTGTGCTCATCCGAGAGGCGTAATAAGACCAAACGGACCGCGACAAGGATTTCCCCGGGTTAGGGACGTAGTGTGCAGTGTACGGTCACGTGCGCGTAGTGTGCAAGCAGTCTATATTCTTTTTCTGAGTAAAATAGAGATTTTTTTATGTGTCTTAAAAATATGATGCATGATATTTTTTTTATTTTTTTTTGAGAATTTTCTTCTTCTTTTTTTTTTGAAAATCTTTTTTTTTGATTTTTTTTTTTGAAATTTTTAATGAGCACATAAGCACGTAAGCACGAAAATTCCGACAGTTAGGGACATTATTCCGACAGTCAAAATTTTGACTTTCTCCGAGGCGGCCAAAACAACATGAAAACTGTGCAAAAATCAACACACACACAAAAATGATTTTCAAAGCCGGGACGGAAGCTTGACCCTCAAAAGCTTTTTTTTTTAAAAACGGTGGTACCGGTACGTGGGATTGTTAGACAACAATTTATCCCCGACTCGTGTTAGGAGGCGATAACGGGAAATTTAGTGGTTTCCACCAATATACCAAATACCATTTTTTTTTAAAAAAAGCTTAGTCCCCAGCGGAGTCGCCACTGTGATGATGTGTGATGTATCGAAAATTTTCCCATTTTTGTTTGAAAAAATCAACGAAACGGAGTCGCCACGCCATTTTAATTTTGAGGGCCAAAACTTTGAAAAAAGCCCGAGATCAGAGATTTAGGTTCGGAGGTCATGTTACACGCCGGGAAGGACGTTAGTGTGCACCCGGAATGCCTCGTAAAACGAGTCTTCCAAACTGAAAATCATTTGTGTGTGTGTGTGTGTGTTTTGGCCAAAATAAGTTGAAACTCAGAAAAGTAAAAATTAGGATATCTTTTTAAGACTTTAAACTGATCCCATGATTTTTTGGAAGATTTTTGGATTGAGATTTGGTACTCAAAAGACCTTTTGAAGTTGAGAGGGGTCAAAACCTTCTGGAAACCTCAGATATGAGATCTGGATTCCCAGAAGCTGATGAACTAGCCTCTGAAAGAAAATTTTAAAAGAGAAGTTTTACTCACCCAAAAAATAAAGTAAAAATATGTCTGGAAAGCTCTGGATGTTGGCTACAAAAAGTGTTTTGTAGTCAACACCAAATTCCAAGTTCATCTGTGTCCAAAAATTAAGATAATGGACTGAGGTCTGGGAAAATTGCTACTGGACAGCAACTTCCCAAGAAGGAGAATATGATTTTAAAGGGGGTTTTGCATCCATGCTTGTCCCCATTTCCCTAGGTTTTGGTTAGTGATCACTAGACATTTTAGTGGTGAATCAACTATACCAAACCATCCTTGGGGTACATTAGGACTAAGCATTTCATTTGCTTGGGAAGGGGATTTTTATCCTTTGAAAATGAGATTTTATGCTTGAAAATGGTTTTTAGGGTTTTGAAAATGAGTTTTCTTTGCAAGAAAGTAAGAGAACTTGAAAATAATTTTGATCTTTGTAGAAGATCATCCATGGAGATGGTCTTCCATGGTGATCTTCTTAGATCTAGAGCAAGAAGATGAAAGAACTACATTTTGTAGTTTGCAAATGCATGCATGGTTGAGATTTAGGGTTAGGAGAAGGAGGGTTTACCAATCTTCCTTGTGTTCTTGAGTGTTTGGCTTGTATGTATGAGTGTTTAGGGCTTTAATATGAGAGTGAGTGGATGAGTATGAATTGGGAAAGATAGGAGAGAAAATGGTGACAATTCAAGTGAATTCTCACTGTTTTCTCTCTATATTTCGCCAGAGGTTTGGTGCAAAATGTGTTGTGGCTCCTTATTTTTGTGACTGGAGGGCTCAATTTATAGCCCTCCTGAGATAACAAACTCATCCGCGCGGATGGGAACCCTCAGCGTGCACTGTTCATTAAATGCAGCTCCAGCTTTGGACAAGAGGAATATTTCTTTTTGAAATTCAAATTAAGCAGCCAGTTTATGTTTCCAGCATTTCTATTTATGGTTTTCTTCTTTTGTTTTTCTTTTTTGAGATTCTTTTTAAGGTTTAACCTTAAATAACAATGCCCATTTTACCCTCACTTTGTTAGAAAGGTTAGGATTGTTAGGAATTGTTAGAAATGTTATAACTTTCGTTAATTTTCTAACGAAAATTCTAACAAGCTCAAATTGGAGCACTTACAGGAAGATAGATCAAAACTAAGTGCACGAGAAAATCTTCCGAAATCTCTAACTTAAGTGCCTTTAGTTTGATCGAAAATTGAAATAATTCAATAATGTACTCCCTAAGATTTTCCTCACCCTTGTACCGAATGGAAAAAAGTTTCCACAAGAATTCAAGAAAAACTCAGCATTTTTGATCTCAGAGACATTGTCCAAAAATGTCTTTGAAACTGCATTTTCCATGATCATTAGACTCACGCGGTTGGACCGTTCCCATTGCTCAACATTTTTCCGTGCTATAACGGTATTTCCTTTAGCGGGACTTGGTTCCCCTAATGCGTGATTGATGTCCATACATCCTAAGATCATCGTTATATTATTTTTCCAAGTTTTAAAGTTAATCCCATTAAGCATTGGAACATTGTTCATGGCAGTAGTAATAGATGAAGCGTTTATCAAATTTGTTTTCGGGAATAAGAACGGAGAATGAATACAAAACATGTATAAGAAACTACATAATGAATAAAGTGATTAACTATATCAATGAATCCCATCAAAAAGATAATCAGCATGACATCAAAACTAATCTTTGGGTTGCGAATTGACTCATAATTTGATTTATCTTAGGATAATAAATGACTTTAAACAACACATTTCAAATACTTGCCTTTCTTTGGGCCGGTTCAAGTATTAAAAATGTCCTGACATTTAAAGTATTTGTTACCCGACAATAAAGAATATAAACAACTCATTTTAAATACCCGTCTTCCTTTGGGATGGTTCAAAGTATTTAAAATGACCAAACGTTTTATTCAATTATTATCCCATGAATGTAAATATTTAGTCAACAACAAGGTCTCCTTTGGGAAACAAGCATGTTATCACATATTAATATAAACATTCATCACTTTACAATTTCGTATCTAAACAACGTAAATCACTTTGGCGACAATATTGTTTAGAAATGTATGAAATTGTTAAGCATATAATTAATCACACTTTAGGGCACAAATTAATGTATACTTTACTCAAATAATGAATGAAAATTGACCAAAATAGCAAAATATTGAAAATTTTGAAAATTTGGCCAAAATGAGTCATGCTCGGCCGAGTCAAGGAAGGTGCTCGGCCGAGCAAAACCCTCCAGAGAACATCCCTTTCTGATCCCTTATGATCGGCCGAGTCTTAGGGGTGCTCGGCCGAGTCCTTAGAGGTGCTCGGCCGAGCACCATGACCGTTGGATGGCGCCTTTTCAAAAAATTTCAAACGTTGTGCTGATACAAATGGAGTGCTCGGCCGAGTCAAGGAAGGTGCTCGGCCGAGCAGACCCTGAATGTCAAATTTTCCAGATTTTGACTATCAATTCTTAACTTAATGGTGAATCAATATTCAATCAAAGCAAGTAGATCCGCATACTCACAACACATTTTTAAATGCGTGGCTATGCATTTGAACAAACTCACAACGCATCCAATGATGGTGGCTATGTTCAAAATGGGATAATCTTACATTAAGAATTGAAAGTCATTTGAGTAAAACCAAAATTTATAATTATAATTTATCATAATACTCTATAAATGAATTAGAGTTGCACCAGTTCATTAGTGCACGGCCGAATCAAATTGGAAAATTTTGAAAATACGTGAACAGTGTTTGCACGCCCGTGCGTTATAACTTGCACGCCCGTGCAGTCACTATTCACAGCTTTTTCCAAAAGGCACCTTTTCATAATTGGCCGAGCAAGGCCCTTTTCACTGAAAATGTTTCTTCACACAAAAGATGAATGGCAAGGAAAAATTAACGCTTAACCAAGACATGAATGCAAGTAGATCCAACGCGGTTGCGCGACATAAAACGCTCTGTTGTGTCAATGGGATAATCTTGCATGAACCATCATGTCCTTTTGTGCAAAACTTCAATCCATATTCATAATTTAATTAAGTAATGAATACTAACACCCTAGAAACGAATTAGAGCATTCAAATAACATCATAACATAATGATATCAACAGGATTGAGAATCAAAGTAAAGCAAAATATATGCTATATGAATTCAAACTTAATCCAAAACTTGAGAGGCTCTGATACCAATTGTTGGAACATTCCTATTCCAATAACCCAAAAGCACTCAAGTCTAGATTAAGTAAGAGAAGAAGATGAAGGCGGAAGCGTGATACCTGTTGAGTCCATCTTGTTACTTGATGATGTTTTTGCAAAGGAAGGAAGAGAAAAAGAAGAAAATCACGTAGGGAATTGTAGATCTTCTTGATGATGAATGCCTTCCTTAGAACTCAGATTATAGAGAGAGTAAATAAGGATGATGTAGTAGTTTCTAGGCTGATGATAGGCCTCTATATATAGGAAACAATGGCACCTCATCAAGGGACTACACCCTTTCAATTAAACGGTGTCAAATTACCATTCTGCCCATCATAAATAGGTAATTTCCACCTCGGGAATTCTACACATTTAATTAATATTCTATACTTTTTCAATAACATTATTTTAATGATTTAGACATGTACCTCTACATGTCACTTATATGTATTAAGTATACACATTTTGCAATCCATGTTCTAACAATCTGAAGATCAAATGATGTAGTTCATAATTGAAACACAGTTTGAAACCCAGACAGACGAATGTCTATAACTGTCTGAGGGGGCCGGGGTGATCATCCATTTCAACTATCTCTATTTTAGGTGCAGATCAATCTATGAAATGGTAGGAAGATTATAAGAGAATATCCATCTCATAATTATAATTATAGGGGCCATGTGCCAAAAATTGTTCAAATGAAATGCTCAAAACCTTAAGGAGTAGAACTGATATTCAAATAACTTGACTTAGTAATAAGGTTTTATCTCTTTTAGGTTAGTATATGAATTTATAACTTAGGTTATTTTGTGTATTGATTTGGGACATGATATACTACCATATTTAGTATTTTGGACATGTTTTTATAAATACAATGTTCTTGCGTTTGTTATAGTATGTAATTGCATCACTCAAATATGAGGAACTCAAATATGAGGAGATTGTTGGATATAAATACTTTAACCCTACTTACTTAGATTTAATTGGATTTATACCATCACCTGTTTTTTTTAGGATTTTAATGCTATACTCCCTCCGTCCCAACATAAGCTTCCCACTTTTGACTTTGCACGCAAATTAAGAAAATGGGTGGGAAGAAAAAATGTTGTGAGTGTAATTTGAAAATAGGAGAGAGAATGAGTGGAGGGAATAGTATATTATAATGGTGTTGTGAGTATTAAAATAATGTAGGAGAGAGAATTAGTGGAGGAAATAGTAAAGATTCTTTGCCAAAAAGGAAAGTGGAAGCTTTTAACGGGACACCAAAAATGGCAAAATGGGAAGCTTCTACTGGGACGGAGGGAGTATATAATGAATCTTATACTTCAATTTTTAAAATAGTCCAGTTTATAGATTAAGTTTTTCTTAGGCTCGAAGACTGCTAAAACCTCATTAGTTCATGAGGTTTCTGTTTAAGAGGTTCCAAGCTTGAAGATTAGAACCGCACCACTACCATTCACAAAACACAATTTTTTGAACCGCTCTAAGAACTGCAGTGTTAAATACAAACCACATTTACACTTGAACCTCATAAATAGTTATCAACACAATGATTGAACACTTGAAGACAAAGTACGTTTTCCAAAGATTCTCTATTGAACGTTGAGTTAACTACGAGTTCAATTAATATTTTTAACGGTAACTCGGAGTTTAGAAGAATTTGAAAAGGTGGAAGGTGTACTTAGGTTGAAGAAGGTTTGTACAATCATATCAACAACTTCTGCACAACATAACAAAGTTGGACATGTGAGCGAATGAAATCGCAACAACACATTGTCCTTTCAACAGCTGTCCCAAACAACTAATTTTGGATCTCGGGTATAAATACCCTTAATCTTTATCATTTGAAGATTGCTTGAGAAATTTTTGAAGATTTGAAGTTGCTACTCAAATTTTCAGAAACCTTCATAGCTTTATTTTCAAACCTTAATACCTTCAACTCATCTATTCAAGACCATATTCAAGCCTTTGTAACCACTTCAGATTTATTGTGTTGGAAAAATAGTGTGGTTTGAAGGAAATTAATGGATTAATTTCTAAAGGGTAATTTAGTCAAATTACTTACGTGGTTTAGTGTTTGTGAAAGTAAAATATTATTTCTCCAAAATGGTTTTTGGATGAATTAAATATAAATGCTCAAAGGATTTGGCCCAATTTTTGATAATAAATTTTGATTTTGTAAATCAAAAATGGCTTTGAATTTTACTGAGGTGCTCGGCCGAGCAGAGTGTTAACTCGGCCGAGCATAGCATGGCAGTAAGTCCAAAGTTTCTGAAAAGCCATGCTCGGCCGAGGCAAATGCCTTGCTCAGCCGAGCAGATCTGGGCAAAGCCTTGCTCGGCTGAGCAAGGTACATGACTCGACCGAGAAGATCATGTGCATTAATGACTGGTTGATTTTCAAATAGAAACAATCGAGGAAATGGAAATAAAAACTGAAATTTGAGATTAAATGGATTTAATCTTTTCAGTTTAATGAGTTTAATTTTGGTGTTTAATTCCAAATTAAATCCCTGGATTCCTAAGGCTTTTGGAGTTTTATATATTGTTGTTTGTTAACAACAATGAGGAGAACTTTTGAAAATCATTGGAAGAACACAAGAAAAACTCACAACAGAAAAACCAAACACCTATCTTCTAAAATCCTCCTCCATAATCCTCTTGTTGCATACTATTGATCCTTTCTTTTGGCCTCCTTGCATAGTTTGATCAAGAGGTGATATTGTCCAAGCATAGTTCAGCTCGCCGGGAACTTTAGGTGCAAAGTGCCCCCGGTTCGCACGTTCTATCCTGGGAGACAAGCGGTCCAAGCAAACTCAAGCACACTCGGTGAGGGATCAAATATGTCTTAAGGAGACAGTGGTTTCATTGGGCTCGTGCATCAAAATTCAACAACTTCTCCTTTGTATTTTCAGTTTTTGTTAATTGTGTTTTATTTAATTTTCTGCAATTGTAACACCCTTGTAACAATCTTAAGACATATTCCTAATCAAGGGAGTCGATTACAGAATTTTTTAAACAGAAAATACTAACTAAGTTGTTGTGTTTCAGATGGAGAATAACAACAACACCATGGAGACCCAAATTGAATCCCAAACTGGACCCCAAACTAGAAACGGAAGTGGCTCGACTATTGTGACAAATCCTCCTACGATCCATATCCCGACCCCCCATGCGGAAAAACTCGAGAAGTTTGTTGGCCTCGACTTTAAGCGTTGGCAATAAAAGATGCTTTTCTACCTCACTACCTTGCACTTGACAAAATATCTGAAAGAGGGTATGCCAAAGGTGAGTGAAGGAGAAACCGATGTTACAACCTTGGCTGCGGTTGAACCATGGAAGCATAGGGAATACTTGTGCAGAAACTATGTCCTTAATTCGCTTTCAGATTCTCTTTACAATGTGTTTAATGAGAAGAAATCTGCAAAGGAATTATGGGGTTCTTTGGAACACAAATATAAGATTGAGGATCCGGGAACAAAGAAATTCATTGTTGCCCGTTTCCTTGATTTTAAGATGGTGGACAGCAAGAGTGTGAAATCTCAAGTTGATGACTTTCAAACTATTTTGCACAAGATTCATGCCGAGGGTATGATCATAAGTGAAAGCTTCCAAGTGGCTGCAATCATTGAGAAATTGCCTCCATCTTGGAATGATTTCAAGAACTACCTTAAGCATAAGCGAAAGGAAATGGATGCGAAAGGAATAATCCTTCGTTTGAGTATTGAAGAGAATAATAGAGCCGCTGAGAAAAAGTTTGTTTCTAGTGTGGCTAAGGCCAATATGGTGAAGCATGGTGAAAGCTCCAAAGGCAAAAGCTTTGCGAAGGGAAAAGGGAAAGTTGTGACAACTTCCAAGCGTTCCCACTTGGGACCAAAAGGTGGTGTTTCCAATAAGAAGTTCTTAGGAACTTGTTATAATTGTGGTGGCGAAGGCCACAAGGCTCATGCTTGCAAGTTACCCAAGAAGGCTCGTGAGGCAAACATGGTGGAAGGCATTGCTAGAGACGTGTCCGAGATGCACCTCGCAACTGTGATTTCCGAGGTGAATTTGGTGGGTTCAAACCCAAATCAGTGGTGGATTGACACCGGCGCTACTAGACATGCGTGCTCTAATAGAGACATGTTTAGTACTCTTGTTGCTAAGAATGGCGAGAAGCTATTCATGGGGAATTCAGCCACCTCTGAGATCAAAGGAAAATGAAAAGTGGTTTTGAAGATGACATCCGGGAAGGAGTTGACTCTTAACAATGTGCTTTATGTGCCCGATATCCGGAAGAACTTGGTGTCCGGATCGCTTTTGATAAAGCATGGTTTTCGTATTGTGTTTGAGTCCAATGTAGTCACTTTATCTAAAAGTGGAATGTTTGTAGGAAAAGTCTATGTCAATGATGGTCTGTTCAAGTTAAGTGTAATGGTGGTTAAGCCAAAGGATAATGATATGAATATATCTTCTGTTTACTTGCTTGAGTCATCTAATTTGTGGCATGGTAGACTTGGTCATGTTAATTTTGATTCTATACGTCGTTTGACAAAATCAAATTCTATTCCAAAGTTTAAAGTTGATTGTAAACAAAAATGTGAAATTTGTGTAGAAGCAAAATTAACAAGAAAGTTATTCCATTCAGTTGAAAGACATAGTGAACCACTTGAATTGGTTCACACGGACTTATGTGACTTTAAATCAACACAATCACGAGGCGGCAATAAGTACTTCATGACTTTTGTAGATGATGGCACAAAGTATTGCTATGTGTATCTTCTAAAAAGTAAAGATGAAGCTATAGAGAAGCTATAGAGAAGTTTACTCTCTATAAAAATGAAGTTGAGAACCAATTAAATCGGAAAATTAAGGTGCTAAAAAGCGATAAAGGTGGTGAATATGAATCTCCATTTGAAGCAATATGTGCTCAAAGTGAAATTAAACATATAACCACGGCACCTTATACACCCCAACAAAACGGTGTTGCCGAAAGAAAAAATTGGACAGTAAAAAAAATGATGAATGCCATGTTATTGAGTTCGGGATTACAGGATAACATGTGGGGGGAAGCCGTGTTGTCGGCTAACTATGTGTTAAACAAAATACCCCGAAAGAAACAAGACAAAACTCCTTATGAACTATGGCATGGAAGAGTGCCAAGTTACAAACACTTAAGAGTGTGGGGGTGTCTTGTAAAGGTAGTCATACCTCCTCCTAAAAAGGTGAAGATTGGACCTAAAACTGTTGATTGCATATTTATTGGATATACACATAGCAGTAGTGCTTATAGATTTCTTGTGTATGAGTCAAAAATTGAAGCTATACACAAAAATACTATAATGGAATCTGTAAACGTGTCGTTCTTTGAGAATATATTCCCGTGTAAGTCAAGAAATGAGGCAAGCTCATCGACTAGGATAATAGATTCAATAGAAGAAGAACACGTTCAAGATAAAAGTGAAGAAGAAGAGGTGGAACCTCGACGGAGTAAAAGAGCTAGGATTGAAAAATCTTATGGTCCAGACTTTCTAACCTATATGGTAGAAAGTGAACCACAAAGTTACAAAGAAGTCGTTAGCTCTTCGAAAGGACCTTTGTGGAAGGAAGCAATTAAAAGTGAAATTGATTTCATTTTGCAAAATCACACATGGGAATTAGTGGACCTTCCTTCGGGAAGCAAAACACTAGGATATAAGTGGGTTTTCAAAAGTAAAATGTAGGCGAACGGAACAATTGATAAGTACAAGGCCCGACTTGTAATTAAAGGTTACAGACAAAAAGAAAGCCTAGACTATTTTGACACGTATTCTCCCGTCACGAGAATAACGTCAATAAGAGTTGTACTTGCAATTGCCACATTGAGAAATCTTGAAATACATCAAATGGATGTAAAAACAGCCTTTCTAAATGGAGATTTAGAAGAGGAGATTTACATGGAACAACCCAAGGAGTTTGTTGCGCGTGGACAAGAAAAGAAGGTGTGCAAATTAGTAAAATCATTATATTGCTTGAAACAAGCACCGAAACAGTGGCATCAAAAATTTGATAATGCTATGATGCAAAGTGGATTTAAAATAAATGAGTGTGACAAATGTGTCTATACTAAAACCACGAAAAATGGCTATGTCATTTTGTGTCTTTATGTAGACGACATGCTTATCATAGGGAGTTGTGATAAGATGATCAAATCCACGAAAGACATGTTGAATTCGAAGTTTGACATGAAAGATATGGGACTTGCGGACGTAATCCTTGGAGTTAAAATTTCTAGAATATCCAACGGACTTGTGCTAAGTCAATCTCATTATGTGGATAAAATTCTTGAGAAATTTAGCAAGGATGACAATGGAATAGCGAGTACTCTAATCGACCCAAATCTTCTTCTATCAAAGAATAGAGATAAACCGGTGTCTCAATTAGAGTATTCGAGAATCATCGGAAGTCTAATGTACTTGATGAGTTGTACTAGGCCGGATATTGCTTATACCGTTAGCAAGTTAAGCCGGTATACAAGTAATCCTGGAACAAATCATTGGAAGGGTATAGTAAGAGTACTAAGGTACTTAAGATATACTCGTGATTTTGGATTACATTACACTAGACATCCAGCTGTGATAGAAGGATATAGTGATGCTAATTGAATATCAGATATCAAAGACTCAAGGTCTACAAGTGGATATTTATTCACATTAGCAGGTGCAGCTATATCATGGAAATCTTCTAAGCAAACTGTTATAGCCAGATCAACCATGGAATTTGAGTTTAAAGCATTAGATAAATGCGGTGAAGAAGCCGAATGGCTACGCTAATTTCTAGAAGATATTCCAAGATGGGAAAAGTGATGGAGAAAATTCCACTATGTAATAAAAACCTTGCAAGTGTACAAGTCACCGAAGTAGCAACGTACAAAAGTAAGGGTCGAACCACAGAGACTCGTGTGCTTTAACAAGTTGATTTAATTAATGTAAACGAAACAAAAGGGAAAAAAGGTTTTTTTGATTTGATTGAATTATAAAACTAAGAAAGCAAAATAAATAAATTAAAGATAATAAGAGACAGGGGATTCATGGATTGGGGATCATAACAATTATCACTTTATGCTTTTTATTTCATGTAAAAAGGATTCAATTTCATTCTTGGGTTCGTTCACAAAAATCTAGGGTTAAGATGTTAATATATTCCGCAAGGTCAATAAGAACATTAAAACCCTAATAACTCTATCTTGTTCATATATTCCGCAAGGTCAATAAAAACATTCAAGAATTCAATTAAAAACTTAAGAACAATGGAACCTAGATTCGTTTGATTTCCGCAAGGTCCTCAATTGAATCTATTCTTCTCAACAATGGCCAAATTACAAATCATCCACGCAAGTGCAATAATTCATACCCAAATAAATTCAAGAGGTCAAAAGTATATTCCGCAAGGTCAATACAATTGATCTCAAGACAATAATTAAAATCGTTGAGAAGAACAAGAACGAAAAAGAAATAGAAAGAATTAAAACCTTAGCATAAAGATCAAATTGTTACTCACCTCAATTCATGAATAAAATAAATTAGCCTTGAATGGCCATTAAAATAAATAAAGCAAAACCTTGTTCTTTCATCTTCAAAAATAAATAAAACCTAAACTAAAAATAGAGAGAGAAAATAAAAGAATAAAAGATCCAAAGATCCCAAAATAAAAGATAAAAGATAATCAAAAACTAGTCTAAGGTTGTTTATATAGGAGGAGGGAGGTGGAAATCCTTTTTGGAAACAAATTAGGGTCAAAATCCTAGTCAAAATAGAAAATCTCCCGAAATCCGTGGCTGATTCTGTGCAAATCTGTGGAAAATCTTTAGAATCCGTCCAAAATAAGGAAACTGGCTGCATCTGTTCGTACATACCGGGCGCGCGCCCACTGAGACCGGGTGTACGCCTGTTTTTAATCTGAATACTTTCGGGCGTGCGCCCAATGGGACTGGGCATGCGCCCACTTTAAATTTCTTTGGCCCATATTTCCTTTGTATTGGTCAGCAACTTCCTCAGCCCAACTTCAGCCCATGCCTTGGCCCCATGTTGCTCCACCATTGGCCCAGCCATGGCCTTGCAATGGCCCCAAATTCTCGGCCAGCAACCTTGCAGTGTCTCGGCCACAAACTGTTTAACCTTTGTACCATTTTAGTATTCTTTATTATTCGGTTCGTCCCACAATTTTGCAGTCGCACTTTGGCCACTATAAAAAATTCTTTTGCACTTCGCTCTTTGAGATTTTATTTTTCATTTTAACCCACGAATTTTATATATCAAATTCATCCAAAAATTCCATATTTTCAATTTAGTCCCTTAATTTCCAATATTTCCACTTTGGCCCTCGAACTTCATAATTTCCGTTTTGTCCCAAATTTTCCAAAATTGCAATTTGATCCAAAAGCTTTCAAAGTATGCTCCAATCCTCCGTTTTCAACATTGTTGCACTTCAACCCCTGTACTTTCAAAACACTACAAAATACATTAAATTCTCAAGGTTTCGAGCATCAAATAAGCTAGGAAATATATCTTTTGGATGGGTAAAACCACATCCATCAAATACCCCCAAACTTATCTTTTGCTCGTCCTCGAGTAAAACAAAAGAAATAAACAAAAACAAAATTACCCTAACAAATAAAAACAATCAACAGAAAATATTTTTGATATGTTCTCACTATATACAAGGTTGTCGGCCAAACAAGTCTCAGATTCTCACAAAATATGCTAAACAAGTGCCAATAAGAATATGCAACTACAATTACATTAATGCATCTAACCCACAATTTTCCACCTCGGCCTGAATGATGAATGAAATATGGGAGATCATTGTCACCAAAGTAAGATATTTTATAGGGTCACTAACCACATGCTCTAAATCAATGATACTAAGATGAAATTTCTGCACAAGGGACACTCATATGCATATTTAAACAAAACTGTCAATCCGGCTACTCTTTAGGGATCAAATATGACTTTTATGGTTTGTAATGTATCGCGATAAACGCGGGCTAGGTTCACGGTTACAAATGAAGATAAGGACATACGAAGTCAAGCAAGTGAAACTAGAAAGTCTTCATCATACATCCTCACATTGAAATTATCACTCCGCTCCAAGCCAACCCATTGATTTAACCCCCAAACTTATAATTTTGTACACTTTCAAACTTGTACTCGATCACCTTTCTTTCTTTTTGATCACTTTCCACTTCAACATTAGAGAGGGCAAGGCAAAAAAATTTTTTTTTTTTTTCATTCATTTTTTTTTTCTTTGCACAAATATATCACGAAGAATGTGCATTCAATACTTTTTTTCTCAAGCCCCTCTTTTCATTACAATGCATAACCCTTTTCTTTCTTTTCATGACCACTTTCCACTCAATCCTTTGATTTTCAAAACATCCCCCAAAAATTCCCAATTCCCAATTCATTCCCTAGTTTCACTTTCTTGAAAAGGTGAGAAATATTGTGTATAGGTTAAAAGGGTAGGATAATGAGGGTACAAATGAAGGCGAATGATGGTCTAAGATAACCTCCCACTTTGTGAGAGATTCCATTCTTTTTCAAGCTCAAAAGGGGGTTCTAGCGGAAATTTTTTATATAAGTGACGAGAAAGTTAAAGGCTCACAAATAGGGTTCAAAGAAAATAGCAACATATCACTTCCCGAATAGCATAATTGATGTGTTATTGACAGTCATGCAAACATGTTCTAGGGATCCCGAGAATGTCAAAGTGATCCTATAAAGGTCTCCTAAATTGGTAACAATGGTCAAGAAAAATGATGGAAGTGAATGGTGGTGCAATTGTGTTTTACATGTATTAATGCAATTCTAATTAACATATTCAAATTGGCACAAACTAGCAAAATTCAATCAAAAAACTCTCTCAAATCATCACGGACATTGGCTAACTTCCAAACATATAATGAGAACAAAATTTTTAAATTTTTTCTATTTTTTTGGAGGGTGACACTATATACACTCCCCTATAAACCCACAAACTCGGAGAGATATCTACCCCCAAACTCAAAACATGCTATGTCCTCATAGCAAAGAGAACAAAAACATGTCTCGGGTTCAAAGGACGATATGACACGACAAAGCAAATAAATAAAGCAAATAAAACGTACCTACTTGGGTTGCCTCCCAATTAGCGCATTTGTTTAAGGTCGTTAGCCCGACCATTGCCCCTCTTACTTGGGGTTGAGATTGGCCTCAATGGATTTGGCCTTTGCTTTTCGGCCCTTTGACCACCTTTGATTTTCTCGGGCACAAACGCCCACTTCCTTCCATGCGTAGGTCCCTTTCTTAATTAATTCAGGTGGAGCCCACGAAACTTTGGGTGCTTTATGCTTCACCCTTTTTCTTTTCTTTTTGTTGGGGCTCTTGCTCCCAAACTTAGTTTGTTCCTTCACCTGCGGAACATCTTCCTCAACAAGATCAAAGAGGTTATCTTGAGCAAAAACATTAACAAAAATAGTCTCAGATAAATCAAGCAAATAACTCTCCTCTCTAACTTTAAGTTTTGAATGCCCTTGTGGTAGATGTGATGAAATCGACTCTTTATGGGAGTCGTGTGGGGAGTGATACGACCCGTTACTCCTAGAGTATTGGTCGGCTTTAATGTTACTAGCCAAGGGGCATACGTCCGCATTATCCCCACTTTTCTCACATCCATTCACATCATATTTGACAATTGGAAAATCGGTTATGGCTCCTATAAAACCATCTGTGGGGGAGGGTTTCTTATCATTTTTAAGCATACAAAATTTACATTCCTCCCCCATACCTCTCAAGGACACAACCCCTTGACACACATCAATGGTGGCCTTAGTGTCAAACATAAATGGCCTCCCAAGCAGAATGGGAGTTTTCAGTTGTTCCTCACTTGATCCCTCCATACATATCACATAAAAGTCAATAGGGATAATGATTTTATCGATTTTAACCAACACCCCTTCAATAACCCCTAAAGGTCTTTTGATTGAGAGATCCGCCAATTGCAAGTCTCTCATGGGTGGTTTCAACTCACATACCCCCAAACTTCTAAAAACATGAAAGGGCATCACATTAACACTTGCCCCAAGATCCAACAAACCTTTAAAATTTTGACCCCCTAAAGAAATTGGGATAGTGAAACACCCGGGGTCTTTTTGAACATGTTTAATCTTTTCAAACTCCACACCTCCAGAGGGTATGGTTCTTTCAACATCAAGACAAGTGGATTCACGATTACTAGCAGAAAAGACATCATGAATTACCCCCAAACTTCTCTCTTCCTCACAAGCATAATTATCACTATCAACATCACAGAGAGAAGAGAGAAATACCTCCTCAATCTCATCACTTTCATCCCAAATAGTCACTATAGACTTGGCTTGCTCTGGTGGATTTTGAAAATTTTCTTGTCTTTGGCCTTGTACCGCTTCCACCAACTGTCCAATTTGGGTCTGTAACTTCTGCATGGCAGCCTCATGATTTCTGAAGGCTTGTTGTTGTTCCATCTTGTACTGTTGTTGCTCCATCTTTAACTGCATCATGGGCTCTTCCCAAGGCTCTCTATTCCTCTCAAAGGGCTCCTGAGGTGGTGGTTGGGGATGGAGAGTTTTATTCGGTTGATTTCCACCCCATGACAGGTTGGGATGTCTCGGTCCTGCTTGCCCTCCTAGATTGTATGCATTCCCGTACTGATTGTTGCTTGGTGGGAACCTTTGCATATATGATCGCATCGTCGCACTCGCTCATGATTATATAAATGGGGACTAGCGGTGGGGCAAACTTTATAAGAGTGAGTGTTAGAACCACAAGTTACACAACTATCATGCATTACATTACCAACAGATGACACATTGGAAGCAGAATTGAAAGTACTACTCATGGCCAACTTATCAAATTTTTGATTAAGAAGCGCAATTTGTTTTGAAGTCTCATCACTCAACCCTATTCCATTCACACTATTTGTTTTACCCCTTGACCCCTTTTGTTGAGAATTAGATGCTAATCTCTCAAATAGATTTTGGGTCTCATCCGCAGTTTTGGCTCCTAAAGAGCCTCCGGCTGCGTTATCCACCATAGCCTGATCGGCTTGTGTCAACCCCCCCATAGAAAGTTTGATGCAATAAAGGCAAAGGAAAATTATGGTGGGGACATTGCACCAAAAGCATCTTAAATCTGTCCCATGCTTCATGGAATGCCTCAAAAGAGTCCTGTGTGAACCCAATGATTTTCTGTCTAAAGGTGGCTAACGTAGCATGTGGGAAGTATTTTCTCAAAAATATATCATGCAATTCATCCCAAGTATTAATGCTCCTAGGTGGGAGCAACATGAGCCACTTCTTAGCATTATCCCTCAAAGCAAAGGGAAAACATTTTAGTCTTAAGTGCTCATCAGTCACACCGTCTCTCAATGGAAAACTAGACACAATCATCATATATTCCCTCAAGAAATTCAAAGAATCCTCCGAGGGAAGGCCATGAAATTGAGGGATCATGTTAAACAGATGGCCTTTTACCTCGTAACTTTTTTTGCCTCAGTCAACACAATGCATGACACAGACGTGTCCACCCGCGGCCTAAAGAAGGCATCCATAGTAGGTGCTTGCAAAGCCATATCAAATACAAATTCCTCTCCCTCGGTGGAAGAAGTTTCTAATTCACTCAAAGTTACCTCTGTCTCGGTGACAGAAGTTTCAGAATCAGTTTCAAACACTTGAGTAGAGGGAATGCCTCTCTCAACTTTGTCTATCTCGTCGTTCAAAGGAACAGAGTTAG
This sequence comes from Adenophora triphylla var. japonica, assembly GCA_022495995.1. Taxonomy (NCBI): domain Eukaryota; kingdom Viridiplantae; phylum Streptophyta; class Magnoliopsida; order Asterales; family Campanulaceae; genus Adenophora; species Adenophora triphylla. The sequence continues at coordinate 133,509 of JAFEMH010002329.1, read as the reverse complement.
GATTCAATGACCGGCGACCAAACATGCACCGATTAAATAAACTTGTTAAAAATCACAACAAGTCCCCGGCAACGGCGCCAAAAACTTGATGGAGAAAATTCCACTATGTAATAAAAACCTTGCAAGTGTACAAGTCACCGAAGTAGCAACGTACAAAAGTAAGGGTCGAACCACAGAGACTCGTGTGCTTTAACAAGTTGATTTAATTAATGTAAACGAAACAAAAGGGAAAAAAAAAGGTTTTTTTGATTTGATTGAATTATAAAACTAAGAAAGCAAAATAAATAAATTAAAGATAATAAGAGAAAGGGGATTCATGGATTGGGGATCATAACAATTATCACTTTATGCTTTTTATTTCATGTAAAAAGGATTCAATTTCATTCTTGGGTTCGTTCACAAAAATCTAGGGTTAAGATGTTAATATATTCCGCAAGGTCAATAAGAACATTAAAACTCTAATAACTCTATCTTGTTCATATATTCCGCAAGGTCAATAAAAACATTAAAGAATTCAATTAAAAACTTAAGAACAATGGAACCTAGATTCGTTTGATTTCCGCAAGGTCCTCAATTGAATCTATTCTTCTCAACAATGGTCAAATTACAAATCATCCACGCAAGTGCAATAATTCATACCCAAATAAATTCAAGAGGTCAAAAGTATATTCCGCAAGGTCAATACAATTGATCTCAAGACAATAATTAAAATCGTTGAGAAGAACAAGAACGAAAAAGAAATAGAAAGAATTAAAACCTTAGCATAAAGATCAAATTGTTACTTACCTCAATTCATGAATAAAATAAATTAGCCTTGAATGGCCATTAAAATAAATAAAGCAAAACCTTGTTCTTTCATCTTCAAAAATAAATAAAACCTAAACTAAAAATAGAGAGAGAAAATAAAAGAATAAAAGATCCAAAGATCCCAAAATAAAAGATAAAAGATAATCAAAAACTAGTCTAAGGTTGTTTATATAGGAGGAGGGAGGTGAAAATCCTTTTTGGAAACAAATTAGGGTCAAAATCCTAGTCAAAATAGAAAATCTCCCGAAATCCGTGGCTGATTCTGTGCAAATCTGTGAAAAATCTTTAGAATTCGTCCAAAATAAGGAAACTGGCTGCATCCGGCTCGTACATACGGCGCGCGCCCACCGAGACCGGGTGTACGCCTGTTTTAATCTCGAATACTTTCGGGCGTGCGCCCAATAGCACTGGGCGTGCGCCCACTTTAAATTTCTTTGGCCCATATTTCCTTTGTATTGGTCAACAGCTTCCTCAGCCCAACTTCAGCCCATGCCTTGGCCCCATGTTGCTCCACCATTGGCCCAGCAATGGCCTTGCAATGGCCCCAAATTCTCGGCCAGCAGCCTTGCAGTGTCTCGGCCACAAACTGTTTAACCTTTGTACCATTTTAGTATTCTTTATTATTCGGTTCGTCCCACAATTTTGCAGTCGCACTTTGGCCACTATAAAAAATTTTTTGCACTTCGCTCTTTGAGATTTTATTTTTCATTTTAACCCACGAATTTTATATATCAAATTCATCCAAAAATTCCATATTTCCAATTTAGTCCCTTAATTTCCAATATTTCCACTTTGGCCCTTGAACTTCATAATTTCCGTTTTGTCCCAAATTTTTCAAAATTGCAATTTGATCCAAAAGCTTCCAAAGTATGCTCCAATCCTCCGTTTTCAACATTGTTGCACTTCAACCCCTGTACTTTCAAAACACTACAAAATACATTAAATTCTCAAGGTTTCGAGCATCAAATAAGCTAGGAAATATATCTTTTGGATGGGTAAAACCACATCCATCAAAAAGCCCGTGCCCGCAATAGTATACATTGCGATAGCCAATCTGCGATTGGTAGGGCACAAAGTCATATGTATAATGATAAGTCTAGATATATACGTCGAAGACATAATACCATTAAACAACTACTTGCAACCGACACCATATCTATTGACTATGTAAGGTCAAAAGATAATTTGGCGGATTCGCTAACCAAAGGGTTAAATAAAGAGATAGTTGCAAGGTTGACATTGGGAATGGGATTAAAGCCTCTTGAGAAGTTAAACACAGCGGAAAATCCAACCTAGCTGACTGGAGATCCCAAGATCTAGGTTCAAAGGGACAACCTAACTGTTAAAAGACTTGTAGCGTCAATGTGGGGGTCAACCCTATACTCATTCCTTAAAGTGACATCCCGAGATGAATGAGGTTAAGCCTATGACTTTTAATGATTCTTATGTGAAGTAAAATGGGTTACTTAAAAGAATCACTTATGTGAGAAAGAAGTAGAGGCCGCTTCGAGGAGAATTGTGTGAGGCTCAATTCTTAGACCTTCTCACAGAACCAGGCATTATGATCCAGGGCCATGAATGGACACAGCTATGAGAGCTGAATTGTGTTAGGGAGATACCTATGTAAAGTATATGATCGGCTACACAAAAATCTAGCAGTTAAAGGACATCGCGTCTACTGATTAGCGAGTAGAGTAAATATGCTTTTACAAGGAAAGGTTCAAAGGGCAAACCCCTACCTATCTTATGCAGGTTTTCGACTGCCGGACTTTATCACCTATCCTCATGAATTTCCTTCATGTGGGGGATTGTTGAAAAAATAGTGTGATTTGAAGGAAATTAATGTATTAATTTTTAAAGGGTAATTTAGTCAAATTACTTAAGTGGTTTAGTTTTTGTGAAAGTAAAATATTTATTTGTCCAAAATGGTTTTTGGATGAATTAAATATAAATGCTCAAAGGATTTGGCCCAATTTTTATAATAAATTTTGAATTTGTAAATCAAAAATGGCTTTGAATTTTACTGAGGTGCTCGGTCGAGCAGAGTGTTAACTCGGCCGAGCATAGCATGGCAGTAAGTCCAAAGTTTCTGGAAAGCCATGCTCGGCCGAGGCATATGCCTTGCTCGGCCGAGCAGATCTGGGCAAAGCCTTGCTCGACCGAGCAAGGTACATGACTCGGCCGAGCAGATCATGTGTATTAATGACTGGTTGATTTTCAAACAGTAACAGCCGAGGAAATGGAAATAAAAATTGAAATTTGAGATTAAATGGATTTAATCTTTTCAGTTTAATGAGTTTAATTTTGGTGTTTAATTTCAAATTAAATCCTTGGATTCCTAAGGCTTTTGGAGTTTTATATATTGTTGTTTGTTAACAACAATGAGAAGAACTTTTGAAAATCATTGGAAGAACACAAGAAAAACCCACATCAGAAAAACCAAACACCTATCTTCTAAAATCCTCCTCCATAATCCTCTTGTTGCATATATTTTATCCTTTCTTTTGGCCTCCTTGCATAGTTTGATCAAGAGGTGATATTGTCCAAGCATAGTTCAGCTCGCCGGGAACTTTAGGTGCAAAGTGCCCCCGGTCCGCACGTTCTATCCTGAGAGACAAGCGATCCAAGCAAACTCAAGCACACTCGGTGAGGGATCGAATATATCTTAAGGAGACAGTGGCTTCATTGGGCTCGTGCATCAAAATTCCAATTTCTCATTTGTATTTTCAGTTTTTGTTAATTGTGTTTTATTTAATTTTCTGTAATTGTAACACCCTTGTAACATATTGTGCTCTTAAATCACTTACATCTATAGAGCTTTAAATCTTGATCACACACACACACACATCTCACTTGATTAATTGCATAGATAATTCATTTGAGAAACAGGTTATAGTGTAAGATTTGCTTCATTGTTCAGATTTTAAATTTGAGTTTTGATTCTTGTAATCTTGTAAAATCTCTTCAACATGTAAAACAAATCTAGTAGTTATAAAATCCAAAACTAACCATTTCGATAGTGAACGTAAATCTTTCACGATCGAAACACTCAAAATCTTGTGTTCTTATTTTCTGCAAATTTACTTTGTGTTTATCGTTGATCTTATTTGTTTTTATTTGTTTGACCAGTTTAGGTTTACCTTAACTGTGAATTCTGTGTTTGTGTGAATCGTTGTCAAAATCGCCTTTATCACCTAGCCAACCATGGTTTTTCAAACCTTGCTTTTGAACCTCAAAAATTATGATGTGCATTTTACCACTTAGTTTGAGGTTTTTATACAATTTTAAACTTAGGATTGTGAGTTCAAGATTGTTTTTAAAAAAAGGAGGTTGAAAAATTTATTACAAATATTCATCCCCGATCTAGTTATTTTTCATACCCTTGTTGATTATTTAGGACAAACAGTTGCACTTATTAACACCATTAACAGATGAACACCGATTTACACCAATACTATCACTCTTTAACACATCGCTAGCACTTAAAAATCTATCATTGCCGCTCAACGAACACTCACTATATCACTATATCAGTGGCACTAATAACATTCAACTAATGACAATGTGATGTGAGTGATAAAGTCTGTGTCAGTGAGTGTATGTGTTTAAAGAGTCCTATGCATTCATTAAAGAGTGTCAATATTAGTGATGTTAGTGACAGTGTTACGGTAGTTTTAAAAGAGTGTTACGGTAGTTTTAAAAGAATTTCAGTGTTAAAAAACTGCATGCGACAGAGTTGAATAGTGTCAGTAACAGTGTTAAAAGTGTTAGTGTTAAATAGTGTTAGAGTGTTTAACAAGTTGCAGTTAATTACAAAAATGACATCATGCTTTTTGAAATAAATTTCACTTATTTACAAAAAATGTCAAGGTACATTTTTAACATGTTTTGGTTATTTATATGTCATGATGCGTTTTAAAAATTACTCTCTTCATTTAAAAAAAAAATTCAATTTTATTTTAATTAAAAGCAAATTTGATTTTTTTTTTTTTTTTTTTTTATAGACTAAAGGAGTAGTTTTTTCGAAGTATTGGAAAAAAAAAATGAATTTTCTTAAGGATTTAGCAAAGTAAAATAATGTGTATACAAACAAAAATAAAAAGGAGTCCAGGTGGCGAAATTTGGGAGAAAGGACTGACAGAGAGTGAAGGGCAAAGTAGGCTATGACCAGGCTTCGCAGAGCTCCATGTGTAAAGTGTCCCCTTTAATATAACGCCCCAACCACACCTAACACTGGAGGAAGCTAAACGAGAGATCGCACGCTATCTGTTCGACGAAATGCCTCACTCACTTCATTTTCACCTTCCCTGAGTCCCCAACTAATTGATCGTCTTTCTCCGGCCTTAATTCGGTAAAATCTCGAATACCCAATTGCATTTTTGTACTGCGTTTCTCGGTTTCTTATTCTAATTTAATGCTGTTAATTGTTTCCTTTATTTACCCTTTGTTGGTGTAATGTAATGTGTTTCGGTTCTGCGAAATTGAGTCATTTGCATTGCAGTTGAGGTTTTGCTTGGATTACTCTTTTATTCAGTCATGGGGCACAGAAATCGAGGATAGAAATGTGAAATTTGGGTCAAGCCTCGAATATAATTTCAAACATAAAGAGCCAATTGTTGAGTAAATTGTGTTCATTAGAAAAAAAAAACTAATGGGAGTTTTGACTTGCTTGAGTTGGATTCGTTTGAGTCATGAATTACTGAGCATCTTTGCTGAATAGCTTGGATTCTTCACTCAAATGCTAAAATGGTTTGGGTGTGTGCAGTGGCTAAGTCATATTTTTGTTGAAAGGGGTTCAAGATTATGATAGGTGAAGAAAATTGTTTGGTATTATCATATTATGAGAATTTGGTTCAAATTAGGGTCTACATGTAGTATACTTCAGATTCTCACACAAAAACATAGTGGGTTAAAACTCAGAAGCACTCACATGTAATGAAGAAAACCCATGTTTTCTAAATTTAGAGGTGCTAAATTTTTACTCCCTCCGTCCTATAATAAGTATCACGTGTATCTCTTTGGTCCATCCCAAAATAAGTGTCTTGTTTCTTAGGAAATGGTCTTGATGCAATTTTATCAAGCTGCAATCAATGTACAAGCAAGTAGCACATATCCGAGAAAGTTTGGCATGTCAACTACGACCCTTATTATGGGATGGAGGGAGTATTATTTTAGATTTAAAAACAAAGAGGTCAGCTAACCCTTAAGGTTATTTGTTCTCTTGCACTTGTTTGTACAATATTTTCCTTTGTAGAGTGACGACACTTATTTTGGGATGGATAAAATAGGAAAACAAGACATTTATTATGAGATGGAGGGAGTATGTGGGTAGAAGTCATGTATTAAGAATAGTAGCTCTAGTCACATGAACTATTCCTACACTATAAGCTGATGTTATCCTGGGTGAATGCATTTACGTAAAATCACAAATTTAATGAAAGTGAATGTTCCTTATTAAGACTGAAACTTGCGTGAATCTATTTACGCAAAGATAGATATTCAGAGCGGAGATAATGAGACCAAGAAGTAGCATTTATTATAAAGAAGGGTATTGGTAATCCCATATTTAGTTGGTGCTGATGAACATAGATTGTGAGGATAAAGATAAACTATATTTTCAAAGGAACTACTTGCAAGTCTGATTTGAAATGGGCTCAAGCTCTTTAATCTGATCAGCAAATGGGGTCAAATTCAGTCATTTTTCTATCATCGATTCATCGCTTCTTTCCTGTTTCATTTAGCTATAACAGAGATTAACTTATTGTTGTTGCTTATAAGAGATATAGTTGGGTTTGAACAGATTCAGTTGGCAGAATTATTAACATGGATGCAGAAAATTCAGATAGAAAGGTGAAAAGAATTATTTGGAAAAACTGCGGGGAGACATTGTCAACAAACGCTCAGAATGGAAATGGAAATTCATCTCGAAAGCATCACCATGATAAGGTGAATAAAAAGTTGCGTTATGATCCTATTCAATTGCCTGCATCCACAAGGACTTCAAGTTCAAATGGGCCTTACATGATGCCGCTTTTATCCATTCCTAATACTCAAGAGTACAGTTCAAAGGCATCTATCATTATGTCTGGAACAGCTAAGAAAGGGGGTCTTGGACCATCAGTTGGAGCAGTTGACATTGGTTCTAGCAAATGTGCTTACTATTTTCGTGTTTCTCTTCCTGGAGTAAAAAAGGATCCTGGTATGTTCTTTCTATGCTTATTTATGATTTTGTTTGTGGTTCCTTCATGAATTTGATACAACTACTCCATAGATTGTAAGAGTAAATTCAAAGCAAGCACACCCATATCCTTCTACAGCATTTATTATAATGGCAGTGCATTCATAAGTAGAGTGGTTACTTGTGACTGATACTCACTCGGAATCTATTTTTCTTCTCATTCTTTAGAAATACTGATTTTTACTCCCTCCGTCTTATAATAAGTGTCGTAGTTGATTTGTCAAGCCTATTAAGGAAGCTTTTCAAGGAATGTGCTTTACTTCTACATAGCTTGTACCATGGTAAAATTGCATTAAGACTATTTTGTTATTTAGAAATGTGAATTTTTATTTTGAGGTGGAAAAAAGAAACGCGCGGCACTTATTATGATACGTAATAAGTATTACTTTCTACTGATCTATGAATATCCAATTGGGATTCTTTTAAATGTTGTTTCAGAATTTACTAATCACTGAATAGGAAACTGTTTTCTTAGGCATTATCCCATTTATACATATCTTTTTTTTTTCACTTACTGCATCAATGCATGCGATATGATACTTACAGTCTTTTCATCTTTATACAAGAGAAACAATGCCCGGGTTTCGAAGACGAAACTACTGTATGCCCTTCCCAAGCATATTCGGTTCTCTTAACCTCAGAAATTACATTCCAAACCCTAACACTCTTTATTTTTTAATTCTTACATGTGATTGTTCATCTTCTATTTGGAGAATGTTTGAGATATTGTTGTTACGGGTTGATTTAGAGCAGGAACAGGTCACGGGCCTTCAGACTTGAAAAGATATTTGGGAACAACTTGACTTAGCTATTAGCTATGATGCTATATCAGAGGGTAGTGGCTAAGTACCGGAGCTTTCACCAAAATTAATAGTAAACCTTATCCTAGTCAATCCTTGATTATTGCTTGATATCCTTGTCTTCTGACTTTCCCCCTTTTGCCTGTTGACTTTCCATCTTTTGCACATGTATTACTGCCTTGTGCATGCATCAATTGTCATGGGTATTTTTCTTATTTTTTAAATATGAAAACGGATGAATGACAAGGTTTATGGTAGCAGGTCAATTTAGCTGTGAGATTGAACACGATGGGAAAGTCCATATCCGAGGTGAAACATCAACTGGTGGGAAAACTGTTTCGAGACATTCCCGAGTTTTTGAGATGAAATTTCAGCAGCAGTCCCCACCTGGACCATTCACTCTGGCTTTCAGTTTGCCAGGACCCGTTGATCCAAGGCTCTTCTATCCCATCTTTAGATCAGATGGCATCTTTGAAGCTGTTGTCATGAAGTATGAGTAATCCCCACTCTCAGAATATATGCCAGTGATGTAAATTTATGGACAAAACCGAATTTTTTTCTCCTTCTGATGTAAATAATGAACAAACTGAAGGGCCTTGTGTAGCTTATCATGCAGTTCCCTTGTCAGCAAACATGTTGTTAATGGATGAGATGATGCCTAGAACTTAGTGGGAAGCGTTTGTTTGCTCTGTCATTCTCTTGTTTCCTTCAATTGACTTGATTGTAATTTGTAGATCCTTACCGATGTATGAATTCGTTATGAGTTTGCAGAATTGCTAACGGCTTGCTGAAAAATGGTGTATGTCTTTTAAAAAGGGTAAATGACAAAAAAGAGTATGGAGTGATGTTTGGGGGTAGCTGGTAAAATGTAGTCTGATGTTTCAAAGCTTGTAGACTTTGTAGTTTGATGTTTCAAAACTCACAGATTAGAGTCTAGAGCCTAAAGGAAGAATAAAACAGCAATTACGGACTTTTTGACAAAGGGAGTACGTGATTGGAAATTCTAGACAATTTTTGAATTATTTCTCAAACTTCCATTAAATATAAAGTATTTTCCAAAATAATTGATTTATGACGTTGGTACAGAAAATTATGTTCGAATTTGTTGATTTCAGTGAAATCTCTTTTACTATTAAAACTCCAACCCTCACAATGAAATTTTATACCAAATTAATTTGATATTTTTAATAGTTCATCATCTACAATTTTTAAAGTTTAATTAATTTAAAAATCGAAATGTGATATTTTCTGTTTGACAAAGGGAGTATGTTTATTCAGAAAAATTAAATGACAAAAATTAGTCCATGCTTAAGAGGTATATCTAAATTGGGATTTAAAATTATGATTATGTTAATGTAGCTCTGAAATGAAAAAAAAAAAAAAAAAAAAAAAAACCTCATTATGCCCATATGAAATTATCGAATTGTTTCCATTAATCAAAATCTCTATTTTGACAAAATTTTAACATTTTAAGTCTTAAATTTATTAAATTACAATTTAGAGTTTAGAAACATGAATTCAATTTCGATGCCATAATAAAAGTAATAAGTTTTGATGATGCCAAAAACGTCGGATCAGCTCAAATTTAGTGGTTCGGATATATCCTGCATGCTAGAATGGTCTGAAAAAGATAAACAAACACGTAAACTAAGTCGGGGCTTCACCGACTTATGCCCTCCGGTGTGATAGTAAGTATTTGTATTTTTGAGAGAAAATCAATTGACAATAATTCAGAGCCAAAAGATGCGTTACCTGGAAATTGCAATTAATGGCTTGTATTTATAGGTGTAGGAGATATTGTCCTGCCTTGGATAGGAAGTTAGGAGATATAAGGAGTCAAATCCTACTCAGATCCTAATTCCATGATGTCCTTATTAGAGTAGGATTAAAAGAGTCTTCTGTACGTATGCCGAGGAGGCTTGCTTCTCGACATAGTGTGTTGGCCGACATATTGTTATGCCGAGTAAGCGTGATGACCAAGGGTAGGTAAGCCCATTTCCCTTGTCACAATTGTTATTTTGCTGATGTAGACATAGTGCTGGTCGACTTAAGCATATGTTCTCTGGTCGTCCTAGTCGTAGGAATGGTTACTTATGTTAAGGTCGACATAAGGACTAAGACGAGGAGGAAGTGACGATTATAGGTAGGGAAACCCATTCCCTACGTCTTATTTAGAACTTGTATATATTTTCTATTGGGCTCAATCCATTGGGCCTTGCCCATTTTATGGCCCATGGTCGTACTCGATTTATACCGTTCAGTGGCCCCCAACTTCCTAGCTCGGCTATGCCGAGGAGGAAGTGTAGCACGCCCTCAGTTTTACGAATTCCTAGAGACTTCTAGAACTATGAGGCAACTAATCATTTATTAGCCGGATATTAGACATTGATGGGCACGATTATAGATGACGAGACATTCGCCTTAGAAACACGCAAAGGCATTAAATGCGTAGATGGGGATACGTGATGACCCGTTTGGATCTGGGTATAAAAGGGGAAATCTTCTTCATTTGCAATCTTTTATCACTATTACATTTCGAGAGAGACCCATAAGGTGCAACTTCCATAGAGTTCTTGACATTTCTTGGTTTAATTTATGTGGATCTAAGCTCAATTTGTTTCATCGTTCTCAATTTCATATTCACCAACAGGTAATTTCTTCATCCCCAGCTGTTTTTACGTGTTTTTTGCTTGAATCTTGTTTAGGGTTTTTACCTGGGTATTGCGGCCATTGTTGTCTGTACCATTGTTCTTAAAGGTTCCTCGGTTACCAAATTTCCTTAGTTCCTTGACATGGCAAGGACGTGGAGAAGCAACCCAAACGCATTATATTGTTACCACATCCAAAACCTTCGGATTTACCAACGTATTGACGGCCCATGGATGATGGTGAGTTTGAATGAGATTGGGGAGATTTTGACGAGGCATCAAACATTTAGGACCGATGTTGCTTATCCTAGTCGGTTTAGGATTGACTGTCTTAATGTAGACTCCCCCAATGTCGTGGTGTTCCAAGGTTGGACATAAATTCTCAACCATATCAATTTGTACTACCTGAAGGCCAATCATCTGGAGCGTCCACTGTTAGGTGAGAATCTCTCCTCGACATCGATAAGTAAGACGGGGAAGGACACTTCCACGTCCTCGTCATTAACTATGCCTTTGTCCAAAACTGATTCCGTTGTTTATTCTGCAGATATGACGGGAAGAAATCAGGATTCTGCTTGTCCTTCAACTGGTCCTTCCTCATCTGGGAAATCGTTGATGCTTTTCCCGGGGGTTCTCGTGCTGGTGCTCGTTCCAGCGCCCGTGTAGGTCCCAGAGAGGAAGGTCTGGTACACCTAGGTCTAGACAAGTCAAAGTCGGGGACCCTATGATCCATGAGTTACATGATAGGTTTGGCGTATCTAGGAACGAGTACCGCTTAACTTATGTTCCCGGTGCACCTACCCATGATAAGGATGCCTTAAAGGAATTTTTGTACAGTTTGAACCATGTTTCCTTTTTCTATAAACAATTTCAACTAGGTCTCTGTCTTCCCCTTGATCCGTTTATCTGTGAGTTTTTAAAGGATATGTAGGTCGTCCCTGTCATGACCCTAAACTTAGGCACCAATTTGGGCACACGTGGAGCACGTGGGGGTGGGGTGCATTGCATCTCATGGTAGACATTATATGATCATTGCACTGTTATGTGGTTATTTCTATATGTTGGCCAACTTATGTGATCTAGGTTGGGAATAAAGTAAATTTAATTATATAATGTCTAATTGGACCAAATGGGAATTATGTGTTAAAGTTATAACATTTGAATTTTTTAAGAGAAATGTTACAAAAAGTAGTGAGGAGCTTGAGTGTAAATAAAACCTCAAGGTGGTTGTTTGTAGGAGTGTGAAACTGGAAGGAGCTAAAGTGTAATTTGCCTTATATAAATCTTCAATTTCTCCCAGAAGGTTCACTTAGCAAAATCAGTATCTTCTCTCCTACGTTTCATTCCATTAACCTAGGGTTAACTTCGGAAAATCGTATCAATTCAACCGTCGCTCCGTTCTTGATTCTGATCGCATATTACTGATCAGTGAAGCGAGTAGATCATTTAGAGCCGATCAAATCCTATTTTCATTTCGACCTATTTTGGTAAGTTATTATGGTTTTGTTCAAATAATTGTTCATGCCACGTAAATGATGTTAATATGTGATATAAATGATCTTGGTAATGTTGAATCATTTTATTTGGATGTTGGAATGAAAAGAAAATGAGTTGAATTGAACCTTGAATCCATGGCCTTAGTAAGTGGTTTGGATTTGATAGAGTTGTTGTTTAAACATGTTATAAGGCACGGAGGGTGTATACTTATGGGTTATAACTCAATATACTGATGTTTGAAGTTGATTTATGCCTCCTTGTTGTAGCTGAACTGAGAACTTGCAGTTGTTGTTGTTGCTGCTGATGTTTCAACCAAGAACAACAGGTTCTGGGGTTGGGCACGACTCGTGCCCAGTGGCACGAGTCATAACCATGGCATGTGAAGTCGTGCGGCACATGTTGCCAGGTTGGGACAAGTCGTGACCTACAAGGGACGACTGGTTCTGGTGGGGGTGTAATAGGGCACGAGTCATGCCCTACCCTGCAGCCTTTGAACATTTTTCCAAGCTTTGAACACATAGTCTAACCAACATATTATGGAACACTTTTCAACTATGATTCTAGTACAACTTTAGTACTACACAATGGAACCTTAAATGGTCCAAATGGATATTGGGAAGGACTTTAAATATTGTCCTAAAAATGGTTGAAAGGCAATTGTGGAACTTGAACCAAAGTTGATAAAACTTGGTAAATTGTTATGGAACCTTTATAGAAGGTGTGTAATAGTACGACGTGAATATGTAGGGCTTACTTGATATACATTGTGCCCATATGTGATTACATATTATAGTTGGTTGTGCGCATTGTGCTTAAATACGTGTTGCACTACTTCGTTGGTTTGAGCATGAGTATTATACCATGTTATTGGTTTGACATTATTCAACAGTGTTTACAAGTTAAGTAGCACTGTGGAAATGGTTTGACATGATTAATATTAACATGTTATATATTGATATCCCTACGTGTGGATGTAATGTCAAGTAACTGTTTATGTACTTGAATATGATTATATGAACTGCTGTTATGGGTATAGTGAGATACAATCAAGTATAGATTTGTTCTATAAGTGATTGAATTGCATTATACCTATGACTTGGCATGTCTGTTGGCCACAGACATGGGAATAGCCACGGCTGTATCGTGCCAAAAGCCTTACAGATAGCTGGGAATGTTACATGATATTGTGACATGGCACATTGTAGACACCCCATTCTGAACCCATCGGATCACATTTATACCACTCTAAGTCTCGCTTTGAGTCAAGAAGTAGAAATCAAACATTTCGTCATGTTTCGTTAAGTTTTGACTAACCACCGTTAGTTTAGGACTAAACTGCATACGAGATAACGGGGAAAGGGCAGAATTGTCCACAGACCACAATATCTCGCGCGGAATGGTGTGTCTCGCGCGAGATATTGGTCATCTGCAACATGCAAATGACAGTTTCCTCGTCGATTTCAACCTCTTTTCGGGATAAAACTTTATCCATCCGGCCAACCAATGATTTTGGAGTCTGGAACCTTCCTAGGAGTGTTTTACCTCTCCACCTACACCTCTCTAACACCTATAAATACCTGGTGACTTCCAGTATTTCAAAGGTCCACGATCCCACACATTTTACTGGTTTCTCTCCTTGAAAGATTCCTGTAAAATCACCCCTAAAATCACCTCAAAGTTTGTTTGTCAACCTTGTTGATAAACAAACATCAAGATCCGAGTCAAGGACTGAGGCGAAACTCTGTCCGCGTCAAGATTCGATTCTAAACTTGAGTTGAAACTCTGCCCGAATCACCTCACGCAAGGTAACCCCTAAATTCCTTTCTAATTGATTGTTAGAGTGGTATAAATCCATAGAATCTAGGATCGGCCTAGAGCCTCCCCAAATCATGGGGATGGTCTCGAAGCAATCGATCCTACATTCCGTTTAACCCCGTTAAATGGATTTTTATTTATTTATTTTTTTTTAAATCTTCTTCTCTTTCGAAAACCTCTCTTTTCTTTAGCAAGATCGATCTCTGAATTGGGTGAAATGGGTGCTCCTTGACCTTCCCATTTCATAAACTAAGCCCCGAACCCAAATCTCTTTAAAAAAAATGGTTTTTCTATGTTTTCCAAACGAATAATATAGGTGGCGACTCAAGATTCTTCACAACGCTCACAGTGGCGACTCCGCTGGGGACATAAAATTAAGAGGCTTAAACTTGCGTCAAAAATCAAAAGAGAGGTTTTCAAAAAAAATAATAAATAAAAATTCATTTTTCTGCTTCAGATCAGGCATATCTCGCACGAGATATCCTATCTCGCGCGGGATATCGCCTCGGCAATCTGTTGTTTTCTGGTTTTCCTTGTTCATCTTGAGGTCCAAGACGAGAGTCGAACACGCAAGGGGGATCCCAGAATTCATTATCTGCAGAGTTCCCTCATCTTAAGGCCTCCCTTAAGATGTCGAACTCGAATCCGTATTTTAATTAAATAATTGATTGTTATTTATAAATTGCGTGTGATTGGGTTTTGTTTTATTAAAGTCCGGTCCATTGGGGATTCGGGAGTTGTAATTTAATTTATTAATCTCTCTCTCTCTCTCTCATTACGTGGAACTACGACGGCCTGAGTCTTCCTAATTTGGGAGAAACGTAGGCAACCACTTGGTGCGGCCACTATTTGTTTTCCTTTTTTATTTTCAAAAAAAAATTATCTATTTTTTATCTATCACCTAGATTGACTATCACACACGTGCACTCATGATATATCTGTCATTGCACTGCATACCCTCTATAAACTCGGGACCCACACTAAGGAAGGATGACGGTAACCACCTAGTCGCTGGTCTCTCCGAAGTTGGATCATCCCACTCCGCGTATTCAATCCACCTAGATTGTCATATCGCGGGGAGCCTAGCCTTCCAGCCCTTCATCGCCATATTTTCATGTAGATTGTCCTTTTAGGATCACTCCGTGACCGGTCGGTTTGACTCGATGATCTTTTCTTGTTTTTGACCAAAACAAAGCGATGTAAAATTGACAATAAAGAAGGACTCTGAAAAGTCCCTCGGAAAAGTCCCTTAAAAAAAAAGTCCCTTCGGAATGACCCTTTCGGATGTCCCTTTAAAAGAAAAATATACATCCTTCAAAAAACAATCTTACATGGCTTTGTTTTACAAAAATCGGATTGATTGCTTAGTCATTAAGTTCTGATAAAGGCCTTAGAAACCCCTCAAAACGGATTCTCCGTTCCGACAAAAAATTAGGTCTAATAAAAATCGACTTTCCGTATGATTGTCTCGTGCGGGACTACATGTCTCGCGCGAGATAATGCCTCTGTTTTGCTGAGATTGAGCCTGAACCGTTTAAGCCTGCTTCCGACTTGTTGGGGCTAGATGTGATCCTGACGTCATCTCTGCATCTCTTCTGTCAGTTTTCCGAAGCTACTCAACTCCAAGACTCCCAACACAATGTCTACTGAAAAGCACGTCATCACCAAGAAGGACCTTGAACAACACACTCTGCAAGATTTGACCAAGGCCCTTGTCGCTGAAATGGAACATGTGGGAGGTTGGAGAGAAGCTTTTGATTTACCTTCCACTCGCGTTGCTAGAGATTTCCGGAAGATGGAAAGTGGCTCCGACAACGGACAATCATCTGTACAAGAAGAGCTAAGTGACATCAAGGCTCAACTCGCCAAAGCCCTGCAGCAAATCGACAACAACGATGCATGACACAACTTGGAAGAATCCATCTAAGCTGACAAGACAAAGATGCTGATCGAAGAACTTGAAGAGGTCAAAAGCGAACTCGAGGCTATGACCCAAAAGTGTATCACTCTCGAATCCCACATCGAAGATGACATTGATGAGAGGGTCAAGTATTGCCTCAATACTCTTTACCGCGACCTCAAAGAACAAATCACTACAAGAAAGTACACTATTTACGGCGCTCATATACGGCGGTGAACAAGCGTCCGCCGTAAATAACTAATATATACGGCGGACGCATCCGCCTTAAATAAGTAATGTACGTACATTTAACATGTACGTATACGATATCGAAGTTATATACGGCGGTTGATACGCGTCCGCCTTAAATAATACCATTATTTACGGCGGTGTACAATATCCGCCGTAAATGTTATTAAATACCGGGAATCCCAAATTTCCCTATTCAGTTTCGCGGCAATCTCTATCTCTCCCTCTCTTTCTCTCCTCCATAGCAGCTAGGGCACGAAAATCTCCTCCATAGCTAGGGACGAAATTCCGACGCCGGTCACCATAATCAGGTAGGTATTTACTTTTAATTTTTTGGTTTTTATTGTTCTTGGTCTTCGTTGGTCTGTACTCAGTCTCTCTTTCTCTCCTAGATCTAGCGTACGTATCTCAGTCTCTCTCTCTCCTCCAGCCAAAATTGAGCTTTGATTTCTTCGATCAACAACAATCAGGTATACATTTCTTTCCCCTTTTCTAATTTACTTTTAATTTCTGGGTTTTTTTTTGTTCTTGGTGTTGTGAGTTATTGTTGATGTTGCTGTTGTTGTTGTTGTTGTTGTTGGTATTGCTTCATGATCAGTCTGTTTTTTTTTTTTTTTTTTTTTTTTTTTGATAACTGACATTGTGGGTTTTTTTTGATAACTGACATTGTGCTAAAACTTAAATTTATGATTTTGCGATTTTGTTCTATGTTCATGGCTCTAGATTGATTTTTGTAGTTGTTTGCATGTTCTTGAAATTGGGGTTTTGCGATTTTGGAATGGGGTTTGAAAACCCACATTGTGTTATATCATTGTTTCTCATGCCATACATGCCTAGCTTTTACTAATATTAGTCATCCCATTTCCACTCCAAGTCTTGGTAATCACATCAACAAGTTGTTTGCAGAAGTAATTTGCTGCTGAAGCTTCTTCCCAAAAAAATGACTATCAACCTCAATGTACTTTGTCTTATGGATTAGATGATTGGATGCAATGTGGATAGCTGCCTAGTTCTCATGCCATTACTGAGTAGGAGTTAAACTACCAAGTCCAACCCCATTAAGTACATGTAGAGTCCATATCAGCTCACATTTCAACTGAGCCATGGCTTTATACCCTGCCTTAGTACATGATCGTGAATCTTGATACCAATGATTCCTTCTTGCTTTACTAAGATACTAAGTTGCCTCCAACAAATAGACAATACCTAGTCGTGGACTTCTTGTTTGAAGGCAAACCTTGTAAATTCCCTTAACTCTAGTGTGCCCGTAATCTCAATCTATTAGTCCATATGTTGGTGTTGCGCACTTCAAAAAATAATGTTGCGCACATCAATCTAGTTCCTAAAAATAGTTCCAAATCTTTTGTTGCATGTGCATATTCTTTTGCACATCAACCTAGTTCCTTAAATTAGCTTCTCAATTAGGGGGGGGGGGCTTGTGAGAGAGAACGAATGAATGTTGTAATAGGGTTATACTATATCATGGGCCCAAGTTCGACTAATAGGCTAGGCTCCAACAATGTATATTATCTATATCGAGCCAAAAGTTGTACATATTTAGACTATGTTTGTTTATGAGTTTATTTTTATTCTAAAATTTGTGTCTCTCGGTCTTATATATAGGTTGTATTTTAACGTTAAAAATATAAAGTCAAGTCATATATGGACAAAAGTTGGATTGATTTGGATAATCGAATTTCAAATGAGTATTTGTCTGGGGTTGACAACTTTCTCGATTTTGCATTCTCAAAAAGTCTCGTTGGTGTTAAAGAAATATATTGTCCTTGTAAAAAATGCGCAAATCGTTACCAAGAAGACCGTGCAACCGTGAGATCACATTGTATTGCGGTGGGATTTCAAAAAGATTACAAGAATTGGATTAGGCACGGGAAGAGTACATTTCGGCGCGTAAGAATGATAATAATGATAGGACAACCGAAGATGGCATTGAAATTGAATTGGGCGTGCAAGATTGTATGAGGCGAATGGTACATGAAGGGATGGGTATGCCGGATAGTAACCAGCCAGAATTGAAGAAATCGTACAATCGATGCATCCACCGCAAAGTTTCTTAGACTTTTGAGAGATGCTGATCAAGCCTTGTGGGAAGGGTGTGATAAGTTTACAGTACTCTCATTTATTGTAGAACTTATGCACTGGAAGGCTAATTATCGAGTGACCGATAAGGGATTTACTTCTTTATTAAAAATTTTCATTAGGGCATTGCCTCGCCGCCGAAAGTGCCAAGTTCCTATCGTGAGGCGTACAAGATGATCGCGGATTTGGGTTTTAGTTATAAAACGTGGGACGCGTGCATTAATCATTGTATGTTGTTTCGAAATGAAACTCGAAGAACTTACTAAATGTGAAATTTGTGGAGCCTCTAGATATAAGCAACAAGAAGAAGGGGTAGCGGTGAAGGTGCGGAAACAAGTGGCAAGAATAAACTTCCCAAGCAGGTAGCGATGAAGAAAGTATGGTATTTTCCCTTAAAGCCAAGGTTGCAAAGGTTGTATTGGTCATCTAAGACCGCGACACTCATGAGATGGCATGCCGAGAAAAGAATAGATGATGGTGTGCTGAGGCATCCTGCAGACTCTCGTGCGTGGAAGGAATTCGATGAACGTTATCCATTATTTTCAAGTGAAATTCGAAATGTTAGATTGGGATTAGCATCTGACGGATTTAATCCTTTCAGAACAATGACTATATCTCACAGTACTTGGCCGGTTGTGCTTATGCCATACAATCTTCCACCTTGGTTATGCATGAAACAACCATATTTCTTCTTGTCGGTGCTTACTCAAGGCCCAAAAGGGCCGGGCAACAAGATAGATGTGTATCTCCAACCGTTAATTGATGAGTTGAAGGAATTGTGGGAAGATGGTATATCAACTTATGATGCATCAAGGTGTTTGGTAAATCCCAACCTTCTCAGACAGCTGTATCGGAGGCGGTGGCGGGGGTCAGAGCAGATTTTGAAAGACAACTTCAGGAGGAACGCCGACAAAATGAGGAGGAACGCCGACAGTTACAACAACGACTTCAGGAGCAGTTACAACAACAACTTGAGGAGGAACACCTTAAGTTACAACAACAAATTGATGAATTGAAACGTTGTTGGATGGAACGACGTGGAAATGACGGTAATGAATAGGTGTTGTGGATTTTAGACATTATGTATTTTGGATACATTCAACAACTAATAACTTTTTTGTATAATGGTTATTATGTCTGGATACATTCAACATTAATTGTGTTAATATGTAGATTGTAAATATTGATTGGATTTGTGTATTTTTGGTTATATTGTGTGTGTACAGGTTGAATTTGATTTTTGTGAACGTATTTTTGGGGAAAATGAATTATACAAGCTGGGGAAAAAAAAAATTAGGCTTATTTACGGCGGTGACTAAATCTGCCGTATAAACCTAGGGGACGACTCGTGCCCAAAGGGGGGACGAGGGAACCAGTAGGGGGTGTAAATGGGACGACTCGTGCCATGGTGGACGAGTCGTCCCTATTTAGTTATTTACGGCGGATATAGTAACCGCCGTATAAAATGGCCATGGACGACTCGTTTGGACGAGGAACACAGGTGGGGTGCAACTGGGATGACTCGTTACGGAGCGGACGACTCGTCTCTTATTTACGGCGGTTACATATTCCGCCGTATAAAGATCACTCAAATACGCCATATTATACGTATGTATTTTATTTATATACGGCGGTGGTATATCCGCCGTATATAGTATATACGGCGGTTGTCCCGCCGTATATAGTATATACGGCGATGATTTATACGGGGGTCTATTTACGGCGGCTAGTCCGCCGTAAATACTATATACGGCGGGGCGCGTAGTATTTACGGCGGATTTTAACCGCCGTAAATAAGCCTGTTTCTTGTAGTGAATGGAAGCGGAATATCAGTCTCGCCACAATGTCTTTGTGCAACACTACAAGAACCATATTCGAGACCTCCACAATCAAATGGCCAAGCGAAGGAAGGGTAGGGTCTTCTCCGACATCGGGAATATCACTCTCGGTCATCTCTTCAGAAGTCTTCGCAAGGAAGGAAAGTTGAAACCAATGGAAGGTTACATACCTAAGAGGGAAGGTCGAGCTCCACACCTCTAGTGCTACTACCATCAATGCCATGGCCACCATACCGACAATTGTTTCAACCTGAAGAATGCAGTCTAAGACTTAATTGACAACGACGCCATCAGAGTTTTTCCAAGCGGTGGCATAATTTGGATGAATTCAAGCCAATGAGGGATCTATTTCTTTTTCAGTTATTTACTTTTATTTGCAAAAAGAAACGATTAGTAGTCTAGTTTAGTTTGGATACTACTTGCCTAAAGACTTCATTTGTGGGCAAGAGTATCAAGTTTACTTTTCAATAATAGTTAGTCAGTATTTTCCTTTTCAATTCTGATTACTCATTTGAGATCGAGAAAGAAAGCACCGTGAATGTCATAGAAACTTGCAATGAAAATGATTACTCCAAGGCACTTCAGTTTTCTGGAAACCTTCCTGTTTGAAGAATGATGCAAGCAAAAGGATACTTCCCTGGCTTGGGACTTGGAAAACACTTGCAAGGGATAACGGAACCACCACCGGTTCCCCCACCTCACACAAAGCACGGTCTAGGAAACATCACTTCCATCCATGATGGAGATGACGAAGAAGAATGGGACTTCACTCAAGTCAAGTGGGAAGGAACCGCATACAAAGGCCACAATAACCCGAAGGTCAAAGATTGCAACCTCGAGCCATATCGAAAGACACTCAATGGCTACTTCGTCCGGGAAGGAGAAAGCATTCCCTACTTTATCTTTTCAGAACCATGGACTGACGATAAAGGAAGGCGCCAACCGGGCTTTGAAATCTTCAGCGATTGCGATGCTTCACCAGATGAAACAGAAACCGTCTCACTAATCCCTAGAGATTTGTGGGGCACAAAGGCAGAAATAACCAGTGAATGGGACTTTGTGTTGGGAGAAGACATGCTGCGACAGTTTGAAGACCTGTGCCGTTTAGAAGACAGCCAGATCCATGCAATCTCCAAGGGGGACATTCCAACTATTGATTACACAAGGCTAATACAGAAATGTGATGAGCCAATTCTAAGCGGCACGTCCACCGGGAGGACGATTGTTGATGAAGACTTCATGATCAAAGAGCTTGGTTGCACTCCCCATCCCCGCAGGAAGATAGGCCCTTTAACTTTCACATTAGAATCAGGCTCCACCTCTGATGAACTCACTCAAGAGGAAATCGAGGCGGTGGCCGAGCATGTATTCCCTTACTTCCACAATGAAAACTTTGATCTTTCCGAGTACCCTGAGATTGCTAACATCGTGAATGATGAATTAACTAATAACAATCAATATAACGAACACGTTAATAATGAATCATACGATGAGATAGATCAAGAAAACGAACAAATCTTAAAAGAATTAGCTAAGCAAGTAGGTCGTTGTGGAAAGAATGGCCCAGTTGACGACGAGGAAATGCAAACGGTTAATCTTGGTGTTGGTGTTATGCCCTAGGCCTATGATTGATAGACTTATGTGTTGACATTATTGATTATTATATGAGATGTTTATTATTTGATTATTATATGTTTTGTATATTTGTTTATAATAATCTCTGTCCCTAATTATTAAGAGAATAAATTAGTATAATTGTCAATGGATAATCATGTGATGATTATATGCATAAGAGATGCACATTGAAATTATGGGTACTTGTTAGAGAACAAGTGACTGGACATGACCCGCATGAGATTTATGTCATGGTCAAAAGTCATACTTAAATCTCATACGGTTACTTCATTTCTTTCCTAGACCTAAGACTATCATAACCTTACATATGATGAAAGTCATGTTTGATTTTAGTCAAACGATATCTTAACACGATATTTATAAAGGCTATCATTGGCATGATCGGATTCATGATGGGAAGGATGATAAGTCAAGAAGGAATTTGTCCCTCGGAAGAGAGATGTTATGCTTGGGCCCCTCGATGAGTGATAATGATGAAAGTGTATGGCCGTACCCCAATATGATTGGAATTATCATTATACTCAAGAATCGAGAAAGCATTGAACAATAACAAGTTGACAAGGACCATGACTTGTGTTCAATATAACATCGTGAGACAAAAGGGATAAATGGAAGTACACCGTTGGAAACGTGAACTCTTACGTTACATCATTTGGGTAGACATAATGGCTTGCTAGAGTCCGCTTATGTCTTATGAGGTTCGATATGATCGAACTCATTGCCAACATGATGTAATCCTATTGGGTCACACACAACTAGAATGAATTGGTTAAACCGGAGGAAGAATGATTGAGAGGCTCAGAAACTGGCTACTTATGTCACGCGACATATCAAGCCAATGGCTTGATATACCGCGCGACATAATAGGCCAATACGCGTTTTTGACAGCCTGTCTCTCCTAATTTGATTAGAAGAGGTATTTACACTATTTGTAGTATAAATACAAGGGTTCTGTCAGACCTAAAAGTCTAGCCGAAATTTTAAAAGCAAAATTCACAATCAAATTCTCTCAATATTCTTCAAGGTTTAGATCTAGCAATCAACAAGAAATTGTTCTTGGATTCATTCAAAGGTGTGGATACCAAAAGAGGGTCTTCGCTCGTTCATCGATCAAGGCCTAGAGTTCAAGCAAGTTGAAGAACGAAGTTTGTGATTCGATATCACATAATCAAATCGTTCGATAGCTCAGAGACTTGGAAGCGTTTCAAGGTTGGTTTAATTCTATCTCATAGGTATTCAAATTAATTGTATAGAACGGATCCTAGGGCTTCTTGGGTTTTATGTTTTTAATGCTTAATTCCGCTGCGCATGGACCCGTAAAACCCAACACTTGGGACAACAGAAGACCCCAGAGAAACAAAGATCAGTAGCTTCTTCAAGGGAGAAGACAGAGAAACCTTGACTCAGCTCCTCAGAGAATATGTCGACATCTTTGCTTGGTCCTACAAAGATATGTCTGGGTTGAATCAGTTAACTGTAGAGCACAAGATACCGCTGCTACCCAACGCCAAGCCAGTCAAACAGAAACTACGCAGAATCAAGCCGGAATGGTCAATGCAAGTAAAAGAGGAAATCATGAAACTCTTGAACGTGGGTTTTATCAAAGTGATCGAGTATCCGGAATGGCTAGCAAACACGGTGCAAGTGGCCAAGTCGAACGGGAAAATATGAGTTTGCGTCGATTTCAGAGACTTGAACAAGGCATCCCCTAAAGATGACTTTCCGTTACCAAACATAGATATGTTGGTCGACGCCACAGCTGCATACGAAGTCCGCTCATTCGTCGATGGCTTCGCAGGGTATAACCAAATCCTCATGGCAGAGGAGGATCAGCACAAAACGGCATTCACCACACCTTGGGGGACGTTCTGTTATACGGTCATGCCGTTTGGTCTCAAGAACGCTGGGGCTACTTACCAAAGGGCAGTCACGACACTATTTCACGACATGATCCACAAAGAAATAGAGGTATACGTGGATGACATGATTGTCCACTCAAAGGGGACAGATGGTCAGCACTTCAGAGATCTCAGAAAATTCTTCAATCGACTGAGACAACACAAGATGAGACTCAACCCCGCAAAATGCTCATTCGGAGTGGTCAAAGGGAAAGTCTTAGGGTACATGGTCACAGAGCGCGGCATAGAGGCAGACCCCGCTAAGATAAGGGCTATCATGGACATGCCTCCACCCAGAACACAGAAAGAAGTAAAAGGATTCATGGGCAGACTCCAATATATCAGTCGATTCATCAATCAACTGACCACCATGTGCGATCCTATCTTCAATCTACTTAAGAAAAACGCACTTCAAGAGTGGACCGAAGAATGTCAAGAAGCATTCGAGGAAGTTAAGCATTACTTAACTTCCCCAACCATCCTGGTTCCACCACACATGGAAAAGCCCTTAAAGCTATACCTCACGGTTACCGACAATGCACTAGGGGCTATGCTCGCTCAAGAACAGCCTGCCTCACACATAGAGAATGCCATCTACTTTGTCAGTTGCAGATTCCAAGGCAGCGAAATCAACTACTATCCACTCGACAAATCCTGCGCTGCTCTTGTTTGGGTATCACAAAAGCTAAAGCCCTATATGGAAGCCTTCCCGGTTCGTCTCATTGCAAGAATGGATCCGTTGAAATATATCCTAGACAAATCAAATTTGTCTTCGAGATTGGCCAAATGGTACTTTATGCTCGCGGGATATGATATCACTTATGTCACTCAGAAATCCGTTAGGGGGAGTGTATTCGCAGATCAGTTGGCCGAATTTCCTTGTGACGAAGCGAAGGGGGAAGAACCGCGATTCCCTGATGAAGACATCATGAGTATAGAAGACAAAAATAAGTGGCAATTATTTTTCGATGGCGCAGCCAACAAAAGAGGGTTCGGCATCGGAATGTTTTTTGTAGACCCTAACGACATCTATACTCCACTGGCAATACGTCTTGACTTTGACGCCACCAACAACACCGCAGAATATGAGGCTTGTATAGCGGGGCTTGAGGCAGCCCTACAATGCAACGTGACCGAACTTGAAGTATTTGGGGACTCCCAGTTAATCATCAATCAGACACTGAAGAAGTGGAGGATCCAAGATCCAACCCTTCAAAGATACAGTGCCCACCTCCAAGAGTTGGCGCAACAATTTCAGGATGTCTCGTTCCACTATCTTTCTAGAGACAAAAATCGGTTCGCAGATGCATTAGCCACACTCGCTTCCTTGGTTGAAATCCCTAAGGGAAAAACAGTCAAACCCTTCAAAATAACACGACGTTCAACTCCCGCCTACTGCGCCGTTATAGATCTCCATGACTGCAAAGACAAATGGTTATCCGAATGTGCCATTGTTGAGAACTCCGAAGAGAAACCATGGTACCATGATATTTGGCATTTCATCCTAGATGGAACCATCCCACCTGAGACAGATCAGAAGACTCAGATCGCCCTTAAAAGGTTGGCCACTAACTACTCCATCATAGCCGGCCGCCTATTCAAGAAGCATTCCCAAGGAAACCTCCTTTGTGCCACCGAAGAAGAGGCCCGAGAAATAATGGACCATGTTAATCAGGGCATATGTGGAACCCACATGAGCGAAAATATGCTTGCCAAAAAGATCATCAGACAAGGGTACTTTTGGCTAACCATGGAAGCCGACTGTACGAAAATGGTCAAGAAATGCCATAAGTGTCAGATACACGTCAACCTTCAGCACGCACCGCCCTCCTTGCTGTACCTTATGACTTCTCCTTGGCCATTCTCGACATGGGGGATAGACGTGATTGGAAAGGTCACACCCACAGGAGCCAATGGGCACTACTTCGTCCTAGTAGCCATCGACTATTTCAATAAATGGGTCGAGGCCGCCTCCTACAAAGTTTTGAATGAAATACAGACAAAGTATACAAAGGACAAAAACAGAATCAGGAGCATACCTCCCAAGCATAAGAATATCCCGACAGGGTATCCTTGGTGTGCCTACACGCCTCATCCATGGCATGATAACAGAAGGCCAGCCCCGCTGAACCCCAGTCATAGGTCCTTACCTCATCCAAATTCACCAACAAACCCAAAAGAGAAAGACGGGCCGTAGAAGAGTGGTTCGCAAAAATGGTCTCCGAGAGAATGTACCAGAGGGCACCTCGTACCAACCGATCGGTTTCGTATTTGGCTTAAGAGCATAAGCCTCAAGCTGAGCCCAAAAAGGTGACAACTCAGCAGCAAACCCCTTAACCTTGTTAGGGGCGAAACCGATCAACTGTCTCCACACAATAGGGCTCGCAGGCTTGTAACCCGCAGTCTTCGGAAGGGGCTCGCCGGTAAACTCTAGCCCCGTGATAGCAAGGAAATCAGTCGGAGTCATGGTAGCTGCCCCGAAGCGCAGATGCACGGTATGGGTAGTATCCCACCACCTCTCCCTGATAGCCTGAAGAACTTGGGGAGTCCGTCTCATCCCCTGAAGGTTATCAACAAAGGTCAAAAGCCCCGTTTGGGCCATCCTAGCTCGAACCCCATTGAGGTCCTTGATCTTGTCCCACAAAGCTCTAGCCAGTTTAGGGCTCCCTCAGCAATTTTCCGTTGGCCTATACGACTGCAAAACAAAGAAAGAGCAAAAGGACAATGTTAGAAATCATTCCGCGGCAGAAATTCAAAGGAATAAAAGAAAATTTTCATTGAGGCATTTCATCGAACACTTGGCGTGCGCACAAGAAAAGCTTGCCCAAAGATGCAATTGATGACCCGAATCAACCCCTCCTACAATCCATGATATGTAGGGGACTCATACGCACACAATGCAACAACAAGCATCCAACAAATTCAACAAAAAACAAAGCATGCAAGGTGGAACCAAGTTCTAAGCAAAAGGCAAAGGAAAACTGCCATTGATGAAGTTTAAATTCAAAAAAGCATGAGTTTAAATTCAATGCAATACAAGAAACAAGAATTGAGAGAGAAGCTCTTACCAAACCTTCCCGAACAGCAGTGGAGATATGCGCGTCCCTATCGAAGGTGAGGTCATCGCGAGGATAATCTTTCCCAAGCAAATAACTCCCCAAAATCGAATTCTTTCTCTCTTGAGCCATTGATTGGGGAGGGAGGAAGGATTGAGAGTTATTTGGAGGGAGGAATCAACAAGCAACTCACGAAAATTTGCAGAGAAAATCGTCTTGGCTCGAGCTAGGGAGGGAATTTGAAAAGAGATGTTTTCAAATTAAAATAGCAGCTGCTGTTATATATTGCCTCGACAGTGGATATCCCGCACGGGATATCTTATCTCGCGCGAGATATGCCTTTTGAAATTTGACAAAATTGTCCCCGACAATAAGCGTCTACGCAATGTCAAAATTTAAAATTTTGACATATTTACCCTTGGGAATGATACACTAGCAAGGAAATGTGGAAAAATCGGCACCGCAAGTCACGGAACGAGCCGAACGTGACACCCGCACGATCGCCCGGTACGGTACCAGTCGCCCGAAAAATGATTGATCTAGAGATCAACTCATTTCACATGATTCAGAGCCCAGACAGGTGGATCGTCAACAGAAAAGCCCGGTCTAACGCCCAGACAGGTGGATCGTCAACAGAAAAGCCCGGTCCAACGCCCAGACAGGTGGATCGTCAACAAAAAAGCCCGATCCAATGCCCAGATAGGTGGATCATCAACAGGAAAAAGCCCGGTCCAACGCCCAGACAGGTGGATCGTCATCACAAAAAAAAAGCTCGGTCCAACGCCCAGACAGGTGGATCGTCATCACAAAAGCCCGATTCAACGCCCAAACAGGTGAATCGTCATCCTCAACAACTAAAAGCCCGATTTGGAGCCCAGACAGGCGAATCGTCACAAAACCGACAGGACTCAAAGGACCGGACAGGTGAGCCTTTGTTTTCTAACATATTTCCCCGCAGGTTCGGAGCCCAGACAGGTGAATCTTCAGACAGACAGGTATATTCAGAATTGGGTATTGATTTGATTCCTCAGTATGTTTTCAAAAAAAAAATCTTCTCGATTTTCAAAATACCTAAAGCAGCCTTTTCGTGTTTTGGAGTCGAACTACGTTATGGTCTGATTCTCCGATAGAGATACGTAGGAAGCCGTGCGGTCCGACCATCCCGATGTTCAGAATGATGTCTTTTCTATCGTCGACATGACTTCTTCCATAAGACTTGTCGACGAGGGGCTCTGTAGACACCCCATTCTAAACCCATCGGATCACATTTATACCACTCTAAGTCTCGCTTTGAGTCAAGAAGTAGAAATCCACCATTTCGTCATGTTTCGTTAAGTTTTGACTAACCACCGTTAGTTTAGGACTAAACTGCATACGAGATAACGGGGAAAGGGCAGAATTGTCCACAGACCACAATATCTCGCGCGGAATGGCGTGTCTCGCGCGAGATATTGGTCATCTGCAGCATGCAAATGATAGTTTCCTCGTCGATTTCAACCTCTTTTCGGGATAAAACTTTATCCATCCGGCCAACCAATGATTTTGGAGTCTGGAACCTTCCTAGGAGTGTTTTACCTCTCCACCTACACCTCTCCAACACCTATAAATACCTGGTGACTTCCAGTATTTCAGAGGTCCACGATCCCACACATTTTACTGGTTTCTCTCCTTGAAAGATTCCTGTAAAATCACCCCTAAAATCACTTCAAAGTTTGTTTGTCAACCTTGTTGATAAACAAACATCAAGATCCGAGTCAAGGACTGAGGCGAAACTCTGTCCGCGTCAAGATTCGATTCTAAACTTGAGTCGAAACTCTGCCCGAATCACCTCACGCAAGGTAACTCCTAAATTCCTTTCTAATTGATTGTTCGAGTGGTATAAATCCATAGAATCTAGGATCGGCCTAGAGCCTCCCCAAATCATGGGGATGGTCTCGAAGCAATCGATCCTACATTCCGTTTAACCCCGTTAAATGGATTTTTATTTATTTTTATTTTTGAAATCTTCTTCTCTTTCGAAAACCTCTCTTTTCTTTAGCAAGATCGATCTCCGGATTGGGTGAAATGGGTGCTCCTTGACCTTTCCATTTCATAACCTAAGCCCCGAACCCAAATCTCTTTCAAAAAAAAAATGATTTTTCTATATTTTTCAAATGAATAATATAGGTGGCGACTCAAGATTCTTCACAACGCTCACACACATCTGTGGTTACGGATGTGGGATTGGCCACTTGATGTGGGATTGGCCACTTGATGTGGGATTGTATCGTGCCAAAAGTCTTACAGATAAATGAGAGTTATTATATTATAATTGGCCACTTCTGTATCGTGCCATCTGCCTTACAGATAGCTGGGTGACTTATATGTTCTATATGATTGACTATTCAGGTGGAAAAGATAACGTAAAGTATTTACTGTTTCCCAATTGTGAGCAACCTATTTATGTGTTGCGTATTTGATTTGAGCAACCTATTTATGTGTTGCATGTTATATGGCATATTGTTGCATGCATAATAACTTATTGAGATTTATTCTCACCCCTTCTCCCTTTATTGTTTTAGATTCCGCTGAGACAGGAGGACCGGACCGGTGAGGCCGGGAAGGAGTTTGGACATCTTTTGGGTTGTCAGGGTATGTTGTGGTCTGGGAGTTGGGATCGTTGTGGAGGTTATTCCTTTGGGAAAGGTTTTGTGTATAAAACTGTTATAAACAGGTTTCCAGTATGTCGTTTTGTAATTAAACCTGGGAGTTGATTTGTGTTAAAGTGGGCTTGTGTAAGCCTGTATATTTGTACTGTTTATGTTTAAAAAGGTTATGGTTTGAAAGCAGGTTTATATATTACCTCCAGGTAGAGGGGTTATTTTGAAATTGTTTTGAAAAAGGGGTAATATACTTTTCAAGTTAATAAAGGAAAAGTTTTTTTTAAAAGGTGTATCTTGAGGACCCTCTAGCTTGGGACACGAGTTAATAGGTCCTGGAGTTGGGGAGAGCCCTCACAGTCCCAGCCATGATAGGGGGCACTGCCTTGAGATACCTGACCGGATTTATTGTTTTATGTCGTTGTCTCGATTTTGAGCCTTGCCAGTCTCCTTTTCATAGATTTTTCTTGGTGAGTTATAAAGAGGACACCCGCATCTTAGTGGTGAGAAGTGACCCTAACCGTCCAAAACTCATATATCCAGTGTCGAGCAATGTGTCTGGCTGGAACAATCATGTTATCCAAGTGGAGAGTAGGCAAGGTTGGGAGTTTGTTGATCCCTTTAGGTTTCCTTCTGTGCCTGAACAAGTATGGAGATCTGAATTGAGTGACCGCTTGGTAGAGAGGCTGGAACAGTTTTCCCAGGTAGGGACTCTATGTTGGTCAAGTTTGGAAATCGACCAGAGATACTAGTGCAGACCGACATTATGCCTGGTCCTTTGGATGGGCAGATGTCCCTCGTCCCCGTCACTAGAGGGAACCTTATCCCGACTGGAGGGTTTACCCCGGTCTTGTATTCAACTTCCAGTGTGACATTTGCAAGTTATATGAGAACCGTTGTTTGTCCGAGAATGATGTCGACTACTTTAATTTTCTTCCTCACGTTTTTAACACTTGCATTTCATAGCGAGGAGCAGATGCCTCTCGTCCCCGTCGTCTTACTGACTGTATTTTTTCCTCCCTTACAGATCTCACCGAGGAGCAAATAAAACAAATGAAGGATGAAGTTTTGGATCTCCAGGCTCTGATGAAATTGAAGAGGTGGATGTCTAGGTCCTCGGCTAAAAGCAAAAGACGAGATGATGACATTGCTCGTCACGCCATCTTGTCTACTAAGGAGGCTGGGGCCTTGCCCCCTAAACTAGTTGGGGGAGCAAGAGCTGTAACGACCCAAGCCCGAAGCCTGATCCGCTACGTAGGCATCACACACTGGCCCACTAAGCATCTCCTCATTTGGGTTAACCACATCCCATCACAGGCCTCCAAAAGTCAATTGGATGATTTGAAGCTTAATAGTAGTGTATGGGCCTTCTATATATCACACTAATTTCCCACATATTTCCGATGTGGGATGGGGATATCACAATCTCCCCCACTCAAACCCTTGTCGTCCCTGGCAAGGTCAATCAATACCCAGATTGTACCCCCGGGCTAGCTCGCAAGCCTTAAGGCTGGGGTTCTACTCTAATACCATTTGTAACGACACGAGCCCGAAGCCCGACCCGCTACGTAGGCATCACACACTGGCCCACTAAGCATCTCCTCATTTGGGTTAACCACAGCCCATCACAGGCCTTCAAAAGTCCATTGGATGATTTGATGCTTAATAGTAGTGTATGGACCTTCTATATATCACACTAATTTTCCACATATTTTCGATGTAGGATGGGGATATCACAGGAGCACCCCCTGAGGAGGAACACGCGGGCAGGAGGCCCAGGCCGGGGAGAAGAAAGGATCCCAAGAGATGACCCACGATGTTGGGGAGGCTCTAAGGCAAACCGGTTTAGAGGAAACCGAGGACGTGGGAGCCGGGCAACAGACCCCAAGTCAAAAAAGACCAAGGGTGGAGGTCGTGACTAAGGACCCCCCTCTAAGAGAGTTATTTCTTTCTTTCGCCTAATTACTTGATCACGAGATTGGAAAATCTCTATCTCATATTTGTTATTGATTACTAGCGGCGACACGCTCAACTAATAATCCTAATCAATAATTAAACCTAGCCGACACGATCAAGATTCAAAAATATTAATTGATGAAAGCTTTAAGAGATAAAGATCAAGAAATTATTCTATTACTATTTCAAATAGAAATAAAGTCAATTTTACCCTAATCACAAATCAAGATGACACATACGAGATTTATGAAGGTGCTACAATGAAAACCCTAATTCGACACGGTAGAAAAGAATTCTAGCAAAAATCCAATAAAAGGGATTAAGAAATTGATCAAGTTTCAAAACCCTAGAATTAGATTTAGAATAAGGCACAAGTACAATTGCAATTAAGGAAAGAAAATAAGAAAGAATCAAACCTCAATTGATATCAAAACGGATCAAAAATTACAATACAAAGCTATGAAAGTTTTAAGCTTCCATGAAGTAATATTCTTCAAAAGTTTCTAGAGAGAAAAACCTAAAAATAAAATAATATCCCACCCTAATAATATTTTAAAAGGGAGTATTTATACTCCACCCTAAAAACCTAATACCAAAAGAAAAGGAAAAGAAAATAATAAAAACAAAATATTTTAAAAAGTCAACTGCAAACCAAGCACTATAGCACGACTCGTGCTATTCAACCAAGTCGTGCTATCATCCTTCAATTTCTCCTTTTTCACTTTGGTCATCATGCTTAACGGATTGGACCAAACTGAAGTTAAATTTCATATTCAGGGAGTTAAATATAATTTCATAAAATAAAAGGACTAAAAATATTTTTTTAAAAAAATATTAAATAATTTTAAAACAAAATGAATAAAAAATTATAAAAAAAATTATAAAGTTATATTTTATATTTTTTAACACCCCCACCCAACCCCGCCCCACTCCCCCCCTCGGGTCAAAAAAATTTAAACATTCTAAATTTATTTTTAATATTTTATATTTTTGTATCGCATTTTCTCTTTCTATCATTAGCCTTAAAAATTAAAGCCAAAAACTTATAAAAAACACGTTTTTTGTTAACTTAACAAAAAACGTGTTTTAACGGGCCGTAATCCTTTCTCTATACGCTAAGCGCTCTCTCTCTCTCTCTCTCTCTATCAACGCGAAGGCGTAATTCCGTTCCCCTTCTTCTCCGGCCAAGCCTTCTCTCCTCACAAGCTCTTGGGAAATCAAACCTAATGATCCCCGATCAGGCCGCCCCAATCGTCGCCGTTTGCTAATCAGGCTAAGGATTCTTCATTATCACCTAACAAATTTATTTTGAAACAATTGTGCGTCGTCGTTGAAGAAAGAAGGACGAAGACGAAGGGTTAATTGCAATCGGTCTTCCTCTGTTGATTTGAAGTATAATCTAGTTCGGTTCAAACTAATGCCGGTTTTTGTTTTTTAGTGCTCATATAATCGCGAACAAAATTAGTTCATTTTAATGAAGTGCGATTAGTGTATGTCAATTACTGATCCATGTATTTTGGAGTGCCGGTTAGTGTATAATAGAGTGCCTAAGTGTTCAAATGTATTTTTGAATGCCGATCTTGTAATTTTGAATCGGTCAGTTTTTGAATGGGTTCATGTTTTTTGAATATCACAAAAATAATTATATGTTTTTGAGTGCAGATTCCATTTTGAGTGCCTAAATGTGTTTTAAAATGCCGATCCATGTATTTTTGAATGCCGGTGCTTGTATTTTTGAGAGCCGACAAAATATTAGTGTAACAAAGATGCCGGTGTTAGTGTAACGAGTGTGTGAAGAGTGCCGTTTATGTATTTAAATCAGTGCCCGTGTAAAAGTGTCGATTTCAATAACAAAGTGCCGATTACCGATTTGTATGGCACTTTGTTAAATGCTGAAGCATTGTGACTTTGTGTACAATAGACTTTGTGCCTTATTTAGCGGTTTGTTAAGCAGGAAGTGGCGTAGGAGCCATTAATTACGAATGCCATAGTTTATTTTGACATGATTCATGGTAATTCAGAATTGTCACGTTTTGAAAACACGTTTTTCCTTATCTTAAGAAAAAACTAGTTTTTATAAGACCAACTCAAAATTAAAAATTAAAAATAAAGATAATAGTTAATATGATTTAAAATAATTTAAGATATTAATTATTATCCTTTTTTCTAATAGTTTTAATTACTAATTATTTTGCTTCAAAAAAATTACTAATTATTTTAGATTGGATAATTATATAATGTAAATAAAAAATAATAATATTTTAAACTAAAACTAAATATTTCATTTTTAAGCAAAAAATATTTATTTCATTAATTTAAAAAAATCATTACATAGAACCCATCTTCTCCGGCCCACACCGTCTCCCTCATCTTCCCCTCATAAAACCCATCTTCTCCGGCCACCCAACCCCTTCATCCACTGCCTCCTTCCATCTTCCCATACTTCGGCGCCTCCACTGCCCCTCCCCTTGCCCTATCAATTTTGAGAAATTGGTAATCAGAAATTCCAAAAAAATGCCATCATAATTACAAGCAAAAACAAATTTAAATCCATATCTTGAAACATGAGTTAGAGATGCTAAACAAATTTGACCCAGAATTGCTAGTTTAATTTAACACACAGTGAGAACAATCACCCCAAATTGATTTTGTACATATGCTTTCGAATTGAGAAAAGAAAACACAAATAGAAGGTAGGTTTGGGTTAGGCTAATTTGATAAAGAGAAGGTGGAGATCAAAATGAAGTGATAATAGGAAAGATTTAAGACACAAGATTTGAAGATGATGGTGAATTATTATCCTTTTTGCGTTGAATAGTTTTAATTAATAATTAGAAAAAAAATTAAGCTAGAGGAGGATTATAACAACTATGATTTAAAATAATTTAATATTAATTATTATCCTTTTTCTAATAGTTTTAATTACTAATTATTTTGCTTCAAAAAATTCTAATTTATTTTATTGGATAATTATACATGCCTGTAAAATAATAATATTTTAAACTAAAACTAAATATTTCATTTTTAAGCAAAAAATATTTATTTCATTAATTTAAAAAAATCATTACATAGAACCCATCTTCTCCGGCCCACACCGTCTCCCTCATCTTCCCCTCATAAAACCCATCTTCTCCGGCCACCCAACCCCTTCATCCACTGCCTCCTTCCATCTTCCCATACTTCGGCGCCTCCACTGCCCCTCCCCTTGCCCTATCAATTTTGAGAAATTGGTAATCAGAAATTCCAAAAAAATGCCATCATAATTACAAGCAAAAACAAATTTAAATCCATATCTTGAAAGAGAGAGAGAGAGAGAGATGCTGAAACAAATTTGAACCCAGAATTGCTCACTGGGTTTAACACACGGTGAGAACAATCACCCCAAATTGATTTTGTACAGTATGCGTTGAGATCGAATTGAGAAAAGAAAACACAAATAGAAGGTAGGTTTGGGTTAGGGCTCGAATTTGATGGCCTGAGAAGAAGGTGGAGATGGTCGCCGAAGATGAAGGTGGAGATGGCCGTCGGAGAGTAAGGAGAAGATGAAGACGACGAAGATTAAGATGAAGATGATGGTGATGGTGGTGGTGTGGGGAAGGGTGGCGGTGATGTTGGTGGGTTTGCGTTGAAGAAGAAGGGTTGAAAATAAATTTTATTTTCAATCCTTTTAATTTAGGAAATTGCATTTAACCCCCTTAACATAACATGGATAACAACTTCATTTGCCAGAAATACCCTTGTTAAAAACACACGTGATAGGCACATGGTCACTTAACTGGATTTTTTAATCGAAATCGTTAATTTTTCCCTAACTGGCTAACTTTTTTAATGACAGGCCCTAAATTGACAAGAAAACTACCACAGCCCCCCCCCCCCACGAAGACTGCTATACGACCTTAGGCCCTAAATGGTAATTAACCCTTTTTTTTTTTTTTTAATTTGCTAGAAAGAAGAATAAAAGAAGGGTGAATAGGAGATTCTGAAGTTGTAAACTCTATAGCATAGGTAACTTTTCTTATCTAAAGTTTTTTTTAGTCTCCTTCAAGTTTTTGTTGGTGACTTAATATTTTCTTCTCCATAATTTAATAAAAAATGATTTTGAAAATAAATAATAATTTTAGGAAAAAGTGAAAACGCAGTTGGCAATTGCGTGTTTAACTTGAACATATTTAACTTGAACACATCGACATTTTGAATCACTGTACTTTTTCAAGCTATGATTTTAACCATCCATACATTTGTTTTAGCAGTTTTAATCATCTTACTTTAAATACGCATTCATTTTACCAAAATCCCCTAACGACATCCAAATCATTAATAAAATATAATGAAACCTAATGAAGGTTAAAGTGATTATTATGTTAAAATAAAATTAGGGTTACAAATTGTGTTGTGATGACAACATAGGTTATGTGGCATGTTTAACTCTATCCAACTAATGCACATTAGCTCTAACATACAAATTAAGGCATTTCTTATGGTAACTTTCATTAAGTTTTGTGATTTTAGATGTCGTTAGGGGGTTTGGATAATTTAACAATGTGTATTTGTTTGAGAAATCAAAGAATTGGAGTAATAAGTTTTTGTTTAATTCAATTTAACAATGTGTATATACAAAAATACATTTTCACCACCCACAAATTGGTCAACAGAAACAATATCATTAACAGGTTTATGTTTATGCTCCTCCATACAAATCTCAACAACATTGTGACATTCTATCGAAATAATTCTAAGACCATCATTTGAACTCTTACCGGAGATTCAATAATCAAACGATACAGGTTGCAAAATAAGCTTCCCATCTCCTCGATGAATCACAAAAGAGATAGTTTCACCGGTACCCGTACTGCATTTCAAAAAAAGGGGTCATTCATTTGATGCTTGTTCGTGTTGTACATGTACGTAGAGCAAATACTACAGTATAATACATTCATCATGGACTAGTCCAGTCCTTCCTATCTTAAACAAGTAATACTTGCATCGAGACCTGAATCCTAATTTTCCCTGAAAAAGCGGTGATTTTAGGGACATGCTCATGGGCCTCGCATCTTATCAACCATGCTTCTTCCCTTTATTTCAATACTACGTCTCTTTTCCTCAAGTTTTTCTCCCACCCTCTTCCCTGAACCATCCCTTCTACTGCCCTTTCTCTTTGTTTTTGCTTCATCATCCCTTTCCAAACTGTCATTTTGCTTTTCTGCTAAATTTAATGACCGGGATAGTGATTGACATTGTTTACTTTCTGATTGACCATCTTGGTTCTCCTCTTCCATTGACCAGGAAGATGACCCTTCTGAATTTTCCTCATATTTCAACAAAGGGCTTCTCAGTTCATCCAAGGATTCGCTGGTCAATTCATTCTTTTCTTTAGCTTGCGGGCTTTCTCGATATGTGGTGGAGTTAATATTAACAGTTTCTTGCACATGTAATTCTTCTGCACTTGGTTGGGAGGTGGGCATTTGATGTATAGTTGTGGGATCAGACGCAGATTCTTGATTAATCCTAATGAAGGGGGCTGACTTTTGTGGAATCCAGTCATCCTTTTCTGCTAGCATCCATGGAATGGCAATACTTTCACAGTTTGGAAGTACCATCGTGTCACGAATAGCTGCCTGCACAATCACTCCACATTCAGGGAAAGTTTTCTACAACTTACACTGCTTATACTCCCTCCGTCCCATGATAAATGTCACATCTTCCTCTTCGGTACATCCCAAATAAAATGTCGTGCTTCCGAATTAGGAAATAATCTTAATGCAATTTTATCATTGTACATAATATAATGTACAAACAAGTAAAGCACATTCCTTAAACTCATTGACAAGTCAAATGCGGCATTAATTCTGGGACGATGGGAGTAATAATTACTTTTATTTTTGACACTGCTTATTTCAATCATGCAATGATGCAACAATAAAAGGCATAAATGACCACTTTTTCCACATTATAGAAGATAATGACAACATATTTTGCACATCATAAAAGATAACACCCTGAGTGCCTAGTATGAATTTGAGAGAGAGAGACCAACTGGGAGTGGCTGTAGTACAAGGGTCTACTGATACCTTGCAAAGCTCAACTTAATGGTAGGACATAACTTTCTCAATCTGCATGTGGCTTATTTAGTTACATCATTATTTGGTGAGCATGACTTTGATTGATCAACTCTTATGAAGACGTGATGTGATAACCAAGGTGCTGTTTGTATAACTGACATTTCATTATGGAGATGATCCAGCAGCATCTGCAGAACTTCTCTCTACTAGCTGGTAATCTTAGTTACAATTTACAAAGATAGCTGATATTTCACCAAAGCATTGTTCGTTGCCAAGATAAATTAGCAATGATAAAGATCTATCCCCAGCACTCTATATGAGACCGGGTGGTAATTTGGCTTCTTTATGGGCATCAGCAGAGAGGCGCCTTTCGTAAGGTCCATTTTGGTTTTATAAGAGAGGTTGGAAGTCTATATATATATATATATATATATATATATGTATGTGCGTCAATGTATGTGTTAGCAATGCTAGAGGCACAAAAAACTCGCAAAATTTTGGAAAATATTGAGTGGTTGTTTTTACGATTGTGTTGGGACTTACGAATAGTTCAGCCTATCAAGAACTTCTGACCAAAATTTTGTAGAGTTTTTTGTGCCTCTAGCATTACTCATATATGTGTGTGTGGTGCGTGCGTGGGTGTGTATCTTTCTGTCCGTCTGTTCTTTTCCTTCTTATTTTCTCTTTTAAAAAAAAAAAGTATTGTTAATGTGCAAGGGATGTAATTTGAATATGTATAGGTCTGTGCTTCATTATTTCAGTATGATGTCAAATGTCAATAATGTCTATAGGCCTTCCTTTTTTCTTTTCGGTGGTTATCAAAATGATCTTTAAGGGGTTACTGCATTTCTAGTATCGACATGAAATCAGACATCTTGACTACTTCCGAAGATGTATATGAAAATAAAGTTGCACAAACAGGAACATATGCCAATGTATGAGATATAATAAAAGAAAATGATCTTACCTTAAAGCGGCTCATCAGTAACGATGCAATACTAGAGATCTTGTAATCCCCAATGGAAGATTCCAGATCAAAATCTATATGAGGCATGGATGTAAAACCGAACCATAGTTGATCAGATGGAGGAGGTTTTACATGTAATCTGAGTGTTCCTCGAAGAGCTGCTACCCTTATTGACAATGAGAGGGGAACCTTCAGGCGGAAAATCAACACTTTAGAAAACTAAAGAGCTTTTCCTATATTTTCATGCCAGCTCAACCTTAATAAAGAACACAGGTGTATCTATGACATCATATTTAACGTGTAAAGTTGTTAGATCAATGATCCAGGTACCTCATTCCTCCACTCTCTACGCTCCCCCACCCTATGTGACAAAGAGGTGAGACAGAATCAACTGAAACTTCAATCATTGACTTGAATACGCATAAATAGATAGGCTATGCAACGAAAAGAGGCAGTCAAAAGTCTTGATAGTTCTACATATTTCACTTTATTTTGTCAAAAAGAAGAATAATTGAAAAGGAAGAAAGGTTGTAAGAAGGTGGAGGATATATAGAGAAACAAGGCTGATTTAACATCTTAGAATGTCGCAATGCATTCATTCAAGTTAATGTCCTGCATAGTGCAGTTAAAATATGATGCCATAGATACACCAAAAGAAGTTAAGAACATAAATATGCTCTACAAACAGAAACACAGTTATGAACATAAATATGCTCAAATGACACATGAGATTGAGTTCTACATTTTGTTTCTCATTTTACAAACAGAAACAAAGTTATGCTTATTCCTGATAAATATTCTAGGAATCCTGCATACTGCAGTTAAAATACATCAAAAGAAGTTAAGAACATAAATATGCTCTACAAACCTGTGACACCTGCTTGGCAACAGAATTCAACATAGATTTCCACTTTGACACATTTGGTGATGCCTGTATCGTGCTCTTTAGCTTATCTGCCATGGAAATGCAAAACAGAAAATAACACTTCCGTCTTTCTACATAAATAAAATAATGTAAGCAAGTCAAGAATTACAAAACCAATAATCTGTGATGAAGCTGAGGAAGTGGTCATTTGTTCATTCCTCGTCATGCATCATGAGGAGCTCCATAAATCCTACTTGTTCTGGAATGGAGGAACTCATGATGTCATTGGATGAGGATGTGATTGGATTAGTGAGAAGGATTCTGCTTATAAACATTTTTTTCTGGAACTTCATTTACAAGAAACACTCTAGAGTCATGGATCTGCCATAGGGCTCACTAAGTGTGAGTTTGGGAGTGCTTTTTTGTAGCTTATAATCACTTTTAAAGCTCAAAATCACTTTTAATAGCGTTTGGATAACAATAGTGATTATGGTTTTAAGCTGTTAAAACGCAAAAAACTGTGTTTTGGTAGAAGCAACTATGACCCAGCTTTTGCTAAAAGTGATTCTTAGAAGTTATTATTTGTGTTATATTTACAATAATAACCTCTATCTCTTTCGTGCATTTATTATATTAGATACATATCATAAAGGTCATTTTTGGTATTTATCTTTCATAATCAGTTTTGAACATATACTATCCAAACATAACTATAAATTTTAATATTTACTACAAATAATCGATTTTTATAAAATCACTTTTAAATAATCACTTTCGGAGAATCAGAAGCAATGCCAAACTCACCCTAAACCAATAGGGACCCGTTGTAACACTGGAAAAGGGAATTCATTTGTTCCATCATTAACCCCTTTCTCAATCTCTTCTCGAGTTAATCCTCTTAGTTTTGCTTCTTTTCCTGCTAAAGTGTTTTGTAATTTTTCAGGGGCAAAAACTTTTTCCCTTATATCTTTCACCAACCTCCACTTCGCCCCAAAGTTTTACCCTGTTATCTTTAACCCCATTCCACTTTTGCACTTTGTATATTATTGTTTGGTTGCAGTTAACTCAGAATGTCCATTAATTCTCGCCTAAATAGAAATAAATATAATACCTTGTGAAGTGCATAGGTTAACTTTTGGATGGAATTCGTTATACTTTTTTTTTTATGGAAGTTACCTTTTGGATGTGATTTGTTGAAAAATAATGGAAGGACACAAGTGAATCAAGTTAAAACTACCAAGACAAAAGTGAAACTCTGAAACTTATTAGGCCAAAGTGGAAGGGCAAAAGTTTTTCTTCTATTTTTCATGGATGCAATTCGACGTTGGGCGCTCAGAGAAAGGCCTTTTCATTCTTCTTCTGATCCAACTCATGATTATGCGAAAGGAAATATAAATCGACAAGTGAACTTAAAGTTTAGAGATCGAACGCCTGTCCCTTAACCGTAGTGAATAGAAAAGGGATTCACTTTGTTAACCATTCGTTAGACGAAGTTCCAGTTGCTTCTCCATGCATTGGGAGCCGCTAAAAGAGTGAAGTTATAGGGCCCAACTTCCTTGGTATTATACGATTGTGAATAGAATAAGCATTTAGCCTAT
The DNA here is from genome assembly GCA_022495995.1 of Adenophora triphylla var. japonica. Classification (NCBI taxonomy): domain Eukaryota; kingdom Viridiplantae; phylum Streptophyta; class Magnoliopsida; order Asterales; family Campanulaceae; genus Adenophora; species Adenophora triphylla. Next base: position 92,947 of record JAFEMH010002329.1, on the reverse strand, counting down.
TACTCCTCCCAAAAGAAGGTTTAAGTTGTTGTTTCATCATGAAATAGGAGGAAAAAAGGTCAGAGTGATAAGAGCTGAGAAAGTGATTGGCCTTAACTTCTCAGTAACATACGGCGAAAGTTCAACTAGGAGGGATTTGTTACGTATTCTCCAGGAAGATCATCTCATGGAATGTACTCCCTATGTCCCATTTGAAGCTTCAATTTTTACCCAAATGGGCGTCCCATTTAAAGCTTCACCTTTCCTAAAATGGAAAAAGTTTATTATTATTATATTATACATACCCCACTTGTCATACTCACACACTTAAATTGTTGAATTGTGGGGCCCACTTGTAAATCTCATTCACTTATTCCACTCACAACCCCTTTCCCACTTGCAACACTTTTGAATATAAAAATGTTTGTTAAATTTTGTGCCCACAAAAAATGGTGAAGCTTCAAACGGAACGGGGGAGTATGAAGTTATCTGAATTGATTGAAAGAGTTAAATTGAAGGCTGATCTTCAATTAAAGAATCCTATAGGGAAGATTGCTTCTTGTTAGAAATTGGGACGGAATCTAAGATTAAGAGGAAGTTGGCGTTGCCCTCCCCTCCAGTATCCGAAAAGGCTCGCCTGTTAATTAATGAATTTGTAGTACGGCGCCCGAAGGTGAGGAATGCAAACAATGCATATCGGAGAGAGATATGCAAGTCTTATAGTTGGACCTAGACACTATGTACATGTCGGCCAAGCCATAATTACCAGGAACGTGGGACGTTTTGGAACGCGGGACGGGAACGAGGAACGAGACTTTTTAAATTTTGGGTACGTTAGAAGTAGGATTAGTCGGTACGCCAATTGGGAATGTGGTACGCTTTTATTGGGAACGCAATATATATATATATATTAAAAAACAATTGATGCTTACACTCTTTAAATCTTCAAACGCACCCACCTTTAAAAGTGTTGTACAATTAATGGATGTGTGTATATATTTTGAGGGTGAAAATAGCTGCCCTCTAGGCATCATTTTGTACGCCGAGTCCCATTCAATTACACTTTGCGTCGCCCGTTCTCCCAGATCCATGAAACTTCTTCATCCCTATCCACGACTCTTCTTCCGGAGTCCAGATCTCCTCACTTCTCCCCTCCTTAGCAATTGCGACTATTTCCCTATCCATGTAGTCTTGGCGACTTCAATTCCAACTAAGATTGAAAGGCTTTCCACTTCAAGTCAAACATTGGATCGACAAACATCGAAGGGCTCTCAACTTCAGCAAAGCCCGAAATGACCCGGATGATATTCGATTAACCGACGGCGAAAGGTCAATTTCTACCTTTTTTTAAAAAAAAAATCTGGGACGAGGAGATTTGGGTCGCGTACCCAGGAGAACTGGTACGTAAACGACCCAGATTTCAGGGTGCGCGATTCGGGACGTGGGACAAGGGGGAAATAGCGTACCCGGTAACTATGGGCCAAACTTTCAGTATTGAGTGTCAAGAAATTTGTTGATACTTTCTAGTCAGTTTTCCAGGCTAAAGTACGTCTTAAAAGACAATCGACTTCATCTACGCAAGCCACAACATAGTAGAAGTATCCTGAAGGTCAAGAAGAGCAGGAGTTCTAATGGGTGAGAGTGCTTTCAGTCAATTAAGATATAGCTCCAGTAAGCCTCTATGTCCGCCAACACCATTGGTTTATTTGAAAGTTGGAGAAGCATTCGAGAAACCATTTGGTCACAAATGCCTTTGGCTAACTTCATTGGGTACTACTACCTGATGCTGGAAAAAGAGGAGCTTTCTTGCTTGGGAAAGCCATATCTGACAGCAAAGATAACAAGAGACAGGGAATGACAAGGATATAGTCTGTAAGCAACAAGAGTATAGAAGGAAATAAAACGGAATCAAAATTTAGCATATCCGTCTCATAGAACCTTACCCATTTACTATTGGAAACAGGAATTAAAGAATAATGTTATAATGTAGATGTTATGAGTGGGTATGAGAGGAAATTGGGTAGATAATATTAAGTGGATGGTTGTTGTGAGTACGACAAGTGAGTTCCATTAATAAAGAAGTAATATAAAATTTCCTTTTCAAGAAGGGTGACTTACCAATGGGATGCCGAAAATGGCAAAGTGGGTAAGGTTCTATAGGGCGGAGGGAGTATACATTTACAATACTACAGATTGCTACTTTTGACGCTCTGTAGTAACAAATACTCCATCTGTCCAAAAATAAAAATCACTTGTTCCTTTTTAGGATGTCCGCCCCTTCCAAAACATTCAATCTTAGGCATAAAACCTTACATATTTTTACCCTTAGTGAACACCCACATCCATGGTAGCCCAACCTTTTAGACCAAGAAAAATCACATTTTTACCTTTAGTCCATACATTTAACAATAGAGTCAAATGCTCTACCCAAAATTGTGTGCAAGATCAAAGGGGACTCTTATTTTTGGACGGGGGAGGGGGTGTTTAACTTTTTGTCAATCTTTAGTCAAGATCTAATTAACTTGACCAAAAAGTCTAATTAAGTTGACCTAGAAAGTCAAATATTGGACTTTTTGTTAGGAGTGATCGGAGTACATGTTATTTTGTGAAGCTTTTTTATTATCCATTTGCTACTTAGACAGCCTTATCAGTTTTGTCAACATTCAAACCACAAATAACTTTAAACCTCAAAACATGGAAGTACTTTCATAGATTGTCAATTTGTCATCTGGGAACTTTCGCTTGGTATCTTTGCTTATAATCATATATAGAAGGTTGCCTAAAAGCTATCCACACCCACATGTAATTACAAGCACAAAAGGGGGCAAAAGGGCAAACCCCGGTGCGCCAAGCGCTCCCCGCCTTGCGGGGGTTGGGAGAGGGAACCATTTGCGAGAGCCTTTCCCTGACAATTGCCAGGAGGCTGTTCGCCAAGGTTCGAACCCGTGACCTTATGGTCACCAAAGGAGCAACTTAACCGTTGCGCCAAGGCTCGCCCTCAATTACAAGCACAAACATCAACACAAAATCTAATACAACTACTGCAAACAGGGATGATGGATAATTTTGAGTCTAAATTGTGCATAAACTGAAAAACTGCAAGACGTAATTGCAAATAAGTTTAGTAAATAAATTTAGAGTACCTACCCAGTTTAGCAGTGTCATCATCTTTCGAATCTACGCCATCAACCATTCCTTCATTAAGTTTAAGTTGGTTCCCGAAGTACTTGAAACCTTCGAAAATATCTGATGTGACATTCTCCACTGAGCTTGAGTCTAAACTTGTACCCACACTTTCTGGGAAATCTAGTTCGCAAACTTCGAGCCTCGTTTCAATATTTAACATCAAGCCGCCAGAATATTCAAGGTCAATTTCCAAGGCAACTACTTCATCCATATCTGAGGGAAGAACCCGCATTCCATGAATATATGGAGGAAGGTTCCCAAGATCCACACTGGTGCAGGTCACTTCAGCAATGTAAGTGGGGATCCGCATGTTGGACAATGCTCTCTATTACATAAAGAATCATATATTAGAGTTTATAATTGCATAAATATACTATCATATCCACGTGTATTCAACCATACTATTAAAATGATTTCATAGCATGCCTAAAGCCTTGTTTTCGTTGCTTTAAATTATGTGTAACATAATGGTGTAACTTTGTTGATTTCAAGAAAAAAATTCAAGTCACTTAAAAATTTCAAGTATTCTAGTCATTGTGTTCCCTGGGAAGACCAATTCACATTAAGTTTCAGGTTTAGCCATGATTGTCGGAAAAAAACGATAACATACAAACAAAACCTGTAGTTGCATTGTTCAGTTTTGTTCTACTGCAGTCATCACAGGAAAACTGAAACTATAACAGCAACAACAACAAAGCCTTAGTCCCAAAATGATTTGGGGTCGGCTAACATGAATTGTCACATATATGACATGCAACCTTGAGTACAAGATGCACATAATTACTTAATCTCGCAAAACTAATATGAGATAACAAACCTGAGTTCGTGCTTGCACAGAACTTTTGATTTCAGCATTGCTTTTGGCATCAAAAAATAGCCGGAATATTAACAAGTTCCAACATAGTGTTCCTTCATCACTTGTTATCTTATCAATAGAGTCTGTATCAGAACTAACAGATAAATTACTTCTGCTTCCCAAGTGAGGAAATGCCGCTGATTGTGACGAGACGATATTCTCTTCCACGGCATGATTAGGTGCTTTTCTTGTTTGTGCAAGTTTAGATGAGCCACCAGCTGATACTGTCTCTTCGACTGGCCAAGATTTTTCACTGATCTTTCTTTCTTCACAGCCTGAAATCAAAGGCCAGTTTGACTTCTCGGGGTTACTCTTAGAACCCTTCTTAAGTTTCTTCAGAAAATGACGAACCTTCGATGAAGAACCATCAATTTTAATTGACTTCTCCATTATCTCTGGGTTATAACCTATAGAAGGTTTCAAAAACGAAGGATATTCTACGTTTAAAGATGTCAGGTAACTGTGAAACTCAGAGCGCAACATGGAAAACCCCATAAGTTTTTTGTTGTCATCGCAGGAAGCTAGACGGAGGGCATTACACCATGACTCTTTCTCCCAAGATGTCTCAAAGTACATGTGAAGACAGCGACTTCCACGGTATACTTCTGATCTCTTGCTCTCCACTTTAATCGGGAATCTTTTAGCCCTGTGACAATAGAAAATAAAATGGATAATCAGAGTCATGATGGAAGATTTCGCATCTCACTCTGCAAGTAGTATAGCTCAAAATCTATGAAGATGATGTGTGCTATTCATATCACACCAAAAGTAAAAGACCCAAGAAAGAGCTAGACTATCATTTCATTTTTGAGCAAATATAAGAAACTGTCCTTTCTGCTGCTTATGTACTGAGGTCCAATTAGATCATATATTTACGAAGGTTTTGGCGACCCCAAGATCAGTTGCACTTGTAACAAGCTTTCCATGGTTGACATCTATACCTCAGCATGAGGAGTGCAGTAAATGTGTAAATAGTGTTGTAGGAAAAGGTCGAGACAGTCTATTTGAACTTTACCCAATTTTAGTAGCAAATATTTATCCTTACTATCCACCTTATAGACTGACAGTATTGCAAGTACGCATTGGAATATAATATTTGTTAAAGTTGAATTTAGTAACTTCCTAGTAAATGGACACTCATCTAGGAACAATATTTTAGGAAAATGGACACTCATTTAGGGACAAAGGGAGTAATTACGATTTTGAATGATCTCTAGGGGGAAGCCTCTAACCGTCTTCCATCTGGATCATGTTATATAGAAGATGTCTTAAGTAGTTAGATGGGTGGAAGCGTACATGTTTTTTTTGGGGGGTAGGCTTGCCTTGAATGAGTCAATGTCGTGCTAGCATTCTGAATCAACGTGTGTTTCTCTTTAAGATACCTATGGGGATTGTGCATAGGTTGAAGGGTATTATGAGATTTTTTTTTATTAATTATTCTTTGGGAGGGGGGGAGTGGGAGGGCACTAAAATCATCTGGTGGCCTTGGCCAATGTGTGAAGGCCTAAGGAGGAGGTTGCTTTAGGAATCGGTAATCTGTTTATTATACCTCATGAACCAGATCCTTCATAGCATTTCCTAAAGAATGTGAAGAGGGCTAGTCACTTTTTGAAAAAAAAAACTGTCACTGTTAATGGCAGTTAGATAAGAATCTCCTAAAAGATCTAAGGAGGAAAAAGAAAAAATAACTGAACCAATGATGGGATAATTGATACTAAGACGCTATAACATTTAAATTCAGATGGGAAGCAGTATTCATTTCTAACCTATATGAATATAGGACAATTTAAGTTAAAATAACCATAGAAGAAAGTAAAAGAATGAGGAAATACGTAACCATTTTCTGGAGGACAAGCTTGTAGCAGAAACAGCTAAAATACTACAACCCTTTAGTAGAATTTCTGTGTGGGAACCATCTGCTTCTGAAAGCATAAGAGACTGATCCTTGATTCTTGCATATTTTCTGACAGGTGTAACTTCCAAGATGTCTTTCTTTCGGTTTAGCTGTTTTGCTCCTTTGTCTGTAAGTGTCTGGGGAACTTTCGCTAAGACCCAAACAAACCCCTGGGCAAAACATAAAGTATGAGTTTTCTCTTAATAATGAGGAGGGATTACATAACTAATTTCAAACTAATGCATAACTTGACAACATTTATGATATATTATTCCAAAAGTCAAAGGAAAGAACTAGCTAGAAAGCTGAAGGCAAAAAAAATGTTAAATGGCTACTCTCCAATCCCATGCAATTTCGAGAAAGGCAGTCCCATCGGAACCCCAAAGTGCTTGCCACAAAAGAACAGAAGATCCCGAAAAAAGTTAAAAGAGTACACTCTCCTATTCAAAAATCCTGGCAATTCAGTTCAAAAACTCCCAAGAACACCACACATTTCAATACAAAGCATCCCTTCCTAATATCCGGCATTTCAGAACGAGAAAACACTTAATGACCCAATGAACAGCAAAGATCCCACATAAGATTCAAATCTCCGTCTCTTCAGAAGCCTTGTAAGTGCATCTCAAGAAATGAATCCATAAATGAACCCACTGAATCAGGATTCATCCATTTCTTACAAGTCACCTCAAACAACTAATTGCAAGATATTGAGCCACTATGACGGAGGAACAGATGCTCATGATATTAGTCAAAAGACATAGTTCACACACCAATTTGGAGTGTTGAGTTTATTAAGCAAGTCCGCGTGAATGCCCTAATCTAATTTTGTATCCAGCTTTCTAATATTAAAGCGGAAGCTTGGACTCTATTACAGAAACAACGTATTCATCAAAAAAGGTAAAGGATTAGGGGAGTGATGCATGCACAAGTCAGTAAGGTCAAAGTGAGATAGAAAGCCAGAAGCCAGGCAAATGAAACAACAATCAATTCTCTTTTTGACTGCTCTTGCAGATTCAGATTTAGGTGCAAGTTATACATTGCATTTCCCTTTCAATCTGAATTGTAGTTATTAAGTTTTCAAAATCTGTAGAGCCTATAAAAGGCAAGATGAATAAAGGAATAGGCATCCAAGTTTGAAGAAAAGAAAGGATCAGGGAGTTTGGGGAATTCTCAATAAAAAATTCCTACTTTTACATCTTTAGACATTGTCTTTCCTTTTATTGTTCCAGTCATTTTTCTACTAGCAAAATAGCTTAGTCAAGCTGTCGCAAATCCTCTTTTCCAGCAGCCCTAAGTCCCATGACGCGATCCATCACAAAATCAACTTGTAACATTGGTTCTATTGCCGGCGTCATGGGCAATTCTTTTGCATCGAAGGAAGAAATTTCCAACTTGAAGGAATCCATCAGCCGTCTAAAAGCGATGGTGGGCCAACTGCTTGAAGACAAATGCAAACCACCGACCGAAGAAACAAGTTCAGCTGTTTGATCAACGGATATCGTCCACACATTGCACCATGGATTCTGCTGCCTTTAATAACCAAGGACAACGATTGGAGTTTCCCCTTTTCTCCGTGATAGAGGATCCACTCAGTTGACTACATCATTGTGAGCTTTTCTTCATGAACCAGAATACACTACGGGCAAGACAAGTCTCAACGGCTGCATACTATCTAGCTGGAGATGCTCAATTATGGTATCACCACTTACGCCAAGATGAGCCTCATCTTTCTGGGGAGCGTTTTCGGGATTTTTGCATTATCAGATTTGGTGCCCCAAGAGGTGCAAATCCATTTAAATAATCGCATATGCTTCCAATGTCCCCAAACTTACCACCACCACCCACAACTCGACTCCAAGCAGCAAAAGATCCTTCTCCGATAAGCACAACTTTTCCCTCACATATAAAGCAGCTATCCATAGAAGAAGCCACAGAAAGGTTCATTAAAGGTCTTTGTTACAATTGTGACGAAACCTTTGTCTCCGGGCATAAATGCAACAAATTATTTTACTTCAAGATGGAAGATAACGACAAGGTAGGAGCTGCCAACCTCTTCTCCCACCTTGTGCATCCTCCAATCTCTAATGAGCAATCAGAGTTTTTGAGCTGTTTTGCCTCCATTTTTGCTGAATCCAACACATTGCCTCCGACACAAAAGGATGAACTAGAAAAAAAATGATCAGAGATGCTCAAGATGGGACAAATCCAGCGAAATCAAAGCCCGTTCTCTGCCCCAGTATTGTTGGTTTCCAAAAGTGAAAACTCTTGGCACATTTGCATAAATTACCGAATAGACATGTAAATGATAAAGCTGTGTGGGAGAATTTCGATGAGTACTGACTTCATTTCCCTAACTTCAAGCTTGAGGGCAAGCTTGATCTCAACGGAGGGAGTAATGATGCATGCACAAGTCAGAAAGGTCAAAGTGAGATGGAAAGCCAAAAGCCGGCAAATTAAACAACAATCAAAGCTTTTTGACTGCTCATAGATTCAGATTTAGGTGCAATTTATGCATTGCATTTTCCTTTCGATCTGAATTGTAATTATTAAGTTTTCAAATTTTGTAGAGCTTATTAAAGGCTGGATGAATAAAGGAATAGACATCTAAGTTTGAAGAAAATAAAGGATCAAGGAGTTTGGGGAATTCTAAAAAAATAATCCTACTATTACATCTTTAGACATTGTCTTTTCCTTTTATTTTTCCAGTCATTTTTCTACTAGCAACATAGCTAAGTCAAGCTGTCGCAAATCCTCTTTTCCAGCAGCCCGAAGTCCCGAGACGCGATCCATCACAAAACCAGCTTGTAACAGGGAAAGAATCGACTAGCACAACCACAAGCAAACTTCATAATGTTCCAGCAGCTCTAGTTGCAAATGCATCAAACCATCCATGAAGAAGAACTGTTGACAAATGTCTCGTTCAATTGAAAAAAGCTTTCTTTCACTTTTTTATGAAAGCAATTTATAGTTTTCTGGATTAAAGTAATTTAATAAAGCACTGCATTCCAATCGCTGCTAATCACCACACTTTGTTGGTATGCATGTTGGTTGATATCTAAGCTTCCTCCCCTCCAACAAGGACCTGAAGATCAGCTTTCATGATGGTATTCCCATTTTTCTATTAGATCCAATAAGAATGGCAGTCCTAAAACACCCACCTTAGCATGCCAAGTGAGGAGCATATGCTGCAATACTTTTCATCAAGTGTTATTTCGAAAGGAAAGGAAAAACAAGATGAAAGTTTTATTTTCATTTTTTCAAATTTTACATTTATGAACTGAAATGAATCATGGAGTTCAGGTGTCGATCAAGTTCAACACAAGCTCGGTGGAATCCACCTCAAATATATGAGTTAATTCACTCGTGTTGAAGGATAATGGCTAGCATCCAGTTGAACTTGTCATTGAAGATGCTTGGTCAAAATCTCAATTTCAATTAAATAAAAACGTTTTGTAATCGATTTGAACAAGATGTTGGGATCCCTTGTGAATACAAGCATGGTATAGATTTTATTGGTTGGATTGACTGATTGACGAGGCAAAACGTATTTAGTTGCGCCACAAAAAAAAAGGTGAAAGAAGCAAAATATAGTTCCTTCATGCCACTGAGACCTCTGAAAGCTAAAGCTCTTTGAGTAGAAATAATTACAACAAAACCGACAGCAATAAGAATAAATTTTTGATGAAGAGCACAGAAAGTGCTAGGAATGAGGCAGACACTTCAGCAAACATTTTATGATTTGATTTCTGCGAGGTACAATGGATGTTTGAAACCATAACGCAGACCCTCACCTTCTATTTTTCTTTATTTTTCTTGGGTTGATCATTCAATACAAGGATTCGAGCCGGGAAGGACCACATAAACGGTAAAGCTCTCCCTACCAAGTCTGGCTGCATATCCAGGGCTCAAACTCAAAACCTCTGGCAAAGCTAGAATAGCTCCTTACAAGCTATCCCAGTGCTTGATTGTCTCATGTCCTTTGCATCACCTTGATTTCATCTTCATTATCATTCACGCACCACAATGAAACCCCACATACTAACAACAAACTGGTAGAATATCAGAAAAGGTGCACGAGCAACTATTTTACTTGTGAATATTTTCTTGTAATGTATTGATGAATTTGTATTAATTCTTTTCTTCTATTAGAATTTTAATTTCTATCCACTCAATTTAAATGGATTGTTGGTCATTAGTTTCTTTTCTTGTTTCTTTTTTTTTTCAATTCTTTGTAAATTTTTCTTGCAAGAAGCCGCCTGGTACCCATTTCTAACAACATCTCCCCTTTTCAAGAAGCCGCATGGACCTCCTCGAAAAAGTAAGTACCAAAGACTTTAACATGAATTGTCAAATGGAAAGTAAAAAAAAGGGCCAATTTTTAATACTAGTATTGTGACACCCATTATAATATTTTATGTTTTCTAAATTGTATGGTAGTTAAGGTTCAAAGTATGAGGGTGGAGGGGTAGTATAATTAGAGTGATAATTAATTACAATCAAATCAAAGGGTAAAATGGAGAAGGGAAAAAGTGTGACAGCTTCAGATCCCCCTCTCCCACTTTATTTTTATATTTTATTTTTTGATAGGAAAAAAGCAATTATATTAAAGAGAAGGTCAATCTACAATCAGATGAACAAGAGATCCATCCACACAAAAAAAAAAAAAAAATACATGAATACTATACAAGGAAATAGCAGCATTCCAATCTCTTTTCAAATCATTAAAAGACAACCCCCTAAAGCCACCATCAGCATATGACCAAAGAGAAGCTAAAGAAACCACTTTATCCCACAAGAGATGCCTCGGTATGAAAAAAGACAACCCCTCTCCCACTTTATTAAGAGTATCGATATGCAGATAATCCCTAAGAACTCATCACAAACAACTAATTCAATAAATAATGATATGAAGTAGACAGCTCAATGATTAGCAAAACATTGTTTATCTACATGGGGACTACCTTCTATGAATAAAGTGGGGGCTCGTATTAATGCCAATAACCTTGGTCTCAGGCGAAGATATGTGATGTCAATTTGGAGTCATTAGAAAGGAATTAAAGATGGTGAATCCCATCCAGAAAATAATTTGAAAAGCTGGAATAAGTCACTGAGATGGAATCAGATTACAATCCAATAAGCTGCATTATTCCATGTTACTGATGAATCGGATAATTTAAGAGACTTTCAAAGCCTCAACAAGAAGCAAAACACTTCCTATTCACACACAGTTCAAGTCTCAACAAAACTACCCAATTTTCCAAAACCCTCATAGCAACTTCATTCACAAAGCAGAAGCCAATCACAGTTTATTAAAACCACAATTGCTCCAAGAGAGAGCAACGCTCAGTTGTTTTACCCAATAATGCACATACCATCTCCAAAGGAGTGGCTAAGTCGTAAAAGCCAAGTCACGCTCTCTGTGAGCTCTAGGGTTCGATCTCTCTCCTTTCCTCTTGGCTGGGACATCGTCAAGAAAAAAAAAACAATAATGCTCATTCCGTTTCGTGCTATTTTAGAACCAAATTCCTTCCATAACACGAATGATTCTTGTTCGTTACCCAATGATGCTTGTTCCATTTCATGCTATTTAAATAAAAATTAAGTTCATAAAACAAAACATAATTGAGCTTCATTCCATAATAATCAATCACTAAAACTAATCATTTTCAAACAAATCATCACACACAACAATGATCAATGCATTTTATACTACAGACCCTTAAGTAGCACAAAAAAACAAGGAATTCAAACCTGATTGTGGAGGAAAGAGAAATCAAGGTCATTTCCTCCCGAAGAGCGCGATTCTGCAGCGATCAGGGTTTCTTGTCGTTCAGCTTTTCGATTTAATCGGCGTAGTAAAAAAAGGATTCCGGCAACTTCAAACCCAATAATTGCCAGCGCCCCAAGAACGAAGCCGATGAACAGAAGATAAGCCCCCAACATTGATGCCGGTTCAATTACTTTCCGCACGAAATCTCTATTTCACAATATTCATAACCATGAGAGCCAAGAAAACCAAAATTTCAAGGAAAAATTGTAGGGATTGGGGCTTGAATTTTCGTTGAATTAATTTTGTAACTTCCAATTACTTTTGTAATGGTACCCATCTCTGTTCTTGCTTAACACTGAAAACTACTGTACACTGTATTATGCCACTAAGGAGTCAAGAAGTCGGCTGCTTTGTTCATATGGCTGCAAAGTTGCCGACATAGGGACAGAGTTTAAGTGGAGTTTTAAAAGCGGGAAAATTAAAGAAAAAAAATCTAAAATAATTTCTTTCCTAAATTTGTTTTCAATATTATTTTAAGGAAAGAATTGAAGGAAAAAGAAAGGAATTGAAGGAAAAGGGAGGGAAACTTTTTGAACATTTCTTTCCTATACAATTTTCCCAAAAGTAGAAGAAAATGAAATGTTATTGATGATGCAGGAAACGGTCCAGATCAGTCTCAGTCCAGCAATTAGGTTGATCTTCAGCTAATAGACCTGAAATCACGAACACACGACTAGCCGGGTTGATCTCCGGCTAAGACCCTCTGACGTGATGATGAGATAACGTGTATTTGTGCTTATAAACTGAATTGAATAAAGAAATACTCAAATAGCAAATAAGACATTACCCGTTCACGTTGGATGATGTAGGGTATTTATAGTGTTGAAATAGGATCACGTTGAATCCCTAGGATCACGGAGATAATCCTGGCGTAACTGACTCCCAAAAAGTAGGAGGCGGTTACAAATAACGACATGGGTCGGCGCACGTGTTGATAGGTCGAGGTCGACTGAATAGTCAAGGGCGACCTGACTTTGTGACTTGGCTTTATATGAACTAGTCTAACACTCGTGCGTTAATTGCACGGCCAAAAATTGTGACATTTAACGGATAATAATTAAAATTTTAAAAATTATTACTATTGAATTTGATTTTTCTTTATTATACAAAATAATTTATTATTTTTTAGCAAAAACATTATTAAAATCTGAAGAAAAAAATAATGTAGCAAAAATAGTTATTTTATATTAAGTTTGTATGTATTTATTATCCTATCACAAATAAATCTAATTATTAATATATGGATTGTTGGATAAAAAAGGAAGGAGTGGCAAAACGGGTTTTATTGCTAATTGCCAAAGTGAAAAAAAAAAATTGACGAAAAGTATTGAATATATTTTGTGCAAGAAAGGAAGGAGGAAGCGTAGGAGGAAAGAGAAAAGAATTTGAGTTGTGTGAAAAAGATAAGCGATTGTATTAATTTGAAGTAATAGGATGATGCAACATAAGGCTTTGTGATTGTATTAATTTGAAGTAATAGGATGATGCAACATAAGGCTTTGTTAATGAGACTGCATTTAATGCATCAAAGGAAAAATATTAATGCATCAATTTTTGGAGGGAAAATTTTGTTGAGGGCACTTCAGCCTTTATATATGTATAGATTGCACAAGTATATGATCGTATGTCGGACGAAGCTAGGTCGGGATCAATGATGGTCGGACAATGAACTAGGTCGACTGATCGTTGTTGGGCCGTTGGCAGTGTAGCAATTGGGCCGGCCAATTCAATAATAGAGTAGATTGGTGACAGAAATGTTGGGCTTGATCTGTTGGGCCTGGGTCATCACTTTTATTCCGTTCAGTGGCCCCCAACTTTTTAAGTTGACTTTGTCGACCAAGAAGTTATGAAAAATTTGTGAAACCTTAAGTAGCTCGTATTTAGATGGTCGACATTGTTGGATGGTCGATTGAGTTGACGTGGCTTGATCTCGACCATTGGCTTTTCGATGGTTGGATGCGTTGAAGCGCCATAATCCTGTGATGATTACACGGTACGGCGTTTAGACATTCGTCTTGGAAAACGTTGCTGGCATTAATTGGCGGAGTTACCCGTTGTGCCCCTAAACCCTTCCAATTCAGGAAAGGATTGGGATAAGTATAAAAAGCCAAATCCTTTTCCTTTTTCAACTTTACAATCCCCAAATTTTCAAAAACCTTCGGCGAGAACAAAAAGGCAAGGAGCTTTCGATCTCCCAGTGCAACCAAGTTTTCCATTCATTTTCGATCTCCCCTTCTTCGAATTAACTAAGGTACCATTCGATTCCTCTGTAATTTTAGAATCAATTTCAAGCTTTTCCTCGATTCCGCCATAGCTAGGACCTTTGGATGTGAACCAGGTGTTAGATATTGGTATAACTCTCGAAATCTTAGGGTTTATAAACGGTTAGAGGGCCCATGGAAGGAGAGTACTAGAGATGAGTGTATCTCTATTTTGAAACGGTGGGGGTTGTATACCAGCATCGTAGATTTCCCATCTGGTAAAAGTATGGGAGACCTGGAGGTGGAAAATCCACGGATTGTCCGCTTTCGTCTCTTTAATAAGTTGATTGACCACTCCATAATATTCTATATCAAAACCAATAAACCCCCCTTTCCTAGAGAAAGGTTAGAATTCTCAGGGGAATCTAGGTCGCTGTTAGGTAGTTCGGATGAGTCTTCAACTAGGACTGATTCCCCTGTTTCTTCTTCTTCTGTAGATATGGCGGATCAATGCTCATCGAGCTCCTCCTCCGGCAACATTGTGGATGCCTTCTGCTCGACGGTCGTTCAAGGCCGTAACGAGAGAGGATACGTGGCCCCCAGGACATCAGTCGGCAAAAAGAATGTTGATTCAAGGATCCAGATCCTCCATGACTTCTTTGAGGTATCCCGGGAGGATTTCCGTCTAACCCATTTTACGGAGAAGCAAAGGAAGGCCCGATCGTGGTCACATTGGGCTCTGAATCTAGCCAGGGTGGCTTTCTACTATGGCCAGTTCGAGGCCGGACTACGCCTCCCCCTCGACCCATTTATCTGCGAGTTCTTGCAGTGCTTGGTCGCTGTCCCTATCAGTTGGGAGCTAACACTATGAGGGTTTTGGTGTGTTTTGCTATGGTCTGCAGGTTCGTGGGATACGAGCCTTGCATGAATGTGTTTAGGAGGTTTTTTAAGGTAGTAGTTAATGATAAAACCTTAGGAATCAGTACTCCGGCCAAGGCCAAAGCCCCCAAGTTATTTGTGAATTTGCCTGACAAGGTATCTGGGTGAAACTCCCATTTGATCTTGGTTGAAAGTAGGAAAGGGTGGGCATTCCCTCTGCCAGAAATGGGAACAAAGGAAATGAAAGAGGAGGACTACTGGGTCCCGGACTGGAGTGATGAGCTTGCTCACAGGCTGACCTTGGTAGCTCGGAGGAGCACAATATGTTGGTCTGTTCTTGGGTCGGACAAGGACTATTTTATACAGTCCGGCATGATGTTGGGGGTGATGGAGAGATGGCTCTCCTTGTACCAATCATCTAAAGCCTTAGGTAGCCTGATTGGGTCATACATGAGAGAGAGAGAGATTTGAGTGCCAATGTCACCTTATAAGAAGACGACTAACCATTGCAGACATATCCCTCACTTTGGCGGTTAAGTGTTTACTCGCCTTTTCCTTTACTCGTAACTTTTTACTCGCATACTTTTTTTGTACTAATTGTTTCCTTGTAGATCGTGCAATTCTCACCCCCCCCCCCCCCGAGCAAGAAGCAAATATGGACCACATAGTAAGTATGAGCGACAAGAGGAAGAGCAAGAAAGCCCATGGAGCTACCAATGCTCGGGCCAGCAGAGAAAAGGAAGCTGAGGATCGTAACAAGCTGCTCCCCAAGGCAGGTGTAGGGATGGTCCCTATCGATGGGTCAGGGCCACTGAAGCCCATCGAGCATGCTCCTGAAATCCCATTAGTTGGAGCTGAGCAAGAGGTCGACCATTCGACCGAGCAAATGTCGGGCTCTAGTCCCCGTCATGAACCAGATAGGGCTGGTCCCTAAAATTTTGTTGACTTGGAGCTCGACAACGTCAAGCCAAAAGATGAGAAGATTCTCTCCCCCTCTCCACCTGGCAAAGAAAAAGGTCGAGGGTCGATCAAGGCCAGGCCGTCTCTTCCTCGGACAATCCTCCACTCCAAGATCCCCAGGTAACAAGCCTTGGTAGAGAGGCTGTGTAAAGTTCCCCCTTTTGAAGGGGTCGACGTTATGAGCCGCCAATACCCTGAGTTGGGATTGGGGGCGGCACATTTTCGAGGAAGGGCAGCGAGCAGGGATCTCCTGGCCCATTTTGCTGAAGAGGGACTCACTCCGAAGGAGTTTACAGATAGGTCCGGCCTACTTCACTCCGAGGTAACCCTTTCTTTAATTGTTCCTTTTCTTTTTGGTCATCGTATTTTTTATCGCTGTACTTTCGATATCTGCTTGTCGAACTGACCCTTTTCTTTCTGTTTTTGCAGTGTCTCGCTCACGGTCGAGCGAGCCCAGCAGTGGAGCTTTGTAGAAGAGAGAAGATTGCCACTACCCAATACGCTAGGAAGGCTACTGAGGTCTCCGAGCTGAGGGAAAAATTGGTGGACTCCGACTCTGCCTACGACGCCCTGAAGGCTATTCACATTGATGCTGTGAAGGCTAGGGATGGAGCGCTGGCCGACCTCAATGCTGCTAAGGCGGAGCTCGCTCCTTTACGAGAGCAAGTCAATTTGCTGAAGGGAGAAGCCGTGGCGGCCAAACTTGAGAAAAATAAACTGGAGAGCGAGAATGGGGAGCTGACTAAGATGGTCCAAGATCGTAACAGTCGTATGATTCAAATGAGCTTAGACCATAAGGTAGCTCAGACCAAGTGGGAGGAGGAGGCCCAGGCTAGGGCGATGGCTGCCGTGGAGGCATTCAAGAGGAGTGCTACGACATCACATTTAGCCGAGCTAAGGCTTTCTATGATGTTGGGCGCCAACACATGGCCCGGAGAGCTATTGTGGATCCCTCTGTCGACATGCCTGTTAGCAAGCTAGCTAAGTGGGCTTCTGAAGAGCAATATGATATGAATGCTCGAGTTGGCCATCCACTGGTGCCCTTCAACGATAACGATCTGGTTGTGATAGCTCAGCAAGATAATGAAGATGGTGCAAAGCCATGGGTCGCCCCTCCCATCGAGCCAATAAACTTCAACAAAATCCTCAAGGAGCTTGATGAAGCTGAGGAAATGGAAGAGGATGAAGAGAATGAAGTTAATCAAGATCAGGTCTTCGATCAAGCTGAGCAGCAAGGGCAGCAGCAACAAGATCCAGCCAACAAGATACTTAGTCCTTTGTAATTTTTACTCTGATTTTGAATGAACAAGTTCCATAACAATTTTTCACTTTATTCTTGTAATCAATGCCTTGGCCCGGTTTGGGAGGCATTTAACTCGTAATCTTAATCTGCATAAGTCCTAGCCCACTTTTGGGGGGCTTTTAATTTAATACTAGTTGAATGCTTGAATATTTATGCTCTGATCCATGCTTTTGTTTGTCTGTCGAACTAGATTAAATAAGAAATTGATTTAAGGAATCAAGACTGACATAACTCTTTGGTCGAACCTGTTTGAGAATGAGGTCGATCTAAGACTTAGTCGAGTCTGTTTTAAGGAATGAGACTGACTCAAGTCTTTAGTCGGACCTATTTAAGAACGAGGTCGACTTAGGACTTCATTCGAGTCTGTTTAAGGGACGAGACTGACTTAAGTCTTCAGTCGGACCTATTTAAGAACGAGGTTGACTTAGGACTTTAGTCGAGTCTGTTTAAGGAACGAGGATGACTTAAGTCTTCAGTCGGACCTATTTAAGAATGAGGTCGACTTAGGACTTTAGTCGAGTCTGTTTAAGGAACGAGACTTACTTAAGTCTTCGGTCGGACCTGTTTAAGAATGAGGTCAACTTAGGACTTTAGTCGAGTCTGTTTAATAGAATGAGGCTACTTAAGTCTTCAGTCGGACCTGTTTAAGAACGAGATCAACTTAGGACTTCAGTCAAGTCTGTTTAATAATTTGAGGTCGACCTAATGGTCAGAACTGATTTGAATGAAGTACAAAGGTAACACAGTCTGTGAATATAACTTCCATTTTATTGATGAAGTGGGTCGTTACATACAATGCTCAATCAGAAGTAATATTTAACTAAGTGACTAGCATGCCACGGATGTTTTAGCTCATCACCACCTGGATGACGAATCATGTAGGTCCCTTCCTTAATAATTTGAGTCACGATATAGGGTCCTTCCCAGTTAGGAGATAACTTGTTCTGTTCAGCTTTCCTTCATGTTACCTCGATCTTCCTCAGCACGTAGTCCCCAACATTGAACGACCTTTTCTTGACCTTCTTGTCGTGATAGCCCTTAGTTTTCTGTTTGTAGTTCACCATTCTGAGCTGAGCAGTCACCCGTTTCTCTTCTAGCAAGTCTAAGTCAAGCAACCTGTTGGATTCATTCTGATTCTGATCAAACAGAGCCACCCTAGCTATAGGAAGTTGCAGCTCAGCAGGTGCCATAGCTTCTGATCCAAAAGTAAGGGTGAATGGGGTTTCTCCTGTAGGCCCACTAGTGGTTGTGCGGACTGCCCAAAGAGCAAGGGGCAGTTCGTCTAACCATCTACCAGCTCGACCAATGAGGCCCTTACTTAGTGCTGATAATACGAGCTTGTTTGCTGCTTCTGCCTGTCCGTTACCTTGGGGATATGCGATCGATGACTTCCAATGCTTGACCCCCAATCTGTTCATCTCTGTTTCAAATGTTGTGGAAAACTGTAGCCCGTTGTCTGATACGATTGCATGTGGCACCCCAAAACGACACCAAATATAGTCGTGGATAAAGTTGATGGCGTTTCTTCCGTAATCTTGGCCAAGGGATTTGCTTCGATCCACTTTGTGAAGTAGTCAATGGCTACGATCACATACTTGCAATTTCCACAGGCGGGTGGGAAGGGTCCGATCAAATCCACCCCCTACATGTCGAACGGCCAAGCAGCGACCACAGGTGTTTGTTCGGTTGTTAGGAGCTTTGGTAGGTCAGCATACCTCTGACACTTGTCACATTTACTTACGAATTCATGAGCATCTTCCCTCAGGTGAGGCCAATAGTATCCCAAGGTAAGTATTCTGTCTGCCAAAGTTCTGGCCCCCGGGTGTCCACCACACACCCCACAGTGTACCCCGTGTAAGAGTTGGGTGACTTCCATAGGATGAACGCACCTCAATAATGGATTTATGAAAGATCTCCTTAATAGTGCATCTCCATGTATGGTAAACCATGAGACTTCTTCTTGATCGCTCTTGCTTTTTGCTCGTCAGATGGTAGCTTGCCTGTTTCTATGTAGGCCTTCATCTCGTGAATCCAACACTTAGAGTTGTTGACCAAGTATAGAACCTCCACTCCTTCGTATGCTGGGTGCTCTAAGTATGAGATTGGTTCTCCATGTTGCTCATCTGATGTGGCCAGTTTGGACAGTAGGTCGACCAACTCATTATCTTTGCGTCCTACCTGTTGTATTTCCCAAAATTCCAAGTCTTGGACCAACCTCTTCACCAGCTCGCAGTATTTCATATTCTCCCTTGACTTGGTTCACTATCAATTGAGATTCACAGTGAGCTACGATCTTGGTCGCCCCAAAACATCTGGCATACTCAACTGCTGCGATCAAGGCCTCATATTCGGCCTGGTTATTGGAGTCCTGGAATTTGAACCTAAGAGCTTCTTCGTAAACCTTACCCGTCTCTGGTTTGATCAAGACAATTCCATCTCCAATGACGTTCTTAGTAGCAGACCCGACTGAGTAAACCTTCCAGCAATCATCGGGCAAACTGACTGCCTGCTGGTTCGACTGTTCTTTCCCCTTCACACTCTCTTTTGGGGCGCTCTCTTTGATATCTTCTTTGTTGAACGTTAGCTCGACCAAAAATTCTGTCAAAGGTTGAGCTTTCAAGGCCTTTCGAGGTCTGTACTCAATGTCGAATTCCGTTAGATCGATGGACCAGTTGAGCAATCGACCTGAACTTTCCGGCTTGTGCAATATCTTCCTCAAAGGAGCATTTGTCAGCACGACAATGGGGTGAGCTGAGAAATACGCCCGTAATTTTCTAGCTGCAATCACCAAGGCATAGGCCACTTTCTCAGCATTGTAGTATCTACCCTTTACGTCGTACAAAGCCTTGCTCACATAATAAATTGGCTTTTGAAGCCCACCTTCCTCTCTGACCAACACTGCTGCCACGGCTCGATCTCCGGCTGAAAGATAGATGTTCAGGCTCTCTCCTTGGACCGGGCTACTCAGCAATGGGGGAGAAGGGAGGTACTCCTTAAGCTGTTGGAACGACGATGAACATTCGGTCGTCCATTCAAAGGTTTTCGTCCCCCTCAAAGTTTTGAAGAAGGGGAGAGACCTTTCTGCTGACTTGGCTATGAAGCGACCCAGTGCTGCCACCCTACCATTCAGTCGTTGCACTTCCTTAATGCATGTTGGTTCTTGCATCTCAACCAAAGCCATTATCTTTTCTGGATTTGCTTCAATACCCCTCTGAGATACCATGAACCCCAAAAACTTGCCATCAGCTACCCCAAAGACACACTTGCTCGGGTTCAATTTCATGTCGTTTGCTCGCAGATTGGCGAACGTTTCCCTTAGTGTAGCGATTGCGGAATTTCCTCCTCCTTTTCATTTTATTTGTTTAAGTCGCCACCTATATTATTATGGAAATATAGAAAAACCATTTTTAAGGCTTAAGTGATGGATTTGGATGGTCAGGGAGCACCGCATCCACCCAATCCGAAAATCGGTCTTGCTTAAGGGGGGGGTTTCAAATAATAATCCTTTTTAAAAGAAACAAAGGAAAATATCCATTTAATTAGATTAACCGGGCTTTTGATGACGATTCACCTGTCGGGGCGCTGAATCGGGCTTTTGATGACGATTCACCTGTCAGGGCGTTGAATCGGGCTCTTGATGACGATTCACCTGTCAGGGCGTTAAGCCGGGCTTTTGATAACGATTCACCTGTCAAGGCGTTGAATCGGGCTTTTGATGACGATTCACATGTCAGGGCACTGAATCAGGCTTTTGATGAAGTGGTTTACTGTCTTCGACCAACCAAGAGATAATTCGCCTATTTAGGTTCCGAATTATGCGGGATGAATTGATCTTTGGATCAATCATTTCGGGTGACTTGACGTCGTATTAGGCAATCATGCGTATGCCACGTTCGGCTCGTTCCGTGACTTGCGATACCGATTTTTCCATGTTTCCTTGCTAGGGCTTCACTTTCAAGGGTAAATGTGTCAAAATTTTAAATTTTGACGTTGCGTAGACGCTTATTGGTAGGGGCAATTTTGTCTCTTTCCAGTGGGGTTGTCTCGCACGGGACAACCTATATCGCGCGGGATAAGGTCTATCGAGGCACTAAAACCAGCAGCAGCTTGTTTATTTCAAACATTCCCATTTTCAAACTCTCTCTTCAAGTTCGAGCCTAGGGTCTTTTCCTCTTAAATTCCTTCAATTTCTTTGTTGATTTCTCTTCTTAATCAACCTTTCATCTCTCCCCAATTCCATAATCGATGGCCCAAGAACAGAGGGACTCAACATTTGATAGTTATTTGCTTGGGAAGAATTATCCTCACGATGACCTCACTTTCGATCATCATAGGCATATCTCTCATGCTATTTGAAAAGGCTTGGTAAGAATTTCTTTCTCAAACTCATTCCATGATTGTATTGCATCCATTTCGTAGTTTGAATCCATTGATTTCATCAAGATGAATATTTTCTTCCTTTGTCAAGAACTAGGTTCATTGTTGATGCATGCTCTGTTTCCCATGCATTTGTTGGATTTTGATGATGTATTTGTGCATATACGAGTGCCCTACATGTTTCGGATTGTAGGAGGGAATGATTTGGGTAGCCAAATGCAATTTTTAGCATGATTCTCTAGTATGCACGTGTTTGATGAAATACCCCAATGAAAACTTTCTTCTATTTTCTTGAAGTTTTTGTCATGGACGATTTCTGACATTGTTTCTTTGTCTTTCTCTGTTTTGCACCCGTATAAGTCAACCAAGAACTATCGCGGTAGTGCAAAGTTTGCCAAAACTCTGTGGGATAAAGTCAAAGCCTTGGACGGGGTCCAAGCTAGGGTGGAGCAGACGGGGCTTCACACTTTCGTTGATAACATTCGCGAGATGAGGCGGACTATGCAAGATCTTAAAGCTATTAGGGAGAGATGGTGGGACACTACCCAGACGGTTCATCTGCACTTTGGGGAAGCGACTATGACCCCGACTGACTTTCTATACATCACAAGGTTGGCGTGTGTCGGCGCTCCTCTTCCGGCATTTAGGGGTTACAAGCCGGCGAGCCCATCTGAGTGGCGACATCTTATTGGCTTTGTCCCTAACAAGTTCAAGGGATATGCTACTGAGCTTACGCCTCTTCGTGGCCAGATCAAGTCCTATGCTGATAGAGCCAATGCGGTTACGGACCGAGTTGTGAGGGGTGCTCTCTGGTACATCCTGTCAGAGACCATTTTTGCCAACCACTCCCCACTGCTCGTATCGCCCTCTTAGGGATCTTGGAGGATCTTGACTTGGTGAGCACATACGACTGGGGCTCAATCGGTCTAGCTTTCTGCTATCATGCCATGGATGAGGCATGTAGGCACACCAAGGATACCATGCAGGGGTATTCTTACGCTTGGGAGGTACATTTTCTGACTTTGTCTTGTCGTTTATTTGCATTTTTCATCCATGCTTTGCACTGAATCTGCTCTGTTTTTCTTGTACAGATATGGGAATATGTTGTCTTCTCTTTGTATAAGTTTGAGCTGAGTGAGCATGGGGCTCAGTTTCCAGGTATCGGGAGATGGAGCCATTCTAACCGCACTATGGATGAGGAAGAGGGGGAAGATTAGACCTTGACTGTTGAGGAGGCGCGGGCCTTGCTGAACAGCTTTAGTTTTGAGCAGTAGGGTCTGTATTCGTGGACCTTGTTGGAGAACGAGGTTCATAGGGCATGGTCCATCACTGATACACAGAGGATCTTGGTATTGCTTGATGGAGATACCATGTATTTGGGTGAGAGAGTCTTCCCTCAGCATGGCCGGGGTTCACTCATTCGGAGAGTGGCAGAGGATCCGCCCAGGGAGATGCACCCTACTTATCCTGTTTTTGCCGCGACATATGCCAACTATGTGAATGGGTATGAGGCAGAGGACTGTGTGGTCCAAGGGGCTTCGTATGAGGAGTTCCTTCCTCGTTTGATGGGTCCCCTATGGTGGGTAGTAGGCAGCCACGTGCTCATGCTACTACTTCTGCTTCCGGTTCTGGCTCGTCAGCCCCAGGCTCTTCTTCCTAGTATGCGGATCCTGTGCCCTTTGTGCCGGATTATGATCCTCCGAGCTACTCATATATGATGGGAGGCATGCAGATGATGGGCTCTATCCCAATCCTGGATCAGATACCTGACGGTTATCGTCGCCCTCCCAATGCCTCTTCGGTACATTTTTTTGCTTATACTTTTTCTTGTATCGTCCATATATGTGTATATGTCCGATTCCTTCTGAGTATCTCCTTTTTGTTAATAGATTACCATGTCCGCGGTGGATTACGACCGTGGGGCGAGCAGGATGGCCGGATTGATGGCCTTGGTGTTGGACCTCTCTGAGAAGCTGTTCCATAAGGCAGCTTCGGCGGCGTCGACGATTTCCTCTGCAGTGACCCCTACTTGCGGAGCCAAGAGATCGAGGAGGGACGGTAGCCCAGGTGGTGATGATGAGGGCGGCGCCGGCAGCTCAGGAGATATGATAGCATAGGTCTCCCCTACTCCCCCATTTATTTGAGATTTTTCTGGAACTTGTAAATATTGGCCGGGTTGTCCCAAACATCTTTTCTTTCTTTCGGTACCTATTAGCAAGTAGATTGAACAACAACAAGTATTTTCTTTATTCACTAATTTAGTTCTAATTAGTTTTAGCTTTCTCAACTTCCGTGGTGATATCCACGAGGAATGGAATGGCCAATTCTGGTCAAGCTTTGGGTATAGTTTTGGTGTATATACTGTTTATGAAGGATATATTTGCAGGTTTTGAGACTTGTTTCGGCAAGTCGGGGCTAGATTGCTTATTTATGCAGGAATTCTGCAGAAATTACAGAAGGCTTGTCTCGCGCGAGACAAGGTGTCTCGCGCGATACACGCTTTCCAGGCCAGAGTTCTTTTCCTTTTTGAACAGGATTCTGTCAGATTTTCCCTTTATAAACACATGTAGTCCGGTCAAATACTTCATTCAAGCCTCTCAAACTCTAGAGATATTCTGTTAGGACCAAATTCTTGCTTTTTCTTCAACCCTTTGATCCATGGCTTCCAAGGAAATTGCTCCAACGTCCATGATTGTTGACGATTTTTCTTTGCCTCTTGACACAGTTCAAGCTTTTAATCAAGCATCAAGGATTTTTGTGAGATCATTTCATAATTGGTCTCGCAATAGGTTTATTGAAGAATTTGGATTCAGAATCCTTTTTACTTTGAAGAACTTCCAACCGGATTGGAATCTACTGCAGGGAGCTGCTAGGTTTTGGGATCCTTCTCTTCATCTCTTTAATTTTTCCCTTAATGAGATGGTACCCACTGTAGAGGAATTTGCCATTATCTTGGATATGCCTTTGACCGGTGAGATTGCGATTCCTAAGTATGATAGGAATCATTCAGAAGCTTTGAACGAATTATTAGGAATTCCCCTTGATGTTTGTTATGAGTTGATTCACCGCAGGTGGGTTGATTGTTCTTCTTTTCCCGAACGCTTTGGTGGAGATTCGAATGATGAGGATTTCCATGTTTACAAACGGAATTTTTGGCCCTTTCTCTTTTTGGAGATGTATTGTTCACATGCAGGGATGGCTTGGTTGGCTCCCAACTGGTGGAAATTGTCTTGCAAGCTAGGGGACGTTCTAGGAACATCCTTCCTTTAGTATTGGGTGAGACCCTTCATGGTCTTGATGAGTTGCATAGGACCGGTGCCATGACTCAAGGGAGTCCTCTTTTGCTGACTATTTGGCTTAGGGAACAACTCAAATTGATAGCCCCTCCGTTGGAGTATTCCCCTTTCATGTATCACATGAGGAAGCTTTTGATCAAGGATCTTTCGGAGGATGAGTGGGCTCAATTGATGGCAAAGGCCACTACCACATATATTATTTGGTGTCCACCTTTTTGGAGATTGAACAAGTTTGTCGCCAATACCAGGGGTTTTGACAGGGTCGTGCTTCCGGGCTTGCGAGATTCCTCTTTCTATTTTCCCAAGCGGGTGCTCCATCAATTCGGTCAACAACAGGATACTTATATTTTTTTAAGGAGCCTCTCTTGAAGTGTCCTATATTGGTCCGGAGTTTGCAAGGGTGTTGGATCAAGCTTGGGGTGAAGGGACCAGTCGAGATCGTTGGACGAACCTTCGAAGCTTTGATGCAAGTGTTTTCTTATCAGATAAGTACTTAGATTGGTTCTTCCATAGTGGTCACCCAAGTTCGGAGAAGATTGATGAGATACGGCGTCCATTGTTAGGAGATTCTTTTGTGGAGAGCAGCGTTTTAAGAAGGAGTGATCGAGATGATGGTAGCGATCATGTCCGCCGGCCTACAAAGTTAATGAAAGGCTAGATCCTAGAGAATACCAAGAGATTGCTTTGATAGATCAATAGTTTAGTTATTAGTATTTTTTTTCAAGATTCTTAGCTTAGCAAATTTGTCGTTGTCGTTAGAATTTTCCTTTTGTTATCAACAAATGCATTCAATTAATACAAGGACAAGATTTGATTTTATTATTTGATTAGACCGAACTCGAAGGCTGCCTACGTTCCTATTTTACATCAAATAAGAGGCTCAGGTCGACGTAGTTCATTTTTGAGAGAAAATTGGACAAAAATTCATTTTCTGACAAAGGTGTAGTCTCGCGCGAGACAAGGCCCATTTTTTTTAAGTGCACGCCCTGGCTTTTGCCTAGACCGCATTTTTAGGTTTTCAATAGCGGGCTTCTTTTCTTGTGCAAGCTCTAATTTTTGCCTAGGCCGTCCCTTTTGGGATTTTCAACCTAGCGAGCGATTTTTTTTTAATAGGCCAAGTCACGCGAAGTACTTCTTGAGCTTGTCCATGTTGACCGGCTTTGGTAGTTGATCTCCGTCTAAGTCCACCAGCTGAAGGGCTCCCCCAGAGAATATCTTCTTTACAATGTAGGGTCCTATCCATCTTGGTCCCCACTTGTCGAGAGGGTTAAAAGGTCCAGGGTGGGGTTCGCGGAAAACTAGGTCGCCTACTCTTATATTCCTCGTTTTGACCTTTTTATTGAAAGCTCTTGCCATTCTTCTTTGGTAGGCTTGAGTGTGCTCGGCTGCTCTCAGTCTCCTTTCGTCTAGAAGGGCTAGCTCTTCGTATCTGTTTTTCAACCGGTCGACTTCGTTCACTTGGTTTTCTAGGAGAACCCTTAGTGAAGGTATTTCCAGCTCTATAGATAGAACGGCTTCCATCCCGTATGTAAGGGCGTATGGTGTCATGACCCTAATTCTCGGTTCTATTTTGAGTCATATTAATCATATATAGAAGTGCATTTCATATTATTAGGTTGCATTTTAATTGTAGAAATTATGTGTTAATTAGTAGTTATGAGTTATATGACATTTTAAAAATATGAAGAAAATGAAAATCATTATTTAATGTCTTAATGAAAATATTAGGAGTAGGTAGTTAAAATAGTAATTTTTAAATTAAGTAGTAAATTATATTAATGTTCAAGGTGCTTGAGTGTAAGTAGTGCATCTTAAGGGTTTTAGTAGAGGGGAGGGTTTGATAGTTGAAGGGGGTTAGGTGGAATTAGATTAGTATCCATGGGAAAAATGGTAAGAGTATTTTTCATTTTTAACAAGGAAGATTCTCAACTCATCCAAGGTACTCTTTTCCCAAACCCTAACCTTCTTAACCTAAAAATCCCTAACTAATTCTAGAAAAATCCCTTCTTAGATCCGTTTGTTTCGGGGTGTTCGTGAGAAGAAGGAGCTCATTTCCATCCAATCAAAGTTCCTAAATTTTCATATTATTTTTCAAGTAAGTTATTATATTTTCTTTAAATTATGTTCATTTAGTGTTATAAATAATGTAGTTATGTTATTAAAGGTTGTATGAGAATTTGGAATTTATTTTCTGAGTTTTGGAATGGAAAAATGGGTTTTGGTTAACTTGGAAATGATGTTGGTGTTGAAAGGGTCAAAAATTGGTTTTGAGTGAGTTGAAATGTTTTGGGTGTGTTGTAAAGAAAGAAAAAGATAGCTTTGGTTTATGTTGGAACTATGTTTACTTTCCTTTTGGGTTGCATGGGACTAAAAAGTGGTTTAGGACTATTGTTAAATTGGTCAAAAGAGGAATTGAATTGGTTTTGGTTCAAATGCTGATGTTCAGCTCTGTTTCTGCAAATCTGCAGAGGGCACGAGTCGTGCCCTATGGCACGAGTCGTGCCCATCAGTCGTGACCAGTCGTGCCCTTGCTTGGACGACTGTATCTGAGGGGGTATCAAAGGGGCACGAGTCGTGCCCTGACCAATTTTGGGAAATGAATTTCAAAGCTAGGTAGGTTCAATTTTACCACTTATCTCTCAACCAATGGAACACTACAATCAAGGTACAAGGTATGAACAATAAAATGAGGTATTAACATTTCAATGGTGATCATTTGAAGATGGTTAAATGCTTAATTAAAGTAGGATTGGAACTATTGAACCTAACTTGGTTATTATCATTATACTATTGTTGATACATCCTTGAATGAAAATAATAAGTGTGTAGTCCTTATGTGTACACCTTATACATTGTTTAACATCTTTGTGAAGTGTTTGATTAGGGTTCCCTGCTTTGGAATCCTAAGTTCATTGAATTGGTTCAAGGATGAATTAGCCTTAGTGCTACTATTGATGGATACTTGTTATCATGTTGCTATCATTTTGATATGCTTTACTTGTATGGTTCCCTACTTTGGAATCATACATTGATTGTTTAAGAAAGTAGTTATTTACTATGCTTATACTTGAAAGTCCAGCTGGTACTTGTTTGTTGGGCAGTGTTATGGGATTATAATGGCACATGAGCCGAGTTCATTATAATCCATACATCGGTTCCCGTTTTGCCCTGCCATTGGCCATGGTTTGGAAGTAGTGAACTAGATCAAGGGAAGTCTAGTTGCACTATTGGGTATGACTTTGTGTCATAGTCTCGCTTGTTGTTACTATGTTTGGGTTCCGGAACCGTTTCTTCAACAACTGTTGCTGCTTGGATCGAGATATCCTTTTGAGGATGAAACCTTGGCTCAGTATCCTTCTAAGTGTTATAGTATTGCACTTAATTTCTATATGTATGTATATATCTTCCTTGGTTTGATGATAAGGTGATATGTATGACATGTTGTTATATGCTTCATAATGTGGTTGCATATCATCTTGTTGCATATATAATAACTTGCTGAGATTTTTCTCACCCCGTCCTTTCATTGTTTTCTTAGATAGAGCCGAGCCAGGGGCTAGGGCACGTTGATCGCTGAGAGGGCGCCAAGTTGGTTTTGTTGAGGAAGGTTGGTAAGGATACATTATGTAAATGTATGACCTTGGGGTAGTATTCCTAGACTTAATGTTATCCCTATTTTGCAACTTCTAAAAGGTTTTGTAAATATTTTTATTTGGGGAACTAGGTTCCTTGGTTTGTAATTAAGTGTGTGTGTGATTTGTAAATGTTTTGAATGTGGAGTGAGTTAAGTTTGAAGTTAATTGGTTTGAATTTTAATAGTAAGTTAGAAAAGTTTCTAAGTGTTAAACAGGTTTGTAAAGTGATGACTTTTAGAAAGTACATTTCGAAAAAAAAAAATCTTTAAATGGCGTCTTCAGAACGTGTCTCGGCATGAGGACAAGTAGGTCTATGGTTCGGGGCACGTCAGTTGGTATCAGAGCCTTAGGTTTAGATAGTCTAGGGTGACTACATGACCTAGGAGGGTAGAATGGATCGAGTGAGTAATGTTAAATGTTTTATGCAGGTACTCAATTGCTATGTCAGGAGTAGAAGGAGATCCGACTAGACCTTTAGGTTGGGGAAATGTTCGGGAGGAGACCCGAGATATGTTTCAAGGAATGTTGAAAGCGTCCATGAAGGCCATGAATGACCAAAGACAGCAGGGAGAGCAAGCAGTACCAAGAGTGGGATTAGAGCAGTTTTTGAAATTGAAACCTACCGGTTATGATGGGGAGCCGAATGTGGCAAAGGCGGAAAGGTGGATTGAGGCTATGGAAAAGATCTTTGAGGTGCTGAGATGTACCGAGGATGAACAAGTCAGGTTTGCAGCATACAAATTCTCGGGTGCGGCTGAACATTGGTGGAGAGCTCTCAAGGCAAGTTGGGATGAGGCCCATGTTCCTTATACTTGGGAGAATTTTGTAAGAAAATCCAAGGAGCACTTTATTCCAACCGTGGATCAAGACAAGAAATAAATAGAATTTCTTAATCTGGAGCAGAATATGATGACCGTGGCGCAGTATGTGGCTAAATTCATGGAATTGTCAAGGTATTGTACTCATTTGGTGGCGACGGAAGAGCAGAAGGCCATGAGGTTTTTTTGGGGTTTGAAGACAATCATCCGGACGCCGTTGGTGGCCCATAAGTTTCAATGTTTTCAAGATGCCGTGGATAGAGCATATCACGTGGAGCACGACATTGAAGAGCATAAGAGGAAAACTGAAGGGGTTAGTACGGGGAGGCAAGGAGGCCAAAGTAGACCGCAACATCAGGGTCGAGATAACCGAGGCAGGCAAGGATCAACATTTCAGTTTAGGGGGCAGCCGCAAGGTCATTTTGGGGTTCGAAAGCAGGGTGTTAATCCGGGGAACGCACCAAATAAAGTTTGTACTTACTGTCAGAAGGAGGGGCATGTAGAGGAGCTTTATTGGAAGAGATTAGGGAAATGTTTGAATTGCAGACAGTCGGGACATTTTCAGAAAGATTGCACCAATCCGATAAAGCCAGCATCCTCGAGTGGCGCCGGGACTTCTCAAGGTCAAAATAGGGATTCTTCAGGAAGGCCTAAGGTTCAAAATCGGGTCTTCACGGTGAATCAACATTAAGCGGCAGATTCCTCCAATGTTATCGAAGGTACTATTTTATAGCAAGTATGGGAGCACGTGCACTAATAGACACTAGCTCATCTCATTCCTATATGTCCATGCATTTTGCATCGAATTTGCCTGTTTCTATGGAGTCTATGCCTTACGTGTTAGAAGTGTCAACTCCGATGGGAGAATGTTTGGTAACCGATGAGGTGTTACGTGCTTGTGATGTGCATATATGTGATCGTGTGTTACCTGCTGACTTGGTAGTATTGTCTATGCATGATTTTGATGTCATTTTTGGGTATGGATTGGCTAAGCAAATACCATGCCTTAGTTGATTGTCATAATAAAGTTGTTACTTTTTCAGTCCCGAATATGCCTAAGTTTGTGTTTGAGGCTATTCCTTCTGTGGGGACTATTCATGTCATTTCCTATGTTAAAGCTAAGAAGTTATTGCTTCGGGGTTGTACGGGATACTTAGCTTGTGTCCTAGATACTACCAAGGTGTTGCCAGAAATAGGGAATGTTCCTATAGTTAAGGAGTTTCCGGATGTATTCTCTTCCGAATATGTGATGCCTCCGAATAGGGAGATATAGTTTAGGATTGATTTACTTCCGGGTACAACTCTGATATCCAAGGCACCTTATAGAATGGCCCCAGCTGAATTGAAAGAGTTGAAGGCTCAGTTACAAGAGTTGCTTGATCGAGGATTCATCCGACCGAGTGTTTCGCCGTGGGGAGCTCCGGTATTGTTTGTAAGGAAGAAGGATGGGTCGTTGAGACTTTGTATTGATTACCGGCAGTTGAACCAAGTGACGGTGAAGAACAAATACCCTCTACCTCATATTGATGACCTATTTGATCAATTGCAAGGTGCGACAGTCTTTTCTAAGCTTGATATGAGAAGCGGGTACCATCAGCTGAAAGTTCATTCTGAGGATGTTTCCAAGACAACTTTTTGTACTCGGTATGGAAATTTCAAATTCCTTGTTATGCCTTTTGGTTTAACCAATGCTCCAGCTGTTTTCATGGATTTGATGAATCGGGTTTTTAAACCCTATCTTGATACTTTTGTGGTAGTGTTCATTGATGATATTTTAGTCTATTCCAAGTCTCGGGAGGAGCATGAACAACACTTGAGAATGGTTTTGACGGTGCTCTGGGAGAAGCAGTTGTTTGCCAAATTTAGTAAGTGCGCATTTTGGCTTGAGGAGGTTTCCTTCTTAGGCCATGTCGTGTCAAAGGGCAGAATTTCAATTGATCCTTCCAAGATTGAATTCGTGGTTAGTTGGAAAAGGCCGGAATCAGTTACCGAGATTCGGAGTTTTCTGGGGTTAGCCGGGTATTATCGGAGATTCATAAAAGGGTTTTCCAAGATTGCTACGCCGTTGACTCAACTGACTCGTAAGAATATACCCTTTGTGTGGAGTGAGAAGTGCCAAGCTAGTTTTGAGGAATTGAAGAAGAGGTTGACTTCGGCCCCTGTTCTTGTTCTACCAAATGGGAACGACGGGTTGGTTATTTATTGTGACGCTTCAAAGGAGGAGTTAGGTTGTGTATTGATGCAAAATGGGAAGGTTATAGCATATGCCTCGAGGAAGTTGACTCCGTGTGAACAGAACTACCCAACGCATGATATGGAGCTTGCAGCTATCATCTTCGCCTTGCACAAATGGAAGATTACCTTTACGGAGCAAAGTTCAAGATTTTCACGGACCACAAAAGTTTGAAATACCTTTTCTCACAAAAGGAGTTGAACAATAGGCAGCGGAGATGGATAGAACTGTTGAAGGATTACGATTGTACTATTTCTTATCACCCGGGCAAAGCTAACGTTGTAGCGGATGCTATCGGTAGGAAAGCGTATGTTGCTTCATTGATGGTTCGAGAGTGGAAGATGTTAGAAGATGCTCGTGATTGGTGTCTCCGAGAGTCAAGACATGGAGCTACCTTTGCAAGCATGAGTGCCTTACCAAGGTTAATTCAACAAATAAAGGCGGGTCAAAATGGTGATTTAGAGTTGAAGAAGGTGGCGGATCAGATCGTGGATGGAAAATTCAAAGAGTTTTCCCTTAGTCCTGAGGGAGTGTTGACCTTCAGAGGTAGATTGTGTGTGCCAAATTTTGAGGAGGTGAAGCGTCAAGTGCTAGATGAAGGCCATAAGTCCAAGTATACCATTCACCCTGGGAGTACGAAGATGTATCAAAATTTGAAACCACATTTTTGGTGGAATAACATGAAGAGGGAAATAGCGGATTATGTGTCCAAGTGCTTGACGTGTCAGCAAGTAAAAGCTGAACACCAAAGACCCGCCGATTTGCTTCAGCCGTTAGAGATTCCGGAATGGAAGTGGGAGCATATTACAATGGATTTTGTCACGGGTTTACCTCGGACAAGTCGGAAGCATGACGCAGTTTGGGTGATCGTGGACAGATTGACAAAGTCCGCTCATTTCCTACCTATAGAGATTTGCTATTCAATGGAGAGGCTTGCGAGATTGTATATCCACGAGATAGTGAGATTGCACGGGGTTCCGGTTAGCATTGTGTCCGATCGTGATCCTCGGTTTACTTCCCAATTTTGGCAAGCGTTGCAGAAGGCTTTGGGGTCAGAGTTGAGATTCAGTACATCATTCCATCCTCAAACGGATGGCCAATCCGAGAGGACAATTCAAATACTTGAAGACATGTTGCGGGCTTGTTCAGTTGACTTCTCGGATTCTTGGGATGTTCACTTACCTCTTGTTGAGTTTTCTTACAACAATAGTTATCAATCGAGCATTGAGATAGCACCTTATGAAGCATTGTACGGAAGGAAGTGTAGGTTTCCGATTTTTTGGGATGAAGTTGGTGAAGCTAAGATTTGGGGTATTGATATGGTTCGGGATTCAGTTGAGAAAGTCAAGATCATTCGGAACCGATTGATTACAGCCCAAAGTAGACAGAAAAGTTATGCGGATCAGAGGAGGCGAGACCTTGAATTTCAAAAAGGAGACTTGGTGTTCCTACGAGTGTCACCTAAGGTAGGGATTAAGAGATATGGCAAGAAGGGTAAGTTAGCTCCGAGGTTCGTTGCTCCTTTTGAGATCTTAGAAAGAGTGGGAAATCTTGCCTATCGCCTTGCTTTACCTTCATCTCTCGAGAAAATGCATAGTGTATTTCATGTATGAATGCTTAGGAAGTACGTGTATGATCCTTCTCATGTGTTGCCTAGGATTCCAGACGATATAGAGTCGGACATGTCCTATGTAGAGCAACCAATCCAAGTTATTGATACCAAGGTGCAAGAACTAAGAAATAAGAGTATTCCTCTTGTGTGAGTTGTTTGGAGGAACCATGATGTAGAAGAGTCTACTTGGGAGCTCCGGGAGGAGATGGAGCGTATATATCCTTGGTTGTTCAATATTCGTGGTAAGTCATGTTAAAATTCGGGTCGAATTTTCTTTTAGGGGGAGTGAATGTCACGACCCTAATTCTCGGTTCTATTTCGAGTCATATTAATCATATATAGAAGTGCATTTCATATTATTAGGTTGCATTTTAATTG
This sequence comes from Adenophora triphylla var. japonica, assembly GCA_022495995.1. NCBI lineage: Eukaryota > Viridiplantae > Streptophyta > Magnoliopsida > Asterales > Campanulaceae > Adenophora > Adenophora triphylla. The sequence continues at coordinate 59,510 of JAFEMH010002329.1, read as the reverse complement.
TAGAAATTATGTGTTAATTAGTAGTTATGAGTTATATGATATTTTAAAAATATGAATAAAATGAAAATCATTATTTAATGTCTTAATGAAAATATTACGAGTAGGTAGTTAAAATAGTAACTTTTTAAATTAAGTAGTAAATTATATTAATGTTCAAGGTGCTTGAGTGTAAGTAGCGCATCTTAAGGGTTTTAGTAGTGGGGAGGGTTTGGTAGTTGAAGGGGGTTAGGTGGAATTAGATTAGTATCCATGGGAAAAATGGTAAGAGTATTTTTCATTTTTAACAAGGAAGATTCTCAGCTCATCCATGGTACTCTTTTCCCAAACCCTAACCTTCTTAACCTAAAAATCCCTAACTAATTCTAGAAAAATCCCTTCTTAGATCCGTTTGTTTCGAGGTGTTCGTAAGAAGAAGGAGCTCATTTCCATCTGATCAAAGTTCCTATATTTTCATATTAATTTTCAAGTAAGTTATTATATTTTCTTGAAATTATGTTCATTTAGTGTTATAAATAATGTAGTTATGTTGTTAAAGGTTGTATGAGAATTTGGAATTTATTTTATGAGTTTTGGAATGGAAAAATGGGTTTTAGTTAACTTGGAAATGAAGTTGGTGTTGAAAGGGTCAAAAATTGGTTTTAAGTGAGTTGAAATATTTTTGGGTGTGTTGTAAAGAAAGAAAAAGATAGCTTTGGTTTATGTTGGAACTATGTTTACTTTCCTTTTGGGTTGCATGGGACTAAAAAGTGGTTAAGGACTGTTGTTAAATTGGTCAAAAGAGGAATTGAATTGGTTTTGGTTCAAATGCTGATGTTCAGCTCTGTTTCTGCAAATCTGCAGAGGGCACGAGTCATGCCCATCAGTCGTGACCAGTCATGCCCTTGCTTGGACAACTATATCTGAGGGGGTATCAAAGGGGCACGAGTCGTGCCCTGGGGCACGAGTCGTGCCCTGACTAGTTTTGGGAAATGAATTTCAAAGCTAGGTAGGTTCAATTTTACCACTTATCTCTCAACCAATGGAACACTACAATCAAAGTACAAGGTATGAACAATAAAATGAGGTATTAACATTTCAATGGTGATCATTTGAAGATGGTTAAATGCTTGATTAAAGTAGGATTGGAACTATTGAACCTAACTTGGTTATTATCATTATACTATTGTTGATACATCCTTGAATGAAAATAATAAGTGTGTAGTCCTTATGTGTACACCTTATACATTGTTTAACATCTTTGTGAAGTGTTTGATTAGGGTTCCCTACTTTGGAATCCTAAGTTCATTGAATTGGTTCAAGGATGAATTAGCCTTAGTACTACTATTGATGGATACTTGTTATCATGTTGCTATCATTTTGATATGCTTTACTTGTATGGTTCCCTACTTTGGAATCATACATTGATTGTTTAAGCAAGTAGTTATTTACTATGCTTATACTTGAAAGTCCAGCTGGTACTTGTTTGTGGGGCAGTGTTATGGAATTATAATGGCACACGAGTGTAAGTACCCCAATCTGGATCACCCTCTTCCGAGCACATGGGAAACACCGCAAACTCACAAACACAGTCTCGAAGACCTATGGCACTCAAAACCCTCAAAAAACCCTCAGCCAAACCAAGGGAGGAGCCTTTCTGGGGTAAAAATGGACAAAAGGACCTTTTGGGAATTTTGAGGAAATTGAAAAAGAAAATAAGGTCCGTACGGACCTCTTTGTTGCCATAATTACTGAATCCCCTTAAAGTCCACCATATTCCCTCAAATCCCGGAGAAATCATTACCCCCCATGCATGGTTGGTCCGTACGGACCTCTTTGCATGCCAAGATGGTCCGTACGGACCTCTTTGCACAGGGGACACCATCATTCCAGAATATTCACAATTATCACATATTCCCTCAAATCGAGGAAAACTAAAATTCTGGATAACCTAGGAGGTCCGTACGGACCTCTTTGCATTTTTCTGGCACTATAAATAGAGGGCTCCCCCTCCCATTTTCAAACACACCTCCCTCTTCTCTCTTCTTCCCCTAGCCTTCTGGCACCCCTCTAAGTCCTCTCGAGGCAATCCCGGCCCCTTTCGGATCCTTCCGAGGCCTTCCGAGCCCCCTCGTGGTGCTCCGAAGCCTCCCCGAGCGCTCCCGCGATGCTCCCGCGCTGCCCCGAGGCACTCTCGAGGTACTCTGAGGCCCCTCGTGGTACTCCGAGGCCTTGCCTGGTCTTTCCAAGGTGTCCCGGCTCTTTTCGAGTCAAACCGGCGATCCCAAACCACGCCGAAACTCTGCCCGAGTGACTCCTGCCATCCCAACGCACGCCGAAACTCTGCCCAAGTGATCCCTGCGATCCCAACGCACGCCGAACCTCTGCCCGAACGCAGCCTGCAACATCAACTCACGCCGAAACTCTGTCCGCAGACAACCGGCCCCTCCCGAAGCAATCCCGGTCCGTGCCGGAACATCATTCCATCCTCAAACACTATTCCCCAGCGGAAGACAGACACGAACCAACATTGGTAAGGCTTCCTTCCATTACTATTTCAATACATTTCAATACATAGGGTACAATGTAGACATCCGATACAGCATGCATTTTTAAAAGCACACACACACACACACAACATTTAAAGAATATTAGGGGTATCCGAAAGACTCCTTTTTACGAGGCGACTCGGGTGAGCTCTAAGATTCTAATATTCTCTTCCCGAGGAGTCATATGACCTCCGAACTCAAAATCTCATCACACAAAAATAGTTTATTATTATTTTTTAAACTGATGCCCTTTTTCAATGTTTTGGGCTTAACAATAAAAACGGCGTGGCAACTCTACAAAGCAAAACACAGCGAGACACCTCCAACACGCTAAAGCGGAATAAGCCAGTTGCCGGGGCGCGAACGCGCTGCCTCTCGGATCCGGGCGAACTTCCCGAAGAGCGACGAAATGCGAGATGCACCGGGGGGCCATCCGCGCGCGAGCCGGATCCCGGGTAATTTCAGTTGGCGACTCCGCTGGGGATCATTTTATTTTAAAAACTTTTAAACAAAACAAAAGATTTTTAAAACGATGATGAGGGTCAAACTTTCATTTTACCCCTTTCTTTAACTGTTGTGTGTGTGTGCACGTGCTTCATTTTTATTTTACAAAAAAAAAAAAAATACAAAAAAAAAATGCATCAATATACATCTGTGCATACATTTAAAATTCTTCGAAAAAACTTCTGTTTTACTCAGAAAAAGAATTTCAGAGACCGCACACTACTCGCACTGCTGCCTCGGTTACACCGCACACTACGCACACTGCTGCCTCGGTTACACCGCACGTTACGCGCACTGCTGCTTCGGATACACTGCACAGTACAACCCTCAACCCGGAGTGGTCTCTGTTGCAGTCCGTTTGGTCTTCCTAGGCCTCTCGGATGCGCACTGGATCATTCCAAACATCCCACCCTAGCCAAGCGTCAACCCCGCACGTTTGAGTCTTGAGTCACACTCGTCCAGACTCGGTTGGTTTTTTACCGGCCCGTGGCATACACTGGATACATATACCATGCCGGCCATTTTTCGAATCAAGGCTCGGAACTCAAGATCCCTTGCGCAAGCAAAGCGATGAAAGGTCATGCTAAAATCTTGACTCGATCTTGATTTCCGAAGCTACACCTGCACGATGTTCCGTCCCGGATATAAATCCATGCTCACATGACACCATGTCATCACGCCTTTGATACGTCGGCCATGACAATATGACCCACCAACGCCTAACGTCACAGATCCCTTGCGCAAGCAAGGTAAAGAGCGGTCATGCCGAACTCTTGACCCGATCTTGACTCGGTGGCCGGCTCGATTCACTATTCACATGGCTAACGTATCAAAACGAACATGACAGGCTCGGTCCTTAGGTTCGATTTTTCTTTTAGGCCGGTGGAAACCGCTTGCCCTATAGGACCCTCGCCCCGGGCCCTGGGATGTCGAAATACAGGTGCACAACGAGGGGCTTATAGCCGCACGTATGGTCTCCACGACCCAGGATCTAGCATAGTTGCGAAAAAGAAGAGCAATCTTTTCCAACCTACCTAGGACTCTGAGAAAACATGTTTTAAGTAAATTAAAACAACAAAAAAAATATAAAAGAAACAGAAACCGCATGCCACGTGAGCTTTCCCCCTTTTATCCCGTGAGGCCATTCCTGTGTCTAAACCTTGCCCGTCACCCTCCAAATAACCGAGAGTGGTTGAGAATACCCGGAGCCGCCTTTTCGCATCGAGGTCACAAGGTCCGATAGCCCTTCCAGTTCAACGGTCCGCACCGTCCGCTACTCCCCCATGACGGGATCAACAGATAACAGTGAGGGAAACGGAACCCCACCACTAAGGAACCTCCAGACAATGGAGGAGGTGCTGCGAGCCTTCGAAACCATCAAGAAGCGCCAAGAAGAGCAGCAAGTCTGGATCGTAGACACCTTGCGTCTTCGAGGAACAGTTGCAGTTCCCCAACCTGACGAAACCTTTGTTCTCATAGAAGACGAAGACATACCGGCTCCCCCGGTTTCTCAAAGCTATTAGCAGGTCCCGCCTCCGCCAAGTTACGAGATCCCAGCCACGCAAAGCAGCTCTCGCTCAAAGCTCCCCTCAGGCGTCAGTCAAGCAGCTCCGACATGCCCGCCTCAAGACACCGCTTCCCGCCGCACATCAAGCTCAGATGCTCAACAGCACACATACGTGCCTGCTCCGCCAGATCCCAATGCATCTCGGTATCCCCCAGGATTCAATCCTTTGCCTCTATACGAGTCTCACAGCCACAATCAGAAGTCCCCATGCTTACCAGGGACGGGCATCCCGAGCGGATATCCCGACATTTCAAGCTTGCCACCTGCTAGTCTGCCACTTGGGGCTAACGAATCATTTCCCCAATTCCCAAACACAACCCTTAGCGGACCTGGCAATCACGCCCTCAACTTTAGCACTCCAGGGTATGGGTTGGTATACACTCAACTACCTCCCCAAGACTCCCGAATGGCGATCCCATCAGCCAATCCACCTCCATCTTCGGTTTCTATCCCCGAAAAGGGTAACCCACCTCAGCCTGCTGATCCCCACATGTCTTGGCTGATCGAGCAAATGAAGGACATGCAAGGCAAGCTAGCTAGTTTTCGGAAGGACTCCCTTCTGCCCACTGATCCAAGCAAAGTAGTCCCGCTCCCTCCGAAATTCAGGATGCCGGAAATGGAAAAGTTTGACGGGACAGAATGCCCAAAAACCCACATCGACACCTACGTCCTGGGTATGAGAGCCAAAGGGGAAACCCCTCAACAGATGGCGGATCACTTTCAGCATTCTCTCAAATCCACAGCGCTAAGGTGGTTCCTCAATGTAAAGGCAGAAAACTGCTCCACGTGGGATCAAATCAGCGAGATCTTCCTAGAAAAGTATCGCGCCAACCTCGAGTGGAAAACGAACCGCCACGATCTGCAAGCCACCCAGCAAAAGGATGACGAACCAGTGGGCGAGTTCTACAAGAGATGGAATTAGAAGCTTAGTGAGATAATGGATCCACTTTCCAAAGAAGAGTAGATGGACATCTTCCATTCCTGCCTCAAGCCATCTTTGAGGACCTTGATCAACCACCATTTCTATCCAGATCTCCGTGCCATGGTCAATGCCGGGACCAAGTTTGAGAAGACTCGAGTCTTCAAAAGACAACAAAGAACCCCGCCTCGTCTTACCACTATCTGACAAACCTGGCAACTTCAACTCCCGCCCGAACAAAGGAAAAGAAGCAAATGAACAAGACACTACATCCGTAATGGAGCTCAAGTAAACCACGATCAAGCACCCCCAAAGAATAACAATCCCCCTCGCTTCCCACGCCCAAAGATTTAGACAACCTCGAAATGCCCCTGGGCCAAGTATTCGAAGCTTTGGTGAAACGAAATCTTCTCAAGCCTCTCGAGAATTTCCAACCAAAGACTCCCAAACCCAACATGGATATAAGCAAGCACTGCGCCTTCCACAACTACCCCGGCCACACCACTGACAATTGCTTCGTGCTCAAGCAGTGGTCCAGGGCTCATTGAGGAGGGAAAATTGGAACGCCCTGTGGTCCCAATACCATCGGAAATCCATTCCCGAACGACAGTGGTAAACTCAATAGCCTTTGACGAAACTCCAAGCGCAGAGCGCACCCCGCAATTTCCGAAACCGTCGCATGCCGTCCCGCTATGACCGGGAGCGTGAAACCGTAGTCAAAAGGTCTCGTGACCGGAATTCGTACAAGAACGCCCAAGGGCAACCGTCTCCCTACGATCTCGTGCCCCGACCAAGGCATACAAATGGATGGATCGAACGCTCCCCAGAGGAGACTGAGTCAAATGGTAGCACGGGAAGCGGTTTAGTCTTCACAGACGATGACTTGCCGACATGTGAGAATCGGCACAACGCAGCCCTCCTCATCCTCATAAAAATAGAGATGTTCTTCCTCCCGAACGTCTTGATTGATAACGGCTCCGCAGTCAACATCATCGCTTTGAGCACACTGAAACGACTCCGTATCGACCGCTCCCTGATAAGACCTTCACCCCGGGTAATCCGAGCCTACGATTCCACCGCACGACCAATCGTAGGAGTCATCAATCCGAGGATCCAATTCGATGCACAATCGGAGTCGGTAGAGTTCCAAGTCGTGGAAATCAAACCAACCTTCTCTCGCCTTCTTTGGGACGACCTTGGATACATCGGATGAAAGCGGTATCATCTACTCTTCACCAATGCGTGAAATTCATCAATGCCAATGGAGTGATCGAAGTGATCCGCAAGGAAGCAAGCAGTAATGGCAAGTGCTTCGACCAAAGAAGCTACGACCCAGAAGAAGGTCCCGACATGACCGAATACTCTTCTCCGAGATGAGTCTCCTACCTGTCCCGCTACGAAGTGGATCCTTACATCCACGCTCTAAGCCGTGACAAGTGGAAATCGAAGAGCTCATGGGTCGATGACAACTCGATATATGCGGCGTGAAGAATGCTTAAGAGAAGATCAAGAGATGGACGCCCGATGGAAATTGATCGAGGAGTAGACCCTTACTTCGCCGAAAACCCTCTTGCAACCGGCTCATCACCGATCCCCGGTACAAGACAACCCTCTGGCCGACACTCTCGGATCTTACGGGGACAGCCATCACAGCATAGTTCAATTCAACATTCCAGTGTCCGACCTAGATGAACAGTGGCGCAACCTCCTCCAAGGCCTAATCAGGGAAGGAGATATAGCATGCCCCCTCGAATCAGACATTGTAAATGTCGTCCAAGCAATGATCCCAGATAAAGAGGCAAATTCTATGAAAATGATCAACATCAGCAAGAATCAACTCCGAATCAGCGAATGCTTCGCCCTCTTAGAAGTAGCCCTCAGCGACTTCTATCATCAAAGACCCCCAAGGACTGGTGGCAACACTAATGGAGGGACATCATCAGGGGAGCAACCAAAAACCTCCGCGATCTGGTTTGAAATCGAACCACATGCGAGCTATTTTCCGGGACTCATGCCAAGGGAAGATTGGCCACCTGAACCATCACCACTCCCTCTAGAGCTACAGCCAGCCGAGAGTAATGAAGCCTGGTCCAATCCCTCGTCGCCTATAGTCTAGCTTCGAGTCTTGTTGTCTGTGAATTCACATCTTTTGAGTCTTTTGACGGCTTTACGCCCAACGATTGTGAGTCTTTGATCAACAATGTACAGTCTTCACGCTTTCAATAAAAGGTCCGACCTTTCTAAAAAATCATTTCATTGCATCTTTAACAAGTGATGAGTTAACTAATCAAAACAGTTAATAGCAATTCATCTATACAAAGGCAAGCACATTAATTGAATAAATGCATCAAGCAAACATTTAAGCATGTTGTCAAACGAGAGAAAAACCGGGCCTAAGCTGCCGAGGAGGTTTTAATCACAACGATTTGCAAGATTGCTGAAGAGCCTAAGAGACGCAAGTCCGACGCCATTTCCAGCACAGACCAGATCTTCCAATACCTTAAGAACGGGGAAACCACCTTCATGAACGAGGAAGGCCCACACAGAGAAGGGGTCAAAGCCAAGAGCATCATGGCCCTAAGACGCCTCGCCTCTCACTTCATCATCCTTGGGGACATGCTATATAAGAAACGCTACCATGGACCACTCCTACGCTGCATCAACCAGGAAGAGGCAAACAGGCTCATGAACGAAGTCCACAATGGGGCTTGCGGTCCCCACATGAACGCCAGAGCCCTGATGCAAATCATTCTCAGGATGGGCTACTACTGGATCTCCATGGAGGCAGATTGCATCCACTTTGTCCGAAGCTGCGACAAGTGTCAACGGTTTTCCAACCTCAATCATCTACCTCCCCACGATCTCTACTGCATGACTACACCCTGGCCATTTGCCACTTGGGGAATTGACGTCATCGGGAAAATCGCTCCGCCAGGCAGCAACGGTCACGAGTTCATCTTAGTAGCCATCGACTACTACACCAAATGGGTCGAAGCCAAGTCCTACAAGGTACTCACCTCCAAGAAGGTCGCGCATTTCCTCAAGGAAAACATCATCTGCCAATACGGCATCCCAAATGAGGTCATATCAGACAACAGTTCACACTTCGAGGGGGAATTCGACAGACTGCTGGCTGAATTCAAGATCACACGCCACAAATCTTCTCCCTACCGGCCACAAACAAACGGCGCCGTGGAAGCAGCAAACAAAACCCTCGAAAGGATCATCCGAAAAATGACCACCCGAGGACGAGATTGGCCCGAGAAGCTGCACCTTGAACTTTGGGGCTACCGCACATCGGTCGAGGAAAGCCACGGGAGAAACCCCATTCGCCCGACATACGGGATGGAAGCAGTCCTTCCCATTGAACTGGAAATTCCCTCACTCCAAGTGCTGCTGGAAAATGACGTCAACGAAGTCGAATGGCTCCGAAGCCGACATGACGAATTGGCTCTGCTAGACGAGCGACGACTAAAGGCCATGGAACACGTCCGAGCCTATCAAAGCAGGATGGCTAGAGCTTTTGACAAGAAAGTCAAGTCCCGAGACATCAAGGAAGGCGACCTTGTACTCAAAGAAAAGCCTCCCACTCGAACCAACCCACTGGGAAAATGGGAACCCACATGGATCGGCCCTTTCGTGGTTCAAAAGATCTTCTCCGGAGGTGCCATGAAGCTGACAGACCTAGACGGCAATCCCTTCATGAATCCAGTCAACGGAAGCAAACTTCGCAGATACTTCGCCTAAAGAAGAACAACTGTGCATCTATTGGCACTCCATGTAGTGTCGAACTACGCAGACCTGAGCCCTCTAGTCCGGGGGAACGTAGGCAACCTTAATTGGTCCGGTCTAAAAATACACAAAAAAATCAAAAGTTTGAATGTCAATCAAGACCTCCATCAAGCTACGAACTTTTCGAGAGCACGCCCCAACGTCACCTTGACCAAGTCAAACGACGGCGGCAACATCAAGGGACATCCGGAAGTCACTCAACGTCAAACGACTGACTCATGTCTGCTTCCAAGCCAGGGGCTTGTCTTTGCCCTCACGCACTTCAAAAAAAAAAGAGAGCTCGAGCAAGGGCTCACAAAAAAATATATAAAAAAAAAGCTCAAGCAGAAGCTGCGAAATTGAGGTCAAGAGCCCGACGCCAACAAAGGGCAAGGAAGCTACGGAAATGACCATCAAAACGACTTGTCAGGGGATCATTCAACCTCTCAGCCAAGCACAAAGCCTAAGCAAAGGGGATTGCCGTCATGGCCCAGACTGCTTCAGTCCGCAAATGCAACAGAAAAGTTCAAAGATGGACGCCGACAAGGTGCACAAAAGACACAAAAGCGAACAAGAGATCTTGCGTCTCGACAAAGCTTTAAAAGTAAATCACAAATCACTAACGGTTACAACATTTCTTGATGAGTTCAAGCACGGTCTACTCTCAAGTTCACAACATGCTAAAAGACAGCTTAATACATTTAACAAATAATGTGTTTACAATGCAATGAATGGATACCTAGGAGGTCATTCCGCGCCATCTGCGCTTGTCCCCTCGCCATTCTTCCCTTTCTTCCCTCGTCCCCGGTGAGTCTTCTTTCGCTCCACGCGAACCAACTCTGCGTCTCTCAGTCCGAGATCAGGGGTCCTCCCCGTAGAGTCAAACAATCCAGCAGCTCTCAGGGCTTCATTCGCCCGTGCTTCGGCTCGGATCTCCTCCCTGCGAGTCTGTAAAAGAGGACCTCTCCCCGTCAGTCGGTCAACTCTGGTCTCATAGTCAAATAAAGTGTCTCCCGTAACATCCTGAGGGTCAGACCAGGCTTCGACACTCCTAAGGCAATAGCTACTACGGCAACCGGGTCCCAGAATCGCTACACGCCTGCTCTCCAAAGCCACTTGGGACTGCCCAACACGCTGCTCATACCAGGCCAGGTACTGAGTCGTCAATACGACACTCTCCCGATGTCTAAGGAGCACCACAGGAGGGAAAGCGGAATACTTCCATACCCTCAGAAAATACAAGAAAGCACCTGGAGCTGCCATACAAAGAGGAGCTATCTCCGTAGTAGCAAGGTCATCCCAGCCCAACAAAGGCTCCTGCTTCATCCCAAACTGCCGGGAAACAAGCGACGGAATATAGAAGGAGGACCAAGACAAACCTGGAACTCTGACGACATAGGACCCTTCCTGAAAGACCCTCCTAGTCTCAATCCCCCAGTGAGGAACCCACCAACGGATCTGATGCATACCAAGCCGTGCCATCCATCTCTCCCAGGCGGACTGATCCATATCCAACACAAGAGGTCGCTGAGCAAATGACCACGGGCTAAACGACGTCGGAGCCTCGGGCATGGCCTGAAATCTCTCTCGCAGCCACAAGGTGAGCAAAGCGGGGCTTCCCCCTCTCATGAACCGATCCCCAGTCGCCAGACGGTCAATACCATGAAGAGTCTCCCCCAGCACCAACGGGACAACATCCTCTCCGGCTACGGTGCCCAACCACATCTAGCAAAGCACCATCGCAAATGCCAAGGGAGGCGACCAGAAAAGCGTCGCCATCACGCACAAGGCAAATGCGTCCCAAGAGACATCACTCTCATCATCAACCATAAACCGCTCCGGCAGCTCAGAAATGTCAATATGACCCGAATCAAGGATCATGCCCTGCACTTCTTCCAACGAAGTACGAAGAAAGCCTATAAGCTTCACGCTCACAGCAGCACCACCAATCAAAGGAAGCGAGATGGCCTCCACCTCCGGTCCTCCAATCAAAGCCCAAAAATCCTCAAAGGTGGGCACCATTTCATTGTAGGAGAAGCAATACACATGCCTCCTAACATCCCAAAACTTCGCGGCAGCCCGCAACAAATCCCAATCAGAAACCAACTCCTTAAAAGACCAAATCGAGCAAAGACGAAACCTTACCTCGAAAACCCGTCTCTGATGCCTCATACGGCGCCGCATCCACGTTTTCAGCTTCTCAAGGAAGTGTGCTTGCCTCTCCTGCGAAAGCCTCGGCAAAATTCTAGGAACGTACGAAGAATCCATGACAAAAATGGAGGTTCCTAGAGAAAATGGGGAAGAAAGCTCGAAAATGGCTGCAAATGGGGAATGGGGAAAGACCAGACACTGGAAAGCATTTATTTCCTTCCCAAAAGCAAGGTTGGTCCGTACGGACCTCTTTGCAACCTAGGTCTGTCCGTACGGACCTTATTGCATCTTGGCCCCACTTTCTCAGCAAACAGTACAACAACCACTGTTCTCAGCAGGACCTTGCTCCAAACTGCCCAAACACTGGCCAAAGCCATTTCCGGCAAACATACACTACCCACAAACGCACTCTCAGCTCACGTGGCATGCACAAAATAAAAAAAAATAATAGCAACAATTTCTAGGACAATTCCCGGGAATCACAAAAATGACATTACATCTTAAAATAAAATGCGTTTGCCATGCAAATACGAGTGTTTTATTACAGGTACATCTAATGTCTGTTGCTAAAAGAAAAAAAAGAAGATATGGAAAGAGGGAAAGCAAATGAACCCTAATCCGAATCTTCAGCATCATCATCCTCACCAAGGTCCTCAAGAGAGAAGTCGGGCATCCCGGTGAACTCGCCAGTCATATCCTCGTCATCAGAGTACCGAGCCCCCTCCGGAGGTTGGTACTCAAAGCAATCAGAAGGATCAAATCCGACGAAAGGATCGAAGAAAGAAGGCTCTGACAAACCCTCACCCTGTGCATCCTGCTGAGGAAAGAACTGGTAAAGGGTCTGCGGCCTCGGAGCTCCCGAAGACGTCCCGGCATCCATGCTATGCCGCCCCCGCGAAGGTCCCTCCTGCTGTGGCTCCGGCTCAGCTCTCAGTGGAGGAACATCTACAGAATGCCTCGAAGGCATCGGCGTGTACGCCGGCACACATCGCGAAGACCGGCAAGACATCTTCGATGCCATCTTCTTTGCAAAAGACCGCATCGCCACGTAACGGCGGGTCAGCATGTCAAAAGCCCTCCCCGGGACCTGCACAAGCAAGCAGCCAAAGAAACGCTCAGCAATACAGTCATACTCAACAACAAAAAGAAAAATACGTAAAAGATGCCAAGATGGAAAAGAGTAAGCACACTCACCGGTCTATCAGGATCCACTCGGTAGGCGGCGGGAGCCTGCTCTGGGACGGGTACAGACACCCTCCTCCTCGAGGAATCCCCACGAACATACGTAAAGTCCGACCCAGGCACCGGAACCTCTGGGGGACCCTGCGGACCAGCCTCCCTCTCCCTCGCCAACACCTGTGGCGTCCTCAACTTCCTCCTCACGAAGGACCCATACTCCTCTCCAAACAAAACAAACTCATCGGCACTCACGCCGTCCATATACCTCTCAAACTCCAGCACATCCATATCCCGAGAATCAAGCATCCCAAAAGGAGGGTCCCTCGGAGCCAAGGGAAGCATACCCGGGCCATGCTGCCAGAAGACCCGCTCTCCCAAATACATGACGTCGTAAGTCAGGCCCCGCAGCATCTTCCGCTGCACCGTCACCAGGGGAGCCCCCTCGAAATCATCGTCCTCATATCGAGCCCAAGGATACAAAACAAACCTCTCCGGGCTATCTCTCTCCAAATGCTCCTGCACATCCCCGTAGGCGATGGTGAGCTTACCCCTGCTGGTCCTCCTCTTCCTCGCCGGGCGTGCCCAGCCTAACATAGCGGGATAGGCCACTATGGCCCCAGGATCTCTATCCCACGGGAAACACTGAAAGATCTCGTAGAACCACACCTGCGACAAAAGCCGAAAAGGCTCAATGCAAGAGAAAATGGAGAAAATGACAGGTTGCTAATCAAAAACAGCAATGAACTCATACCTCCAAAGCAAAATCAAAACAGGCCAAAGAACTGGCCACACCCCGGCTAAACCGGTCCAAAGAGAAGTAAAGCTCGGCCAAGCCCGCCTCGCCCCAAGAGATATCACAAACTCTCTCCAAATCAATCAAGCTCTCCAGCAGAGCGAAAGGAGCCGTAGTCGAGTGGTTCGAGAACAAAGTCTCGGAAAGCGCAAACCATAAGAAGGAGCGCGCCAGCTGCTCCGCCGTCACCTGGCCGGTACCCCGAACATAGGCCCCAATACTGGTCGTGATCCTCATCTCAACATCACTATACAACATGCCAAGACCCCTGCGAGGAACAGGTGCAAAGCCCAGCAGCTCAGTCAGCACATCCTCGGCAATCATATCTCGCCACCGCACTGGCCCTCCTTTGAAGGAAAGCCCGGTGATAGCAGCAAAGTCCGTGGGCGTCATCGTCACCTCTCCCCAGCTCAGATGGAAGGTGTGGGTGGTATCCCACCAGTACTCAGAAAGGCCAAGGAAGATGCTCTTGTTCTTCCTCGTGTCAGAAACCCCGCACGAACACGCCTGTGCCGAAGCGTAGACCCGGCCTCTGGGGCTCGACCTACCATCCACAGAAATGTCCGGCATCCGCTGCCACAACTCAACAACAGCCTCGAGCGATCCCCGAGTCTTCATCTTCTTGGCTTTCCCAGCCAAGATCCCCTCATCCTGCAGGTAAACACAGCAAAGGTACGTCAGTCACAGTACTTAATGCAAAATACCAAAAGAAAATCAAAGCACAAAAGACCGTCCCAACACGGCAAAGCACATATATCCCGTCACTAAACACAGCACATATTGCACATAATTTTTACATGCAACTCAAAACATGACATGCATTATACATAATTTTTCCATGCAGTCCGTCACAAAAACACGGCACACACTGTACAAATTTTCTCAAAAAAGGGATCAAGCACTACACTACACATTTTCAAAAGACCCGTCACAAAACACGGCACATATTGCACATACTTTCCCCACAAAGCCCGTCACCAAAAACACGGCACACACTGCATAACACATTTTCAAAAGAAAAGTCCGTCCCTACACGTCACATACTTTCAGACAAAACCCGTCACGAAACACGGCACATGTCACATTTTTTCTACAAAATTTGTCCCTACATGACAATTTTTTTTCCCACATTATACATACATAAAAAGCATAATGTACAAAACACCAAAGCATGCAATTCATTAGAGAGGCACTTTATTTTCACAAATAAGAGCTAATCTACACGTTTCTGCACAAAATGCACATATTCACGATTTTTACATGCCCAATTTCAACAATTCATCAAGAATTCCACAAAAGGCATGGCAAATAACAAAAGCCCCAAAATGCGAAAAACTAAAACCTAGTTCTAGCATTCATAAATTCAAGCAAGAAATCGAGATGAAATGGATTTCTTACCTCCCCGACGTTCCTAGAGCGACGATTGTGCACCTCCGGATTCGAATATAATACATCCGGGTTCTTCGAAGATGGAACAAAGGAAATCCAATTTCTTTGGAGCTCCATCCGTTGCTCGATCACTTCTTGACTGCGTTGTCGACGACCTCTCTGAGATCCTTCCGCCATTGCGAACAATTCAAGCTAAGAATGGAGGATTTTGGTATAACAATGGAGGTTTTTTCTCCTTCTCTCTCTCTCTCTGGTTCACGCACGGAAGAAGAAGGAATGGGGAAGGGCTCGGCATTTAATCCCAGTCAAAACCTGGGAACTGTAAAGATTCATACTTGGTCCGTACGGACCTCTTTACATCCCAGGTTGGTCCGTACGGACCTTCTTGCAAGGGAGGGCCAAATTACTTTCCTGCCCTTATAATCTTTGCCCCTGGCTGTCCTAAGGCCTATTTCAGCAAATTCAGTGCAGTATGGTCCTTAACCCATCAATTCAACCATCGGCCGTCAATGTAAGCCCGGACTTCGCCCACTCAACGGCAACTCAACCACCGGCCGTCAATGTAAGCCTGAACTTCGCCCACTCAACGGAAATTCAACCACCGGCCGTCAATGTAAGCCCGGACTTCGCCCACTCAATGGCAATTCAACCACCGGCCGTCAATGTAAGCCCGAACTTTGCCCACTCAACGGCAATTCAACCACCGACCGTCAATGTAAGCCCGGACTTCGCCCACTCAACGGCAATTCAACCACCGGCCGTCAATGTAAGCCCAGACTTTGCCCACTCAATGGCAATTCAACCACCGGCCGTCAATGTAAGCCCGAACTTCGCCCACTCAACGGCAATTCAACCACCGGCCGTCAATGTAAGCCCGGACTTCGCCCACTCAATGGCAATTCAACCACCGACCGTCAATATAAGCCCGGACTTCGCCCACTCAACGGCAATTCAACCACCGGCCGTCAATGTAAGACCGAACTTCGCCCACTCAACGGCAATTCAACCACCGGCCGTCAATGTAAGCCCGGACTTCGCCCACTCAACGACAATTCAACCACCGGCCATCAGTGTAAGCCCGGATTTCGCCCACTCCAACGGCAACTCAACCACCGGCCGTTAGTGTAAGCCTGGACTTCGCCCACTCAACGTCAATTCAAGAACCGGCCATCAGTGTAAGCCCAGATTTCGCCCACCCCAACGGCAACTCAAGCACCGACCATCAAAGTAAGCCCGAGCTCCTTCACCAGCAAGTCAAAAGGGAAGTCATACAAGACTACATATCCCCAGCACCGGCCGTCAATGTAAGCCCGGACTTTGCCCATTCAACGGCAAAACAAGCGCAAGAAGGAGCCAACACCTCCCAGCACAAATCTCAAGGCACAAAACGCCTCCAAAACGCTCATCGACAACACAAGCACCGGCCATCAAAGTAAGCCCGACGTCACCCTCTCAGCAGAAAAGGCCTCTACAAGGCCACGATGATCCCCAACAGACAAACACCGGCGGCCATCGTAGGTCCAACCTTCTCCCCAGCGGACAAAGTACAAGGCAATCACGCCTCTCGAAATCAAGCACAAGGCAACCACGCCTCACAAAAGGCCTCGCCAGGTTCATACTCCTGAACCAAGCTCCAACTTAAGTTCATACTCCTGAACTAAGTCTCAAATGCCAGGTTCATACTCCTGAACCAAGCTCCAACTTAAGTTCATACTCCTGAACTAAGTCTCAAATGCCAGGTTCATACTCCTGAACCAAGCCTCAACTTAAGTTCATACTCCTGAACTAAGTCTCAAATGCCAGGTTCATACTTCTGAACCAAGCCTCAACTTAAGTTCATACTCCTGAACTAAGTCTCAAACACTAGGTTCATACTCCTGAACCAAAACCCACAGTCAGAAGATGACTCAAGTCTTCATACATGACACAACCGCAGCCAGAAGATGACTCAAGTCCTCACGCATGGCAAACCACATTCAGAAGACGACTCAAGTCTTCATACATGACACAACCGCAGCCAGAAGATGATTCAAGTCCTCACGCATGGCAAACCGCAGCCAGAAGATGACTCAAGTCCTCACGCATGGCAAACCGCAGCCAGAAGACGACTCAAGTCCTCACGCATGGCAAACCGTAGCCAGAAGACGATTCAAGTCCTCACGCATGGCACAACCGCAGCCAGAAGATGATTCAAGTCCTCACGCATGGCAAACCGCAGCCAGAAGATGACTCAAGTCCTCACGCATGGCAAACCGCAGCCAGAAGACGACTCAAGTCCTCACGCATGGCAAACCGCAGCCAGAAGACGATTCAAGTCCTCACGCATGGCAAACTGCAACCAGAAGACGATTCAAGTCTTCATACTATCTCCAGCCCGGAAGGCTTTAAACCACTCGGTCCGGAAGACCGTATAAACCTCCCACACTACTACCTCCAGCCCGGAAGGCTTTAAATCACTCGGTCCGGAAGACCGTATAAACCTCCCAAATCACTATCTCTGGCCCGGAAGGCCTTAAACCACCCGATTAGGAAAATCATAAAGTTTCCATCCCAGGAAACCACCACGTCCTTGACCTTGGCGGTCACCACATCTTAGGACACCACCCCGTCCTTACCACTGACCTCGGCAGTCACACGATACTTCAGGGCACCATCTCGCCCACATAAACTCACAAATTCACGCCATCTGAACTACGATCAGGCTTGATTCCCGCCAGGGATACGTAGGAATCCTATCACAGGGTCCAGCCATCGACCTATACGGTCACCCAGGACGCCGCAACGTCCTCACCATCGACCTATGCGGTCACCCACAGGACACCACCACGTCCATACACAAAGTTTCACTCAGAGGACCCTCTCCATCCTCGTGCACCACAAACACTCACCCCACACCCGAACTACGATTAGGCTTGATTCCCGCCAGGGATACGTAGGAATCCTATCACAGGGTCCAGCCAACTGACATAAACGGTCACACAATATGATACCGCCACGTCCTCACCCCGACCTCCACGGTCACTTCCTCTCCCAGCACGCGATCCAGATTAGGACCCTTATCTTATCAACGACCCCACTTCCTCCGTAAGTGACGTCGTTGAGGGGCTTCTGTAAGTACCCCAATCTGGATCACCCTCTTCCGAGCACATGGGAAACACCACAGACTCACAAACACAGTCTCGAAGACCTATGGCACTCAAAACCCTCAAAAAACCCTCAGCCAAACCAAGGGAGGAGCCTTTCTGGGGTAAAAAGGGACAAAAGGACCTTTTGGGAATTTTCAGGAAATTGGAAAAGCAAATAAGGTCCGTACGGACCTCTTTGTTGCCATAATTACTGAATTCCCTTAAAGTCCACCATATTCCCTCAAATCCAGGAGAAATCATTACCCCCCATGCATGGTTGGTCTGTACGGACCTCTTTGCATGCCAAGATGGTCCGTACGGACCTCTTTGCACAGGGGACACCATCATTCCAGAATATTCACAATTATCACATATTCCCTTAAATCGAGGAAAACTAAAATTCTGGATAACCTAGGAGGTCCGTACGGACCTCTTTGCATTTTTCTGGCACTATAAATAGAGGGCTCCCCCTCCCATTTTAAAACACACCTCCCTCTTCTCTCTTCTTCCCCTAGCCTTTTGGCACCCCTCTAAGTCCTCTCGAGGCAATCTCGGCCCCTTTCGGATCCTTCCGAGGCCTTCCGAGCCCCTTCGTGGTGCTCCGAAGCCTCCCCGAGCGCTCCCGCGATGCTCCCGCGCTGCCCCGAGGCACTCTCGAGGTACTCTGAGGCCCCTCGTGGTACTTCGAGGCCTTGCCTGGTCTTTCCAAGGTGTCCCGACTCTTTCCGAGTCAAACCGGCAATCCCAAACCACACCGAAACTCTGCCCGAGTGACTCCTGCCATCCCAACGCACGCCGAAACTCTGCCCAAGTGATCCCTGTGATCCTAACGCATGCCGAACCTCTGCCCGAACGCAGCCTGCAACATCAACTCACGCCGAAACTCTGTCCGCAGACAACCGGCCCCTCCCGAAGCAATCCCGGTCCGTGCCGGAACATCATTCCATCCTCAAACACTATTCCCCAGCGGAAGACAGACACGAACCAACATTGGTAAGGCTTCCTTCCATTACTATTTCAATACATTTCAATACATAGGGTACAATGTAGACATCCGATACAGCATGCATTTTTAAAAGCACACACACACACACAACATTTAAAGAATATTAGGGGTATCCGAAAGACTCCTTTTTACGAGGCGACTCGGGTGAGCTCTAAGATTCTAATATTCTCTTCCCGAGGAGTCATCTGACCTCCGAACTCAAAATCTCATCACACAAAAACAGTTTATTATTATTTTTTAAACTGATGCCCTTTTTCAATGTTTTGGGCTTAACAATAAAAACGGCGTGACGACTCTACAAAGCAAAACACAATGAGACACCTCCAACATGCTAAAGCGGAATAAGCCAGATGCCGGGGTGCAAACGCGCTGCCTCTCGGATTCGGGCGAACTTCCCGAAGAGCGACGAAATGCGAGATGCACCGGGGGGCCATCCACGCTCGAGCCGGATCCCGGGTAATTTCAACGAGCCGAGTTCATTATAATCCATACACTGGTTCCCATTTTGCCCTGCCATTGGCCATGGTTTGGGAGTAGTGAACTAGCTCAAGGGAAGTCTAGTTGCATTATTGGGTATGACTTTGTGTCATAGTCCCGCTTGTTATTACTATGTTTGGGTTCCAGAACCGTTTCTTTAACAATTGTTGCTGCTTGGATTGAGATATCCTTTTGAGGATGAAACCTTGGCTCAGTATCCTTCTAAGTGTTATAGTATTGCACTTAATTTCTATATGTATTTATATATATTCCTTGGTTTGATGATAAGGTGATATACATGACATGTTGTTATATGCTTCATAATATAGTTGCATATCATCTTGTTGCATATATAATAACTTGCTGAGATTTTTCTCACCCCGTCCTTTCATTGTTTTCTTAGATAGAGCTGAGCCAGGGGCTAGGGCACGTTGATTGCTGAGAGGGCACCAAGTTGGTTTTGTTGAGGAAGGTTGGTAAGGATACATTATGTAAATGTATGACCTTGGGGGTAGTATTCCTAGACTTAATGTTATCCTTATTTTGCAACTTCTAAAAGGTTTTGTAAATATTTTTATTTGGGGAACTAGGTTCCTTAGTTTGTAAATAAGTGTGTGTGTGTGTGTGATTTGTAAATGGTTTGAATGTGGAGTGAGTAAGTTTGAATTTAATTGGTTTGAATTTTAATAGTAAGTTAGAAAAGTTTCTAAGTGTTAAACATGTTTGTAAAGTGATGACTTTTAGAAAGTACATTTCGAAAAAAAAATTCTTTAAATGGCGTCTTCAGAACGTGTCTCGGCATGAGGCCAAGTAGGTCCATGGTTCGGGGCGCGTCATATGGAGTTTTGCCGGAGGCTGTTCGGATCAAGGTGCGGTATCCCCAAAGTGCGAAGGGTAGTTTGTTTGGCCAATCCTTTCCAGTGATTGCCATTTTTCTGATGATGGTTTCGATCATTTTATTTGCGGCTTCAACTCCTCCATTCGTTTGAGGCCTGTAGGGGGAGGACCTGTGCCTTACGATTTTATACTCTGTCAAGAGACAGTCGATTTCTTTCTCAAAGTGGGAGTCGTTATCAGATAACATCTCTTGAGGCACCCCATATCGGCAAATAATGTTGTGCTTGATTAACTCCTATACCTTTCTGGCATTCAAGACTTTGTAGGAGGCGGCCTCGGTCCATTTAGTGAAATAGTTGATGACTACTAAAACGAAACTGTGCCCATTGGTTCCTGCGGGTGTAACCTTTCCAATCACATCTATGCCCCATGTAGAGAAGGGCCAAGGAGATGTCTTAGGATACAGTAAGGAAGGTGGTGCATGCTGAAGGTTAGCGTGTATCTGGCACTTATGTCATTTCTTGACCATATTGGTGCAGTCTACTTCCATGGTTAACCAAAAGTAGCCTTGTCTGATGATCTTCTTGGTGAGCATGTTTACGCTCATGTGGGTTCCGCACACTCCTTTATGAACATGGTCCATTATCTCTCGGGCCTCTTCTTCGGTGGCGCAGGGGAGGTTCCTTTTGGAGCACTTTTTGAATAGGCGATCAGCAATGATGACATAATTAGCTGCCAATCTTTTAAGGGCAACCTGAGTTTTCTTATTGGTCTCAGGCAGGAAGGTTCCATCTAGGATGAAATGCCAAATGTCATAGTACCAAGGTTTCTTATCGGAATCATCGATGGTGGCGCATTTTGAAGACCAGTCATCCTTACAGTCACGGAGGTCTATGACGGCGCAGTAGGCAGGAGTTGTTCACCAAGTTACTTTGAAGGGTTTTACTGCTTTCCCTGCAGGAATTTCGACCAAGGAAGCAAGTGTAGCCAAAGCATCTACAAACTGGTTTTTGTCTCTGAGGAGGTAATGGAACGAGACATCTTGGAATTGTTGCACCAACTCTTGGAGGTGTACATTGTATTTTTGAAGAGATGGATCTTAGATCCTCCACTTCTTCAGTGTCTGGTTGATGATCAGCTGAGAATCTCCATATACCTCGAGTTCAGTTACATTGCGTTCTAGGGCTGCTTCGAGTCCCGCTATACAAGCTTCGTATTCGGCAATGTTATTAGTGGCATCAAAGTCGAGGCATATTGCTAGCGAAGTATAGATGTCGTCGGGATCTACCAATAGCATTCCGATGCCATAACATTTCTTATTGGCTGCGCCATCGAAAAATAGTTGCCACTTATTTTCGTCCTCTATACTCATGATGTCTTCATCAGGGAATCGCGGGTCTTCCCCCTTCACTTTGTCGCAAGGAAATTCGGCTAACTGATCTGCGAATGCACTTCCCCTGATGGATTTCTGAGTGACATAAGTGATATCATATCCCGCGAGCATGAAATACCATTTGGCCAAGCGCGAAGACATGTCGGATTTGTCAAGGATGTACTTCAGAGGATCCATTCGTGCGATGAGACGAACTGGAAAAGCTTCCATATAGTGTTTTAACCTCTGTGTTACCCAGACGAGCACAACACAGGACTTATCGAGTGGAGAGTAGTTGATTTCACTGCCCTGGAATCGATGGCTGACAAAGTAAATTGCATTCTCTGTGTGGGAATCCGGCTGTTCTTGAGCAAGCATAGCCCCTAGTGCATTGTCTGTAACCGTGAGGTAAAGTTTCAAGGGTTTCTCCTTGTGCGGTGGAACCAGGATGGGTGGGGACGTTAAGTAGTGCTTCACTTCCTCGAATACTTCTTGACATTCTTCGGTCCATTCTTGTGGTGCATTTTTCTTAAGTAGCTTGAAGATAGGATCGCACATTGTAGTCAGTTGATTGATGAATCGACTGATGTATTGGAGTCTGCCCATGAATCCTTTCACTTCTTTCTGTGTTCTTGGTGGTGGCATGTCTATGATAGCCTTTATCTTGGCGGGGTCTGCTTCTATGCCACGTTCGGTGACCATGTATCCCAAGACTTTTCCTTTAACCACCCCAAATAAGCATTTTGCGGGATTGAGCCTCATCTTGTGTTGCCTCAGTCTATTGAAGAATTTTCTGAGATCTATGAAGTGCTGACCATCTGTCCCTCTGGAGTGGATAATCATGTCATCCACATATACCTCTATTTCCTTGTGGATCATATCATGGAATAGCGTTGTGACTGCCCTCTGATAAGTAGCCCCTGCATTCTTTAGACCAAACGGCATGACCGTATAACAAAACGTTCCCCAAGGTATGGTGAAAGCTGTTTTGTGTTGGTCTTCTTCTGCAATGAGAATTTGGTTGTATCCTGTGAAACCATCCACGAATGAGCGGACTTCATAAGTTGCGGTAGCATCGACCAACATGTCTATGTTTGGCAATGGAAAGTCATCTTTAGGGGATGCCTTGTTCAGGTCTCTATAGTCAACACAAACTCGTATCTTCCTATTTGCTTTGGCCACTTGCACTATATTGGCTAACCATTCCAGATATTTGATTACCTTGATAAATCCTACATTTTGGAGTATCATTATCTCTTCTTTCACCTGCATTGACCATTCGGGCTTAATCTTGCGCAGTTTTTGTTTGACTGGTTTTGGCATTAGGTAGCATCGGTATTTTCTGTTCCACGATCGATTGATTTAACCCTGGCATATCTCTGTAGGACCAAGCAAAAACGTCGACATATTCTCTGAGGAGCTGAATTAGGATTTCTCTGTCTTCCCCTTTGAAGAAGCTGCCAATATTGGTTTCTCTGGGGTCTTCTATCGTCCCAAGGTTAACCGTTTGCATTTCTTCATTGTCAACAGGACCATTCTTTCCACAACGACCTACTTGCTTTGCTAATTCTTTTAAGATTTATTCATTTTCTTGATCTATCTCATCATATGATTCATTATTAACCAGTTCGTTATATTTATTATTATTAGTTAATTCATCATTCACGATGTTAGCAATCTCAGGGTACTCAAAAAGATCAAAGTTTTCATTAAGGAAGTAGGGGAATATATGCTCTGCCACCGCCTCAATTTCCTCTTGAGTGAGTTCATCAGAGGCTGAGCCTGACTCTAAAGTGAAAGTTACAGGGCCTATCTTCCTGCGGGGATGGGGAGTACAACCAAGCTCTTTGATCATGAAGTCTTCATCAACAACTGGTCCCCCAGTGATGTGCCAGTTTATAATTGGTTCATCACATTTCTGGATTAGCTTCGTGTAATCAATAGTTGGAGCGTCCCCCTTGGATATTGCATGGATCTGACTATCTTTTAGTTGGCACAGATTCTCGAATTGTCGCAGCATGTCTTCTCCCAACACAAAGTCCCATTCGTTAGTCACTTCAGCTTTTGTATCCCACAAATCTTTAAGAATTAGTGGGACGGGTTCTTTTTCATCTGAAGAAACGTCGCAGTCGTTGAAAATTTCGAAGCCTGGGTGGCGCTTTCCTTCATCGTCAGTCCATGGTTCTGGAAAGATGAAGTATGGGATGTCTTCCCTTTCTAGGACGAAATAGCCATTGAGCGTCTTCCGGTATGGTTTGAGGTTGTGGCCTTTGGTCCTTGAATTATGGTGACCTTTGTATGCAGTTCCCTCCCACTTGATCTGAGCAAGGGTACTCTCTTCTTCTTCACTTTCATCATGAATAAGGATATATCCTAGGCCATGTTTCGTGTGCAGTGGGGGAACAAGCGGTGGCTCTGTTATCCCTTGCAAGTATTTGCCAAGTCCCAATCCAGGAAAGTACCCTTTTGCTTGCATCATTCTTAAAATAGGAAGGTTTCCAGAAAACCAAAGTGCTTTGGAGTAGTCATTTTCGTTGCAAGTCTGGATGACGTTTATGGTGCTATCCTTCTCAATTTCGAAACCATTGAACAAGTAGTCGGAAGTGCTATGATGTAGACAAGAAGAGATACTGACTAAACTATTATTATGAAAAATGGATACTCTTGTCCACAAAATGGGAATTTTAGACAAGTAGTATCTAAACTGAAACTAAAATACTATTTGTCTTTCTTGCAAGTAAAAGAAAATGACTGAAAAGGAAAAAACTCTCATTGTTCTAACTCTTCCAAACTATGCCGCTGCTAGGGGTGACTCTGATGGTGTCGTTGTCAATCAAATCTTGAACTGCATTCTTCAAATTTGAGCAATCATCCGTGTGGTGGACAAGGCACTGATGATAATAGCAATAAAGGTGTGGAGCTCGTCCTTCCCTCTTGGGTTGGTAACCCTCCATTGGGCCTAGTTTCCCATCTTTGTGGAGGCTTCTGAAAAGCTTACCGAGCGAGATCCTTCCGATGTCGATGTAGGTCCTTTCTCTTCTTGGTTTAGTCAACTGAGCATAGAGGTCTCGGATGCGATTCTCATAATATTGCACAAAGGTGTTGTGCTGAGAGCGGTAGTCTTCTTCCATCTGTTCCTTAAGATCATGGTAGAGAGTACTGAGGCGGTACTTAACTCTTTCATCAACATCGTCCTCTATATGAGCTTCAAGTGCATTGCATTTCTGAGACATAGCCTTGAGCTCACCTTTGACTTCTTTGAGTTCCTCGATAAGCATTTTTGTTTTACCGGCTTGGATGATTCCTTCCAAGTCATACCATGCATCATTATTTTCAATTTGTTACAGGGCATTAGCAAGCTGGGTCTTGATGTCACTTAGCTCCTTTTGAATGGAGGTTTGTTCATTGTCGGAGTCATCTTCTTTGGAATAGTCAACAACTTCCATCTTTCTAAAATCCTTAGCAATCCTGGTGGCAAGTACTTTGAAGGCTTCTTTCCATCTCTCCACGTGTTCCATCTCAACAACGAGTGACTTAGTCATGTCTCACAGATTTGGCTGTTCAAGATCCTTTTTGGTGACGTAGTAGGGGTGGTACTCTTCCATGGACATTGTGTTGGGAGAGTCTTGAGGCTGATGTAGCTTCGGAAAACTGACAGAGAAGTGCAGAGATTGTGTCATGATCAAATCTAGCCCCAACGGGTCAGAAGAAGGCTTAAAGGGTTTAGTCTCATCACAGCAAACAGAAGCTTTGTCCCGCGCGGAACAGGTACTCTCGCGCGAGACAATCACACTGGAAGTCGATTTTTATTTGCCCTAAATTTTGGTCGGAACGGATAATCCGTTTTGAGGGGTTTCTAAGGTCTTTATCCAAACCTAACGACTAAGTAATCAGTCTATTCTTTGTAAAATAAAGCCATGTAAAATTGACTTGAAGGATTTTTCTTTTTAAAGGGACCACACTTTTTTGAAGGGACGATTCCGAAAGGGTCATTCCGAAGGAAATTTTTTGAATCCTTCTTTATGGTCAATTTTACATTAGCTTTATTTTGATCAAAGACATAGAAAGATCACCGAGTCAAAACCGAACGGTCACGGAGTGTTCTTAGAGAAATAATCTATATGATGCATGAGGCTATGCAGGGCTGAAGGCTAGGCTTCTCGCGATATGACAATCTAGATGGATTGAAGACGCGAGGTGGGATGATCCAACTTTGGAGAGACCGATGATTAGGTGATTACCGTCATCCGTCCTTAGTGTGGGTCCCGAGTTTATCAGGGTATGTAGTGCAATGACAGTTATAATTATGAGTGCGCGTGTGTGAGAGTCAATTCTAGGTGATAGAGAAAAATAGAGAGTTTTTTTTTTAAACAAAAGGAAAAACAGATAATGGGCGCACCAAGTGGTTGCCTACGTTTCTCCCAATTTAGGAAGACTCAGGCCGTTGTAGTTCCACATAAAGGAGAGAGAGAGTGAGAGAGAGAGAGAGAGAGAACAAATAAATTAATTTAAATTACAATTCCCGAATTCTCCATGGACCGGTCTTAAAATCAAAAAGCCAATCTCAAGCATTTTAAATAAGAAGCATTACTACTTAAATAAAACACAATTTCGAGTCCTACATCTCAAGGGAGGCCTTGAGTGAAAGAACTCTACAAATACTGTAATCTAGAATCCCCCTTCCATGTTCGAATCTTATCTCGAATCTCAAAACGAACAAGTAAAACCAGAAAACAAAACAGTTTACAGAGGTTTTGTCTCTTGCGGGACAAATGGTTGTCTCGTGCGGGACTAGCATGAAAATAAATAAGAAATCAATTTTTCGAAAATCCCCCTTAATTGACGCAAGTCTAAGCCACTTTAATTTATTAAAACTCCCCATCAGAGTCGCCAAACTGTAGCAATTGCAAAATTTCCTCCTGTAAGTACGCCAATCCAAATTCGCGACCTTTCTAGACGCATTTTAAGTAATAAAATGGCATTTAGGGGCGTTTTGATAAATTCCCGGTCCATTCCGAGACTTCCGGAAACATTTCATATGTTTCTCGCGAAGGAAGTATTTTTTTGTACTTTGCTCGAGTTAAAAGACCTAGAGGGAATAAAACTGTTTTGGACTTTTTTGGGTATTACCTAGGAAGGTTCCAGAATCAGTTTTGGTGCCAAAAACGGTTATTGGCACCTAGTGTCACGCGACAACTCGAAGCATGGAAAGTGGTTACGTTACGTCGTGCGACACAAAGTGACCATAGTCTGCAGCTATAAATAAGACCCTACCCCTCTCGGTTTTGGATCCGAATTTCACCTCCCTAAAGCCACTCTGCCCAAATTACGCCAGAAACTCTCTCTCTCTCTCTCTCTCTCTCCTACCAAAATCCACCAATTCCCCTCCAATTCCCTCACCTTTCACCTCTCTTCAACCCAATTCCCTCTCTACTTCCCTATACACTTGAAACCTCTCAATTCAGCTGTTGATTCG
The DNA here is from genome assembly GCA_022495995.1 of Adenophora triphylla var. japonica. Lineage (NCBI taxonomy): Eukaryota > Viridiplantae > Streptophyta > Magnoliopsida > Asterales > Campanulaceae > Adenophora > Adenophora triphylla. The sequence continues at coordinate 32,419 of JAFEMH010002329.1, read as the reverse complement.
TGCTCAGATCTCCATCTCGAAGTTGAATTGAAGACTCCTGCACCTAACTTGGTGTGAGAGTTGAGGACTACAAGGGTAACCCTCTCTCCTCTCTCTCTCTCTCTCATCTATTTGTTTTAGTTACTTTCTCTCCTTCTCCACTTGATAATCTGGTTTCTTATACCTCGAATTATCACGTGGCAACTGCAATCTCTCTGTTTAAATAGCTTGTACTTGAGTCCAATTGCTTGGTTGTGATGTGATTTATTTGGACTTGCAATTTGGACATCAAGGGAGTGTGGATCTTCCATATCCACACTCCTTTGATTGATTCGTGTTTAATTAGTATTGTTATTACTGCTTCTGATATAATTGTTGTGTAATTGTTGGATCTGCATCTCAATTTGTGAGGTACCTGCAGATGGTAAACACATGTCACGCGACATATGTGGATATGAGGAGTCCTGTGTCACGCGACATGTTGTGACCATCTGCAGGGACCATATCTCAGTTGTAGCTTGTCTGTTCAGTTGTTTTTAGCATTTAGTATTTGTTCATATCGTTTAGTTCCTAGATCTGGTTCTGCTCATTTCATTGGTAGATCTGTAGATCTGTTTGGTTGTGAGCCTCTGCAAGGTGACCATTGATGTCACGCGGCATATCGGGATAAGGGAGTCATATGTCACGCGACAGATGTGATCCTTTGCAGAGGACCTGTTTTCTCTTGTAATATGTTTCTTGTTGGTGTAAAGGGACGTGGCCTCCCAGAGTCAATGGCTTACAAATTGTATTTTCCCTTGTTGATTAATAAAACAAAGCAATTTAATGCATTTCATACATATCTTGTCATACACACTTTGCACACACATTTGGATGATCTAAATGTTGAACAATTGAAAGACTCGTCTACGGACGAGGCGTGTTGGGTGAACTCTCGGTTCTTCCCAACACGTAACCTGACCCCCGAACCCATTTTCTCTGTCAAAAAGGTTTTCAATGTTTCCTCTTAAAAACGGCGTGGCGACTCCTTATTTTTATTTTCGGCGAGCGTTCATTCAGTGGCGACTCCGCTGGGGACTTGAAACTTGTTTTTCAAAAGTGGTTCAGACTTTCGTGATTGTTCAACATTTATTCCATTCACTTGTGTGTGCATTGTTTGTGACATCATATGTGTATAAATGCATCTTATTGCTTTGTTTTGTTCCCTCCCCCTTTCTTGCTTCCTGTGTATTGTGCTGTTGCATGGGGCTTGGGGCTGAGTTATTGCATTTGCTTGGAGGCTGGGGCTGGTTATGCTTCTTGGGTTCAGATTCTGGAGGTGACTTCTTCTGTCACGCGACAAGATATGCCATGGCTGTCCTGTGTCACGCGACAGAAGGTGGTCATTCTGCAGGACTTGATTTCTCTGGTACAGCTGTGATTGTGGGGCAGTCCCCCATGATCATATTATTGATCCTTGCTTATTGTATCTCTGTGGGAGTGTGTGTGTGTGTTATTTTCTTTTATCACCCTTTTCAAATAAAAAAAAATAAAAAAATAATAATAAAAATTCATTTTCACAAATAAAGGAACATAGCCATCCCGCACACTACTTCACGTAGATCTAGAACCCTCGGGTACGATTGACGGCATCGCGGACGGTGATAATATTCACCTACGTTTGAGCGCCTAATGTCAAACCTATCCCCCTAGTGCGTTATAGGTGGCACCACACATTTAACCTTACCCAAAACGGTTGGTTTTGACACGACATTTTCAAATACACTAAAATGAGTTGTTCCAAAATTTCTAATAGACTTTCGTCCCTATCCCAAAACCTAGCACGTGTGGGCATGTTGCCATCGCAACATGATTTCACGAGAGGACATGTCGTTCCCACGGCATGTTCTAACGAGAGATCATGTCGCTTTGTCAACGTGCACCGACGAGAGGTCATGCCGGATTTTTCCTTGAAATTCTTCAGGAATACCCGTTATGCTGCCCAAATTTCTCCAGAAATTGGGGCTGCTCGTCCGTCCCATAAATGCTTTGGTTTTATTTAGGTACTATTGCCTATTATTATTTTTGAACCAATACATTTGGTGTATTTTTGGATGATGTGTCCTAGGTTCCCCCGAGGTCTAGATTGCGTGAAATAAAGGATTAGCCTTTCCCAACCGTTCATAGGACTTAAAAGCCACCGATTTCTACTTGAACAATAATAAGTGTTGCACGAGTCCGTCTCCTTTCCCGTTCTTCCCTCTCCCGTACCATCTCAAAGTTCTCTACCCTCCGTCTATACACACTCTCACCTCTTCACCTTTGCAAGACTATGGCAAGTTGGGTGTGCGTTCTCGTTCCCGACGCTCATTGGTCTATATTCCCGAGGCAGAAGCAGTTCAAGTGCCCGAGTGATCAACCATATGATTCGGAACCCAAAATGCTCGGTGCAAAGAAGACTATGGCCCACAAATCTGGAAGTTCATATCCCATGGGTCAGCAGCAGAGTGTAAAAAGTGTGTCCATCAAAGAGTTGCGAGCTACACTTGAAGATATCCTTCCTCGCAAGCGGGAGGCCCAGTTGCTTGCTCAGATTACGAAAGCTAAGGAGAGACAGCTTGTGAAGGACAGAAAGAATGAGAAGAGTCCTCACCGCACCGATGGCGATGATGTTCTTCCATCCATCCAATGTTGAAGAAGTCAATCAGTCCTCGTAGGATCTAGAATGTCCACTGTCGGACATGAGTCTGTCGAGTCCAAGTTGGACCAATTTTGCTTTGCAGTGATAAAAATCTTTGTTTCTCTTCTTTCTAGACTTGAGACATCACTAGAACACCTGCGTTACACTCAATTGAAATGGTCTTATTCCAAATGATCACTTGTGCTGCTCACCGACTAATGCTTTGAAATGACTAATGTTTGAATTGATCGGAGCGAGAAAATCGACTGATATCCTTCCCAAAGTGGGGCTTACCAATTTCCCACCTCGATTCCCATATGCTCACATACTTTCCTTCGTCTTCGCTATCTCGTTGCTCGATGAATTTGCACGAATCTTCCTCGAAGTAAGCCTAAAGGAAACAATGAAGACTCAATCTCATTCAGACTATCCGGTGGAAACTGCGGTTGAAACCTTTCACCCTTAGGAAAACCATTACCTTACCCTCACTAAATAATATCCCTTCATTTCAAGATCGGCACGTTTTTGAAACCCATTCAGCCATCACCAAAAGAAGAGGGACTATCCTTGAGACTCCCGTGAGTCAAAAGAAGATTGACCGTCTCCAAGTTCAAAGAACGACGAAAACTAATGATCCATCCTGGGGACTAGCTGAAATCCTCCTCTCAAAAGAAAAAAGAGGGAGACAAAAATACAAAAAAAAATATACAAAAAAAAGAGAGAATAAAAAAAAAGGAAAAGAAAGAGAGCTTAGTCCCCAGCGATCCTCTCAAAAGCAAAAGTCAAAGGATCCGGTCGTTACTCAAGAGGAGTCTCAGAGTGAATAAAGAGACAGCATGGATGTCCCCTCACCATTACCTCTAACCAATTCCGGCCGTCCTCTCAATTTTAGAGGATATTCCCATTACCTTTAACCGATCCCAGACCGTCCTCTCGATTTTAGAGGACAATCCCATTACCATTACCCTTACCTTTGCCTTTAGCCGAAGCCAAGATCGACCTCTCATTCTTAGAGGAAGTAAAAGATATAATCACAGATTTCCTTTACCTTAGAAACCCCAAACACTTCCCTGCAAGCCAACCTCTCATTTTAGAGGTCCAGTCAATAAAAAGCCTAGTCGACCTCTCGTTTTAAGAGGTCATGATATCCTAAATCACCCGAAGACCGATCGAAATCCCGAGACCCAGTCGCAGTTCCTACCGGGTAGCAGTTTCATTCCAATATCGTCGAGATCTTAAAACAGATTATTGCTTAAAGAAGAGCCAAGTCCATCCCGGCTCAAAGGACCGTCAAGCGAAGATTGTGCAAATTCCGTCCGTTCATTCGATGTTATACGTGAGCACATTTCATTTCTCCTCCGCAAACACCCGTCGTGGACGTCCCACTTGGGCTTCACATCTGTGTCTCCTATCGACACTCCAAGAGGACACGTTCTTTCGACTCCCAAAATTCCTCAAAAGTCCTCAGATCCCCGAACTTCACCGTTCATTCTTTTCATTCGGGATAAGCCCGAACTACGGCGACCTGAGCTCCTCCCTAGGAGGGGAACGTAGGCAACCATAATTGGCCCGGTCACAAATACGAGCAAATCTCAGAAAAACTGGTCTCATCATGGGCCGTCTCTATACACAGATCCTTCGTTCAGTCTTTCCAAATTCGATCTCGATATCAGTGGGTTTTCTCCTCAGGATTAATTGAAATATTTGTTCATATTAGCGTTGGTGGTTGAATAACCCGAACATCAATAAAGGGTTTTAAGCAGCTTTGTGATCATCACGAATAAGACAGGTTTTCAAGTGTCTCGACAAGTCTTCTATTTCTACATCATAAGAAGATAGAGCTAAACACTGTTTCGGTCAGCAGGGGCTTCCATACACTTTTCCACACCTTGCGATGCTTATACTCTCCCAAAAGAGTCAAACCAAAAGCGAGTGTGTCATACACGAACTCGGGATTCATTTCCCACTTTCGAAAGATACGCCCCTGCACACATACACCTCCGAGTCTTGCCCAGCGACTGATTGACTGCGATTTGAAATGATGAATTGCCTCTGTGGCCACAAGATGACTTTGCCTGCGATGAAGCTGCATGGAATTTCCTCAAGCTGGGGCTTTGGTTAAGGTATCCCTCCGGCTCTCCTTACCAGATTTCCCTCTAGGTTTGCTTTTTACTGTCAACTGGCGCTTCGCCAAGCCAGGATTGCTCTCTGCCCCCTCTGCTGCTTGCTGTCTCAGATGTGCGATGCACTCTGTCCTCACCAGCAACGGACCTGCTGCAATCTGTACTCCCGGGAGCGTCCCCGACTTGCCTAGCCGCGCCATATCATTTTTCCACCTCACGGGAGAGGGTCCACCTTATTATAAACACTTTCATCCTATACACGACCCCTTATAGCATAATGGCTACCTACATATCCGCTCATCAAGCCGTGCCAAACCCCTACTTCCCTATTCTCCCCAGCTGAGATGGACTTGTGCAACAAAAGATTAATAATGCATAAGCAAGAGACTAATAAAATGCAAAGTGCCTAGTAGTGTTGTGTCTCCCCCCCCCCCGCAGAGTACGATAATCAAGTGATCATATTTTGATTGTGAGGATTGCCCCTCAGATCACAATCTTGGACAAGGATTCCAAATATCGCAGGTAGCAGACCCCGCCTTTATCAAAAGGCCCAGAACTACGATTTGGCTTGATTCCCTCCCCGGGATACGTAGGAATCCTTTCTCCAAAGGTCCAGCCATCCGATCTCACTAGCATCATATGAAAGAGCCCCAGTTGCCTCAGCCCCCAAGCAGTGCTTGTCAAAGAAAGAAGAGCTCCAGCTGCCCCTAGAATCCAGACAATAAAGCTCACCAGCCTTGACTACTTCAAAGACTATTTTGCAAAGACCGCCCCGTGAACGACCACCCAGCAAGCGTCGACAAGTGGTAAAGGTCCCTCTGACAGCCATGATTACAAGCAGTAGCATGAGATCCCTCTGGCAGCTACACCTTCCCAGCAGGACCAATGGTAGCATGAGACCGTAGACAGCTACCTCCCAACTGGCATTATAGCTAAGACCCTCCGTGACCACATCTACCCCGCAAGTCCAATGATCAGCGGAGCTGCCTTGAATCTCAAAGATTGCCCCTCAAGCGAAACCCAGGGATGGAAAAGTCCCGCTACTGAATCTCCCGGAGCACGTCAAAAGCCGTAAGCCCCAAGTCGGTAGTCAATAAGAGTCGCTTGCCCACAAGCAAGAGTCCCTGTCACGGTAGTAGCATCAACCCCTCCGGCAGCTACACCTATCCCCAGCAGTTATAGCCTAAGACCCTCCGGCAGCTACACCTATCCCCATCAGTTATAGCATAAGACCCTCCGACAGCTACACCTATCCCCAACAGAACCAATAGTAGCATGAGACCCTAGACAGCTACCTCCCAACAGCAGTTATAGCCTAAGACCCTTCAACAGCTACATCAATCCCCAACAGCATAAACCGTAGCATCAATCCCTCCGGCAGCTACAGGTGAGCACATCACAGGTACGAAAGCATATCTCAGTCGATTAATTTGCTAGAAGCATTAATCCCTTTTAGGTCAAGAGACCTTCAAATAATCCCTTTCAGGTTGAGATGCCTTCAAATGATCTCGTTTAGGTCAAAAGACCTTAAAATAACCCCTTTTAGGTCTAGAGACCTTCAAATAAATCCCTGTCAGGTTGAATGCCCTTCAAATATCTCGTTTAGGTCTAGAGACCTTTAAATGATCCCTTTTAGGTCAAGAGACCTTCAAATAATCCCTTTCAGGTTGAGATGTCTTCAAATGATCTCGTTTAGGTCAAGAGACCTTAAAATAACCCCTTTTAGGTTAAGAGACCTTCAATCAGTCTCTCCACCAGGTTCAGACGCCTCAAAACAGTCTCCCGCCAGGTTCAGACGCCTCAAAACAGTCTCTCCATCAGGTTCAGTCGCCTCAAAACAGTCTCTCCAACAGGTTCAGACGCCTCAAGCATTCTCTCCATCGAGGTTCGAGACGCCTCAAAGCAGGTCTCTCCACCGGGTTAGACGCCTCAAAGCAGTCTCTCCACCGAGGTTCGGACGCCTCAAGCAGTCTCTCCATCGGGTTCGAGACGCCTCAAAACAGTCTCTCCATCGGGTTCGAGACGCCTCAAAGCAGTCTCTCCATCGAGGTTCGAGACGCCTCAGCAGTCTCTCCATCGAGGTTCGAGACGCCTCAGCAATCTCTCCATCAGGTTCAGACGCCTCAAAATAGTCTCTCCATCAGGTTCAGACGCCTCAAAACAGTCTCTCCATCAGGTTCAGACGCCTCAAAACAGTCTCTCCATCAGGTTCAGACGCCTCAAAACAGTCTCTCCATCAGGTTCAGACGCCTCAAAGCGGTCTCTCCACGAGTTCGAGACGCCTCAAAACAGTCTCTCCATCGAGTTCGAGACGCCTCAAAAGCGATCTCTCTCCATCAGGTTCAGACGCCTCAAAACAGTCTCTCCACCAGGTTCAGACGCCTCAAAACAGTCTCTCCCGCCAGGATCAGACGCCTCAAAACAGTCTTCCACCAGGTTCAGATGCCTCAAAATAGTCTTCCACCAGATCCAGACACCCCCCGAATAGTCCGAACTACAATTTGGCTTGATTCCCTCCCCGGGATACGTAGGAATCCTTTCTCAAAAGGTCCAGCCATCCTTTTCCCCAGCTCACCGTCTAGCCCTCCGCTTCATTCCCCCAGCCGCTCATTGGAATTGGGTCTTATTTTATCGACAACCTCACTTCTTCCATAAGTGACGTTGCCGAGGGGCTCTGTAAGTACGCCAATCCAAATTCGCGACCTTTCCAGATGCATTTTAAGTAATAAAATGGCATTTAGGGGCATTTTGATAAATTCTCGGTCCATTCCGAGACTTCCTGAAACATTTCATATGTTTCTCGCGAAGGAAGTACTTTTTTGTACTTTGCTCGAGTTAAAAGACCTAGAGGGAATAAAACTGTTTTGGACTTTTTTGGGTATTACCTAGGAAGGTTCCAGAATCAGTTTTGGTGCCAAAAACGGTTATTGGCACCTAGTGTCACGCGACAACTCGAAGCATGGAAAGTGGTTACGTTACGTCGTGCAACACAAAGTGACCATAGTCTGCAGCTATAAATAAGACCCTACCCCTCTCAGTTTTGGATTCAAATTTCACCTCCCTAAAGCCACTCTGCCCAAATTACGCCAGAAACTCTCTCTCTCTCTCTCTCTCTCTCTCCTACCAAAATCCACCAATTCCCCTCCAATTCCCTCACCTATCACCTCTCTTCAACCCAATTCCCTCTCTACTTCCCTATACACTTGAAACCTCTCAATTCAGCTGTTGATTCGTGCTCAGATCTCCATCTCGAAGTTGAATTGAAGACTCCTGCACCTAACTTGGTGTGAGAGTTGAGGACTACAAGGGTAACCCTCTCTCCTCTCTCTCTCTCTCTCTCTCATCTATTTGTTTTAGTTACTTTCTCTCCTTCTCCACTTGATAATCTGGTTTCTTATACCTCGAATTATCACGTGGCAACTGCAATCTCTCTGTTTAAATAGCTTTTACTTGAGTCCAATTGCTTGGTTGTGATGTGATTTATTTGGACTTGCAATTTGGACATCAAGGGAGTGTGGATCTTCCATATCCACACTCCTTTGATTGATTCGTGTTTAATTAGTATTGTTATTACTGCTTCTGATATAATTGTTGTGTAATTGTTGGATCTGCATCTCAATTTGTGAGGTACCTGCAGATGGTAAACACATGTCACGCGACATATGTGGATATGAGGAGTCCTGTGTCACGCGACATGTTGTGACCATCTGCAGGGACCATATCTCAGTTGTAGCTTGTGCATTCGGTTGTTTTTAGCATTTAGTATTTGTTCATATCGTTTAGTTCCTAAATCTGGTTCTGCTCATTTCATTGGTAGATCTGTAGATCTGTTTGGTTGTGAGCCTCTGCAAGGTGACCATTGATGTCACGCGACATATCGGGACAAGGGAGTCATATGTCACGCGACAGATGTGATCCTTTGCAGAGGACCTATTTTCTCTTGTAATCTGTTTCTTGTTGGTGTAAAGGGACGTGGCCTCCCAGAGTCAATGGCTTACAAATTGTATTTCCCCTTGTTGATTAATAAAACAAAGCAATTTAATGCACTTCATACATATCTTGTCATACACACTTTGCACACACATTTGGATGATCTAAATGTTGAACAATTGAAAGCCTCGTCTATGGACGAGGCGTGTTGGGTGAACTCTCGGTTCTTCCCAACACGTAACCTGACCCCCGAACCCATTTTCTCTGTCAAAAAGGTTTTCAATGTTTCCTCTTAAAAACGGCGTGGCGACTCCTTATTTTTATTTTCGGCGAGCGTTCATTCACCTCCTCCTTTTCATTATATTTGTTTGAGTTGCCACCTATATTATTATGGAAATATAGAAAACCCATTTTTAAAAGATTTGGGTTCGGGGCTTAAGTGATGGAATTGGAAGGTCAGGGAGCACCGCATCCACCCAATCCGAAGATCAGTCTTGCTTAAGGGGGGTTTTCAAATAATAATCCTTTTTAAAAGAAACAAAGGAAAATATCCATTTAATTAGATTAAACAGAATGTGGGATCGATTGCTTCGAGGCCGTCTCCATGATTTACAGAGGCTCTAGGCCGATCCTAGATTCGAAGTATTTATACCACTCTAACAATCAATTAGAACAAGTAAAAATGAAAGGAAGATTACCTTTAGGTTAAGAAAGGATTTGGACAGAGTTTCGTCTCGATTCTAGGCTCGAAAATTGACGTCCATCGATCAACAAGGTTGATGGACGAATTTGATGTTGTTTATGAGTGTTTTACAGGAGTCTTTCAAGGAGAGAAACCAGTAAATTGTCGGGAGTCGGCTGGGGTCCTGAAATACTGGAGGTCATCTAGTATTTATAGGGTTTGATTTACTTGATCACCAAGATTAGGAGACTCAAGTGGATTGGGATTCCTCCCAAAGAAGGTTCCAGAACTCTAAGATCAGTAGAGACCCGGATTAGAGAAGAGTTATCAAGAAAAGAGGTTGAAATCGACAAGGAAAGTGATTTTCCTCTCCTGCAGAGAGGTAGTCTCGCGCGAGACAAGCCATGTCCCGCGCGGGACAAGGCTTCACAAAGGACGGATTAGTCCTCCCCTTGTTATCCCGTATGAAGTTTAGTCCAAACTAATGCCCGTTAGTCAAAACTTAACGAAACATGACGAAATGGTGGATTTCTACTCCAAAACCAAAGGCGAGACTTAGAGTGGTATAACTCTGTCGCGATAGGTTCAAAAGAGGGTGTCTACACTTAGGTCGAGCACATGACGACCAGCCTTGGTTTGGATGACCATGTCATTGATGTAGGCCTCCATGTTTCGGCTAATGTGGGAAGCAAAGACCTTATTCACCATCCTTTGGTAGGTAGCTCTAGCATTCTTCAGCCTGAAGGGCATTTTTGTGTAACAGTATACCCCTCCAACAGCTTGGAAAGCGGTTTTTTCTATGTCATCCTCATGCATCCTGATTTGATGGTACCCCGAATAGGCGTCAAGGAAACTAAGGGTGGCATGTCCGGCTATCGATTCAACCAGCTTGTCAATCCTTGGAAGTGATAGCTGTCTTTTGGGCAAGCTACATTCAGGTCTGTGAAGTCGACACACATTCTTCACTTGACATTGGCTTTCTTGACCATCACTACATTAGCTAGCTAGGTAGCGTAGGAAGCCTCCTTGATAATACATGCACTAAGGAGTTTGTTTACCTCTTGTTTGATGGCAATCTCCTTGTCTGCAGTAAAAATTCTTAGCCGCTGGCTTTTGAATTTGATGGTGGGGTTGACCTCCAACCGATGTACAATGACCTCCTCTTTGATTTCCCTCATGTCTTCTACCCGCCAAGCAAAGACATCAACACTTTCATCCAGCAAGCCAACTATCTCTAATCTCTCCTCTGGTGACAGCTGTCTCCCTATTCTGATGAGCTACTCGGGGTAGGAAAGGTTAGCTACTATTTCTTCCAGCTCGTCAATAGGTTCCAGCTCTGGGCCGTCTCTGAACTGTAGGGTCTCGATGATAATCTCTATAACCATTCTCCTTTCCTCAGCCCACAAGTGTGGAGCTTCTGTCTCAATCATGCCATCTAGATCGGCAGCAATTTCCTTACTGGTGGCCCCCGAGTTATGGTTGACTTAAAGGCTTAGGTCACCCATGATGATCTGGTCAACCATAATTGCATCTGCTGCGACCTCAGTGTTGTCAGAGAGACATGTCAGCTCAGTCATGACATGGTCATGTGAGGGATAGGTCGTCTCTTCAACACATTGGATCGTTGATATTCTGGAAGTGGTGGTGACCGTTTTAGAGAGCTTCCAGCTCACTTCCGGAGTATCAATTTCTAGCTCCCTCTTCTTCTTAGACTGTAGCACATGATCTAGGTACTCTCTATCCGTGCTAAGCATACACCCTACTCCCAACATGGTGGGAAACTTAACTCTCTTGTGGGGAATTGAAGGGACCATTCCTAGCACGACCTGCCCAGGTATACCCAAGATAGCATGGTAATCACTAACGACATCAATAACAATAAAGGTTACCTTGGCCACTGTCCTCAAAGGATGCTGTCCAATATCAACCTCCGGCTCGATCTGCCCCTTAGTGTTAACCCGGTGATTGGTGAAGCCTTCCAGTCGACCTGCATAAGACGACAATCTAACATCTGTTAACCCCATGTCAAGGAAGGTCTTATAGTAGAGGATATCTTTGCAGGCCCCCGTGTCGACCAATATTCTACTCGACGTGCAATCGTCTATCAACCCCGAAATCACCAAAGTTTGCTCCCTTGCAGTTACGCTGGAAGCCAACTCGTAGGGATAGAAACTTATTACCTCATCCATAACACAGCTTCTAGGAGGCACATAAGTGTAAGTACCCAAATCCGGATCGTCAAAATCCGTTAAAAGTTAACCGGAATCGGTTAACTGGCCCTTTCCAAGCTAACCGGAACCTGTTAAGTTCCCCATTCTCAAGTCAACGGATATCCCGGGACTGCCCCGTGCATCCCGACATCAAAGCGTACTCAACACACATTATCACACGTAAAAGTACAGCTTTCCCCGAAAAACTTACTTTTCGGGGTCTTCCGGGATTCGATTTCCCGTTTTCGAGTGTCTCGACCTTCCGGAGGTCATAACTCCCTCATACGAACTCCGTTTTGGGCCCACCACATATCAAATCGAACGCGAGAACAAGATCTACGCAGGTAACTTGTTCAATCAGGAAATATAGCCAATTTCAGGTACAGTCCGGCCGGACTCTTTCTGCAGCTTAAATACGTGTCCAAGACGTGTCAAACTCAAGGCCAAATGACCAAAATATCCCCAAACTCAGGTATAGTCCGGCCGGACTCTTTCCGCAAGGCAGAAAACCATCAGGTTAAGCAACCTTGCTTCCTCTCTAAGAAAATTACTTAACCCCCAAGTATTTTCTCCCTCCTCCAAGTTTTTTCCTCCTATAAATACTCACCTCCTCCTTCATTTTCAACACACAATTTTCTCCCCTCTCTTCCCCTAGCAACAAAACGCTAGTTCTTATTCCGCTCTTCGGGGGCCCTCTTGCTACTCGTCGGAGGAATTCTCTACTCTTCGGGGGCCCTCGTGCTACTCGTCGGTAGATTCTGATCCTCAAGCTAAACCGACACAAGTCAAAACGCTGCCCAAATCCCTAGATTTCTAAGCACCAAATAAAAGGGGAAACTCTGCCCAAACACTTCTGAAACACCTTTCAAACACCTTTCCGTATCCCGTATACGCCCATCGAGCCAAAGGAGCCGACCCTAGCCATATGTAGCTCCCTCTCTCACTCTCAAAATGTAGACGTCACCGTCTAACGAGGTCCGATACGTTTTAGTCCCTGATCCTCTTCTCTTCCCGTAAGAGAAGTAATCTCGGGTTAAAATGGCGTTCCGACCTCGTTCCGTTTATTTTTTATGTACTTTACAATTCCGAGTCATTTGGCTCGTCGATCGTCATTTACAACTCCGAGCTGTTTGGCTCGTCGATCGTACTTTCCAATTCCGAATCGTTTGATTCCGTTGATACCGCACTTTAAATACTGTCATTTACAAAGTTCGACCTGTTTGGATCGTGATAGTATTTACTTTTCAAAGTCCGAGTCGCAACCCGATTCGTTGATTGCATATCATTTAATACGTTTTTCCCGTAAAGTCGTTAACAATGTAATTCCCGGTTCAAAACCGGAGTTCGACCTTTGAACTCTCTTTCAAAACGCGCGAAATGACGTTTGGCATCCAAACGCTCATCTTCAAATTTAAAAGCAAACTTTTGACATTCAAAAACATTTAATACGTTTTTCCCGTAAAATCGTTAACAATGTAATGTCCGGTTCAAAACCGGAGTTCGTCCTTCGAACTCCTTTTCAAAAAGCTCAAAATCGACGTTTGCCACGCAAACGCTCATTTCAAACTCAAAATCAACGTTTGCCACGCAAACGCTCATTTCCGTCTCAAAAATGACGTTTGTCATTCAAACGCTCGTCTTTTCAAACAAAGTCACCTAATCAACGTTTGACATTCAAACCAAGATTAAGCTTGTCATTCAAGCCCCCATTTCAAAACACACACACACACACATTTTCGAGAAAGGTAGAAAGACTCGTCATACGAGGCATTTCGGGTGATCTCGTAATACTCTTCCCGAAACGTAACGTGACCTCCGAACCTAACAATCTCTGGTACTCAAAGCTTTTTACTCGTTTTTGCTACCAATAAAAATGATCCCCTGTTTTCTAAGCCTTTTCCTATGATTTTGCTACCAATAAAAAATGACACCATTTTCAAAAGCCATTTCTCAACGTTTGGGCTCAAAATACAAAAAACTGCGTGGTGACTCCTCATTTTCCTTCCCATGAAGCGAGGTCTCAGACACCAACCCCCCGCGAAAGACAACCGCCCTTTCCGCGCCCGCGCGCGAAAGTCCGGGTAATTTCAGTTGCGACTCCACTGGGGAGAGTGATACTTTTTTCAAAACTACCGTTGTTTTCTAAAAAGACTTCCGTGGGTCAAACTTTCGTTTACCCTTCCTCGTTTTTGTGTGCGTGTGTTACTTTAAACCTCGAACGTTTTTTTCAAAGGCATTACATTGTCGACTTTTCAAAATCATACCATGTTTGTGCATCCCCATTCATGTTTGATTTTCATTGCTATCTTTTGAACTGCGCATCATAATGCTTTAAAACACATTATGAAAAATCTCTGTTTTACTCAGAAAAAGGAATTTTAGTGACCGCACACTACTCGCACTTGCTGCCTCGGAACACCGCACTTCACGAGCACTTCCTGCCTCGGTACACTGCACACTACAACCCGTAAACCGGGATGCCAGATGCCTTTCGGGGGCGCACGGGGTCGTCCCAAACATCCCATCCTAGCCTGTGTAAGCCATGCACTCTTTGTGTCACACTTTGTCCAAGACCCCGGTTGGTTTTTGGCTTAGCTTGTGTCATAAAGCCTAAGTGTAAGTTTTTTTTTATGCTGGGCCCCGCCCCGAGTCAAGCTCGAGAGGTTGAGACCGAAGGTCGTTCCCGACCCGAAGTCTTAAGCTTTTCAGCCTTGACTTTGACGCGGAGCTCTGCCGAAAAATATACCCGAAGGTTCAATGTGACGCCGTGTCACCAAACCCTCACCGTATGCATCGTGCCAGCCACAACTTGGCCAACGCCAAAAGCTAAGGTCCCTCGCGCAAGCGAGTCAGGAGAGGTCATGCCGAAATTTTGGCACGATCCCCGCCTTAACTTAAAGACGTTGACTTCGACTGTGGCCCGTGCGTCACATACGTTGGAAGTTTGCGTGATCAGCTAGCCTTAAGTTCACTTTTTCCTTTGTCGGTGGAACTCGCTTGCCTTATAGGACCTCGCTCGGGATTGTCCGTCCCAAGAAAGATGATCTATAAATGGAAACGAGGGGCCTATAAGCGTAATGACGAGATCCACTGATTAGAGCTCTAGGATTAGTTGCGAAAAAGAAGACACGCTCTTTTCCAACCATTTAGGACTCTGAGAAAAATGTGTTTTCAGTAAACTTAAACAACAATTGCATGGTCCCATCTCGGGAATCTTTAAAATAGTGACCCTCGCAGTCCTACTCTCAATTGCGACCTTCCGTGGTCCGATATCTCATATCTTAACCCCTCGCGGTCCTAATCTCAATCGCGACCTGCCGTGGTCCGATGTCTCATATCTTGACCCCTCGCGGTCCTACTCTCAATCGCGACCTTCCGTAGTTCGATATCTCATATCTCGACCCCTCGTGGTCCAATCCTCAATTGCGACCTTCCGTGGTCCGATATCTCATATCTCGACCCCTCGCGGTCCAACTCTCAATTGCGACCTTCCGTGGTCCGATATCTCATATCTCGAGCCCTCGTGGTCCAATCCTCAATTGTGACCTTCCGTGGTCCAATATCTCATATCTCGACTCCTCGTGGTCCAATCCTCAATCGCGACCTTCCGTGGTCCGATATCTCATATCCCGACCCATCGTGGTCCAATCCTCAATCGCGACCTTCCGTGGTCCGATCTCTCATATCTTGACCCCTCGCGGTCCAACTCTCAATCGCGACCTTCTGTGGTCCGATGTCTCATATCTCGACCCCTCGCGGTCCAACTCTCAATCGCGACCTTCCGTGGTCCGATATCTCATATCTCGACCCCTCGCGGTCCAACTCTCAATCGCGACCTTCCGTGGTCCGATGTCTCACATCTCGACCCCTCGCGGTCCAAATCTCAATCGCGACCTTCCGTGGTCCGATGTCTCACATCTCGACCCCTCGCGGTCCAAATCTCAATCGCGACCTTCCGTGGTCCGATGTCTCACATCTCGACCCCTCGCGGTCCAACTCTCAATCGCGACCTTTCGTGGTCCGATATCTCATATCTCGACCCCTCGCGGTCCAACTCTCAATCGCGACCTTCCGTGGTCCGATGTCTCACATCTCGACTCCTCGCGGTCCAAATCTCAATCGCGACATTCCGTGGTCCGATGTCTCACATCTCGACCCCTCGCGGTACAAATCTCAATCGCGACCTTCCGTGGTTCGATATCTCGTATCTCGACCCCTCGCGGTCCAACTCTCAATCGCGACCTTCCGTGGTCCGATGTCTCACATCTCGACCCCTCGCGGTCCAAATCTCAATCGTGACCTTCCGTGGTCCGATGTCTCATATCATGACCCCTCGCGGTCCTACTCTCAATCGCGACCTTTCGTGGTCCGATATCTCATATCTCGACCCCTCGTGGTCCAATCCTCAATCGCGACCTTCCGTGGTCCGATATCTCATATCTCGACCCCTCGCGGTCCAACTTTCAATCGCGACCTTCTGTGATTCGATGTCTCATATCTTGACCCCTCGCGGTCCAACTTTCAATCGCGACCTTCCGTGGTCCGATGTCTCATATCTTGACCCCTCGCGGTCCAACTCTCAATCGCGACCTTCCGTGGTCCGATGTCTCATATCTCGACCCCCACGGTCCAACTCTCAATCGCGACCTTCCGTGGTCCGATATCTCGTATCTCGACCCCTCGCGGTCCAACTCTCAATCGCGACCTTTTGTGGTCCGATGTCTCACATCTCGACCCCTCGCGGTCCAATTCTCAATCGCGACCTTCCGTGGTCCGATGTCTCACATCTCGACCCCTCGCGGTCCAAATCTCAATCGCGACCTTCCGTGGTCCGATATCTCGTATCTCGCCCCCTCGCGGTCCAACTCTCAATCGCGACCTTCCGTGGTCCGATGTCTCACATCTCGACCCCTCGCGGTCCAAATCTCAATCGCGACCTTCCGTGGTCCGATATCTCGTATCTCGACCCCTCGCGGTCCAACTCTCAATCGCGACCTTTTGTGGTCCGATGTCTCACATCTCGACCCCTCGCGGTCCAACTCTCAATCGCGACCTTCCGTGGTCCGATGTCTCACATCTCGACCCCTCGCGGTCCAAATCTCAATCGCGACCTTCCGTGGTCCGATATCTCGTATCTCGACCCCTCGCGGTCCAACTCTCAATCGCGACCTTCCGTGGTCCGATGTCTCACATCTCGACCCTTCACGGTCCTACTCTCAATCGCGACCTTCCGTGGTCTGATATCTCGTATCTCGACCCCTGGCGGTCCAACTTTCAATCGCGACCTTCCGTGGTCCGATATCTCGTATCTCGACCCCTCGCGGTTCAACTCTCAATCGCGACCTTCCATGGTCCGATGTCTCATATCTAGACCTTCGTGGTCGAACCCTCAATCGCGACCCTCACGGTCCGATATCAAATCTCAAATCTCGACCTTCGCGGTCCACTCCTCAATCGCGACCCTCACAGTCCGATTTCAAATCTCATATCTTGACCCCTCGCAGTCCAACCCTCAACCGCGACCCTCACGGTCCGATTTCAAATCCCAAATCTCGACCTTCGCGGTCCACTCCTCAATCACGACCCTTGCGGTCCGATTTCGAATCCCAAATCTCGACCTTCGCAGTCCACTCCTCGATCGCGACCCTCACGGTCCGATTTCAAATAGTCGATCCCGACCCCTCGTGGTCCAATCTTCAATCGAGACCTTCGCGGTCCGATCCCAAATAGTCGATCCAGACCTTCGCGGTCCGATCTCCGATCTCCAATCGAGACCTTCGCGGTCCGATCCCGACCCTCGTGGTCCGATCTCTGATCTCCAATCGAGACCTTCGCGGTCCAATCCCAAATAGTCGATCCCGACCTTCGCGGTCCGATCTCCGATCTCTGATCTCCAATCGAGACCTTCGCGGTTCGATCTCAAAAGTCAATCCCAACCTTCGCGGTCCGATCTCCGATCTCTGATCTCCAATCGAGACCTTCGCGGTTCGATCTCAAAAGTCAATCCCAACCTTCGTGGTCCGATCTCCGATCTCAGATCTCCAATCGAGACCTTCGCGGTCCGATCTCAAATAGTCAATCCCGACCTTCGCGGTCCGATCTCCGATCTCCAATCGAGACCCTCACGGTCCGATCCCAAATAGTCGATCCCGACCTTCGCGGTCCGATCTCCGATCTCCAATCAAGACCTTCGCGGTCCGATCTCAAATAGTCGATCCCGACCTTCGCGGTCCGATCTCTGATCTCCAATCGAGACCCTCACGGTCCGATCTCAAGTAGCCAATCCCGACCTTCGCGGTCCGATCTCTTATCTCCGATCTCCAATCGAGACCTTCACGATCCGATCTCAAATAGTCGATCTCGACCTTCGCGGTACGATCTCTGATCTCCAATCGAGACCCTCACGGTCCGATCTCAAGTAATCGATCCCGACCTTCGCGGTCCGATCTCCGATCTCCAATCGAGACTTCCGCGGTCCGATCTCAAATATTCAATCCCGACCTTTCACGGTCAAATCTTTATTCTCGACCTTTCACGGTCCAATTTTCGAGCCTTAAAGCCTTGAGCCACATACCCCCTTCCGAAAACTAAGCCATACCTTTCGTTTCCTGCAGCAAACAGAGAGTGGTTCAGAATTCCATGTCAGCGCCTCGCCAGAATTTTAGTTATGGCAGCATCAGACAATTCCTCAGTTCCCTCAGTTCCCTCAGCCAGACTTTCCGACATGTCAGACTCACCGAGAAATCGTGACAGGAACGGAACCCCGCCACCGTAACGAGATATGACACCTTTGGAAGAAGCCATCCGGCCTGTGAGGTTCACAAGAAACGAGAAAGGATCGGCGGAATTTCGGGGTACAACTTCGAATGAGCGAGGTATAGCGGCTATCCCCGGCCCGGATGCTACTTTCGTCCTAATCGAGGATGACGATCCTTCACGATCAACTCCCCAAACCTTCGACCGGGTTCCTCCATCGTCCGGCTACGGGAATCCTTCAAATCAAGGAAACGGCAGTGACCAAGGCTTCATACGCCACCTCTCCAAAGCAACCTGTCATATACGTCCAAGCGGGTACTACCCCTTTCACTCAATGCAACCGGTAGCAGTGACTGGATCCTCTCAAACGGATCCCAATATCCCTCGAAATCCTCCCAAGTTCACTTCCTTCTCTCAATATGCTCAGTCATCAAGTTTCGTCCCCGTGACTTTTCCGACCCATTTCTTCGGACAACTTGTATCTGCTCCAGCCGCTCCATGGCCTCAAATCCCTCCACTTCCACCAGTATCATGGGCACAAGCGATGTTGCCTCGGTCTATGGTATGGAACTCAGAAGTTAACAAAAGATGGAAAGCTTGAGCGTCCTGGTAATTCAGCAACAAAAGAGCAGCTAGAGTAGGGGCTACCTATCCTCGAGATCTGTCAATTGTCTTTTGGTCAACCTTCGTAGGTTCTAGTACTTTACTCGTTCAATCAAGTCCGCCTCGGACATTGTAGTTAATCTTAAATTTTCTTTAAATAAGTGTCTTTTTTCTCTTCTTGCTAGACTTGAGACATTATTTGCACACCTACATTACAACTAATGAAATGGTTATATCCTAAATGATCACTTGCATTGCTCAACACATAATCTCTGGAAATAACTAATGTTCTGATTAATCGGTGTGAGAAAGTCAACTGGTGCCCTCCCCATACACTTTCCTTACCCCACAAAGGCCTCCATCAAGCCACACACTTCCCAAAACATGTCTCCACCATCACCTTGACCAAATCAATGACGGCGGCAACATCAAGGAACAACAAAAGGTCACTCAGCATCGAAAGATTGACCCCATGTCGACAACAACCTCGGAGCTCGCCTTCGCCTTCGTGCGCATCGAGAAAGTTCAAGCAGGAGCTTGCCTTCGTCCTCAAGAACTTCAAAAAAAAAAAAAATAGAGATAAAAGTTCAAAGAAGAACTTCAAAAAAAAAAGAAAGAAGAAGAATGAGGCCAAGGACCCAGCACCGCCGATCAAAAGCTTGACAGATGGGCAAACAAAGTTAAAGCTTGAAGAATGGAGGTTGTCGATAACAATGGAGCGGTCAAAGCAAAGGCAAAAACACATCATAAGCCCTTATGCTACATTCAAATTCTTTCTCCCCCGGTGAAATACGCTGATCAAGAAGCAATGGAATCACGAAAGAAGCCGTCAACAACGACTTGTCAAGGAATCACCTCGAGGCCTGTACCTCATCATCCAAACATCCCATCCGAGCCTTTTCACCAAAAGGACCACAAATGTTCATACCCTTTTCCCGAGCCAAGCACCGTTCCGCCGTAACTACGGCGACACTGAGGCTCCTTAGCTGAGGAGAACCTAGGCAAACAGAAACGGTCCAGAGCATAAACACATCCCATAAACCCGGTCTCATCAATGACCTCTCCTATACACAGACCTTTCTTTCACACACAGCCAACTTTGATCCGCGACATCAGTTGACTTTCTTCTCACGGTTAATGAAGACATTTGCTCATATCGGGATTAATGGTTGAACAACCAGAACATTAACAAAGGGTTTAAAGCAATCTTTTGATCATTATGGATAAAACATGTTTTCAGATGTCTCGACAAGTCTTCTTTTTCTACGATAATAGGAAAATTAGAGCTAAACACTGTCTTTCTGTCAGCAAGAGTTTCCATACACTTCTCCAAACCTCTCTACGCTCATACTCTCTCAAAAGAGTCAGACCGAAGCGAGTTCTGGTGCCTGCATTAAACTAGGCATCCACATAAAATCGAGATTCGTTCCCACTTCTCTAAAATACGTCCTTGCGCGTATACATTACAAGCCATTCCTCTTATACACTTAGGTTGACCAATCGAAAAAAAATCAAGGACGGTCGCCTCGTCGGGCCACATGGAGTTCAACTCAGATTGGGGCTGCATCAGATTCACTCTAGAATCCCCACAGATGACCAGCGATTCCTTCAAACTGGGGCTTCACCAAGTCATTTCTTGATTGGGGCTTTGCCACGCAAGAGAGATTTTTCATCCCGGGTCTACTTTGAGTTTCGATTTACTTGGGGCTTGTCGGAAGCATCTTAGGCATTATGGTTTTACCGGAAGCTGGGGCTTCTCGAGATACGGCCTCGACGGATCGAATCTGAATCCTCATGACACCTCTGGGCAACAGTAGCATGCAAGGAAAGTTTTCTCCAGCAAGTCTTCCCTTCCTTCAAATAGCACAGCTTCAGAACCTACAGGGGTGGGAAAGCGAAAATATCTTGCTGACACCACAGTTCAGGCATCAGGACATAAGAAAGTCTCCAATCTCGGCAACCTTACTGCCAACAAGATGCATAATCCCCATAAGGATAAGCCAAAGTTCAACTCATCAAACCTCAAAGCAATCTGGAGGCACCACCAAAACCTCCACCTCTCAAATGTTGGAGGACCTGATCCTCACCCAGCTCAAGCAGACCTAGGCGAACATTTCCCTTTGGTCCCTGCTCACATCCTCACAAGCTCAAGCTAGAGGAAAGTATGGCCCGTACCATGGTCCCCGTGGACGCAACCCCAGATGAAGTCATTCAGATGATCGGCAACATCCACTACGGCAACATTATCACCTTCACAGATTTGGACCTTCCAAAATTTGAAGCTGATCACAATGAGCCGCTCCACATCACGGTTCAGCTGGACGAGCGTCGCCTTCCCCGTGTGCTGGTAGACGGAGGTTCCGGAATGAATGTCTTGGCCACCAAGATGATGGACCTGCTTTACATCAAGCCCACATATTTGAAGCCTTCAGTCCACACTGTCAAGGCCTATGACTCCACTTCCCGTACAGTTCTCGGGGTTGCTACTCTTAATATCTGGTTCGACAAGCGGATGATCCCCACCGAATTCCAAGTGTTGGACATTCCAATCACTTTCACAGCCATCTGGGCGTCCTGGCTGCATCAGATAAATGGCGTGGCATCCACCCTTCACCAATGCCTCAAGTTCATGCAAGGCAACGAGCTAACCACAGTCTACGGCGACAGTGTCACCACCGAGGGGACCAGCACCAACGACATTCCAGTGTTAGAAATCAAGCATAATGACGATATGGCATTAACTGGATTCACTCTGGAGACCTCCAAAATCCAAATATGCAGTGTGGACCTTCCACTATTCTGGGACAAAATCCCTCCCGCCATGAGGATGATGAAACTCATGAACTTCATCCCAGGACTGGGGCTCGGCAAAAGGTTACAAGGCTAACACCAAGTCATCAAAGTCAAGGACCACACTACAGTCCAGAGGCTCGGTTATATGCCAACACCAGCCGACATCAGGAAAAACAAGAGGCTCGTCAGCACCAAGGCAGCGGCCCGCAAAGGGGGAACCTCCTAAGGCATACCCAACCTCCGACCTTACAGTTTCGACCTCACCCATCAAAGGGCCCGACAACGGGGTGAGGGAACTAACAGAGGAGCTGATGAAGATGAGAAAGATTACCCATCTTTTTGTGAGATTACCCATCTCTTAGAGAGATTACCCATCTTTTTGTGAGATTACCCATCTTTTCGTGAGATTACCCATCTCTTAGAGAGATTACCCATCTTTTCGTGAGATTACCCATCTTTTCGTGAGATTACCCATCTCTTAGAGAGATTACCCATCTTTTCATAAGATCCTCTCCCGTTATCTCCTCATGAGATCCTTTCTCGTTATTCTCCCTCGTGAGATCTTTCTGTCATCTCCCTGCGAGATCCTTCCCCGAGATCTTGCATCTTGTTATCTCCTCATGAGATCCTTTCTCGTTATTCTCCCTCGTGAGATCTTTCCATCATCTCCCTGCGAGATCCTTCCCCGAGATCTTGCATCTCGTTATCTCCTCGTGAGATCCTTTCTCGTTATTCTCCCTCGTGAGATCTTTCCGTCATCTCCCTGCGAGATCCTTCCCCGAGATTTTGCATCTCGTCATCTCCTCGTGAGATTCTTTTCTATTATTCTCCCTCGTGAGTTCCGTCATCTCTAACGCCCCTCTCTCGAGGTGAAATACCCGTTAGACATTTCTAACGCCCCTCTCACGAGGTCTAATTTCTCCGTTAGACATTTCTAACGCCCCCCTCTCAAGGTCCAAATTCTCGTTAGACATTTCTAACGCCCCTCTCTCGAGGTCCAAATTTCCAGTTAGACATTTCTAATGCCCCTCTCTCGAGGTAAAGTTCATGTTGGTCCTCACCAACGTTGCGTCTCTAGACGTTAAATCTCCCATTGGTCCTCACCAACGTTGCGTCTCCAGACGTTAAATCTCCCGTTGGTCCTCACCAACGTTTCGTCTCCAGACGTTAAATCTCCCGTTGGTCCTCACCAACGTTGCGTCTCTAGACGTTAAATCTCCCGTTGGTCCTCACCAACGTTGCGTCTCTAGACATTAAATCTCCCGTTGGTCCTCACCAACGTTTCGTCTCCAGACGTTAAATCTCCCGTTGGTCCTCACCAACGTTGCGTCTCCAGAAGTTAAATCTCCCGTTGGTCCTCACCAACGTTGCGTCTCCAGACGTTAAATCTCCCGTTGGTCCTCACCAACGTTTCACCTCCAGATGTTAAATCTCCCATTGGTCCTCACCAATGTTGCGTCTCTAGACGTTAAATCTCCCGTTGGTCCTCACCAACGTTGCGTCTCTAGACATTAAATCTCCCGTTGGTCCTCACCAACGTTGCGTCTCCAGACGTTAAATCTCCCGTTGGTCCTCACCAACGTTTTGTCTCCAGACGTTAAATCTCCCGTTGGCCTCACCAATGTTGCGTCTCCAGACGTTAAATCTCCCGTTGGTCCTCACCAACGTTGCGTCTCCAGACGTTAAATCTCCCATTGGTCCTCACCAACTTTTCATCTCCAGACGTTAAATTTCCCGTTAGTTTTCACTAACACTCATCTCCAGACATTAAATCTCCCGTTGGTCCTCACCAACGTTGCGTCTCCAGACGTTAAAAGTTCCCATTAGTTTTCACTAACACTCGTCTCCAGACGTTAAAGTTCCCGTTAGTTCTCACTAACGCTTCATCTCCAGACGTTAAATTCTCAGTTAGTCCTCACTAACGCTCGTCTCCAGACGTTAAAGTTCCCGTTAGTTCTCACTAACACTTCGTCTCCAGACGTTAAATTCTCAGTTAGTCCTCACTAACGCTCATCTCCAGACGTTAAATTCTCAGTTAGTCCTCACTAACGCTCGTCTCCAGACGTTAAATTCTCAATCCCCAGTCGACGTTTGACATTCAAACGCTCACTTCCTTCTCAGGTTGACGTTTGACATTCAAATGCTCATTTACATCCCAAGTTGACATTTGACATTCAAACGCTCATTTCCATCCCAAACCGACGTTTGACATTCAAACGTTCACTCCTGTCTTCGGACATCAAATCACAATTCCGTCTCCTGACTGTGAGTACCCCAATCTGGATCACCCCCTTTCAAGCACACGGGAAGCACCGCAGACTCATCAACGCAGTCTCGACGACCCCTGGCACTCAAAACCCTCTCAAAACCCCCAGCCAAACCAAGGGAGGAGCCTTCACAGGATAAAGGGACAAAAAGGACCTTTTGGGAATTTTGAAATTGGAAAAGCACACATGGTCCGTACGGACCTCTTTGCTTTAATAATTCTTGAATCCTCTTAAAGTCCACAATATTCCCTCAAATCCGGGAAAATGATTACCCTCTGCGAGTTGGTCCGTACGGACCTCTTTGCATGTCAACTTGGTCCGTACGGACCTTATTGCACAGGGAACATCATAATTGCAGAATATTCACCATCATCACAGATTCCCTCAAATCGAGGAAAACCAAAAGTCTGGATTACCAGGGAGGTCCGTACGGACCTTCTTGCACCAAATATGGCACTATAAATAGAGGGCTCCCCCTCCTCGTTTTGACACACCTCCCACTTCTCTCTTCCTCCCTAAGCCTTCTGGCTTCCCCTCTAAGTCCTCTCGAGGCACTCCCGGCCCCTTTCGGATCCTTCCGAGGCCTTCCGAGCCCCCTCGTGGTGCTCCGAAGCCTCCCGAGCGCTCCGCGATGCTCGGCGCTGCCCAGAGGCACTCTCGAGGTACTCTGAGGCCCCTCGTGGTACTCAGAGGCCTTGCACAGTCTTTCCACGGTGTCCGGCTCTTTCCGAGTCAAACCGGCAATCCCAGGCCACGCGAAACTACGCCCGAGTGACTCCTGCCACCCAGCGCACACCGAACCTCTTGTCTCAGGAGTGATCCAGACGATCCCACGCACGCCGAACCTGCGCCGCACGCGGCACTGCAACATCAACTCACGCCAAAACAACGTCCGCGAGACAACCGGCCCCTCCGAAGCAATCCAGATTCATGCGGAACGCTACTCAGACCTCAAACACTATTCCTCAGCGGAAGACAGACACGAACCAACATTGGTAAGGCTTCCTTCCATTACTATTTCAATACATTTCAATACGTAGTGTACAATGTAGACATCCGACACAGCATGCATTTTAAAAAAAAAGCACACACACACACACAACATTTAAAGGATATTAGGGGTATCCAAAAGACTCGTTTTACGAGGCGACTCGGGTGAGCTCTAATATTCTAATATTCTCTTCCCGAGGAGTCATCGACCTCCAGAACTCAAAATCTCATCACACAAGCGGTTTAAAATTATCTTTAAGCGATGCCCTTTTCAATGTTTTGGGCTTAATAAAACGGCGTGGCGACTCTACAAATGCGAAAACAAACGGCGAGACACCTCCAGAAAACGGCGCAAGCGGGAAATGCCGGATCTTGGGCGCGAGCGCGCTGCCTCTCGGATCCGGGTAATTTCAGTTGGCGACTCCGCTGGGGACTTTTTGTTTTAAAATCTTTTTAAACAAAATAAAAGATTTTTAAAACGATGATGAGGGTCAAACTTTCATTTTACCCCTTTCTTTAACTGTTGTGTGTGTGTGCACGTGCTTCGTTTTTATTTTACAAAAAAAAAATAATAATACAAAATGCATCAATATACATACGTGCATACATTTTAAAATTCGTCGAAAAAACTTCTGTTTTACTCGGAAAAGAATTTTAGAGACCGCACACTACTCGCATTCTGCCTCGGTTACACGCACACTACGCACTGCTTCTTGCCTCGGTTACACCGCACGCTACGCGCCTTCTTTGCCTCGAATACCTTTGCACATGGCTACAACCCTTAACCAGGAGTGGTCTCGGTTGCGATCCGTTTGGTCTTCCTAGGCCTCTCGGATGCGCACGGGATCATTCCAAACATCCCAAATCCTAGCGAGCGTCAACCACACGTTTGAGTCTTGAGTCACACTCTGTCCGGACTCGATTGGTTTTACCCCGTCAGGTGTCATACGGCTGGATACATATACCATGCGGCCATTTTTACGAGTCAAGGCTCGGAACTCAAGATCCCTTGCGCAAGCAAAGCGATGAAAAGGTCATGCTAAAATCTTGACTGATCTTGATTTCGAAGCTACACCCGAGCGATGTTCCATCCGGATATACATCCATGCTCACATGACACCATGTCATCAAGCCTTTGATACGTCGGCCATGACAATATGACCCGGCCAACGCCCAACGTCACAGATCCCTTGCGCAAGCAAGCCAAGAGAAGGTCATCTTAGGAACTGCTTGACACGATCTTGACTAAGTGGCCGGCTCGGTTCACTATTCACATGGCTAACGCATCAAAACGAACATGACAGGCTCGGTCCTTAGGTTCGGTTTTTTCTTTTAGGCCGGTGGAAACCGCTTGCACTATAGGACCCTCGCCTGGGGCTGTCCCCCCTGGGATGTCGAAATACAGGTGCAAAACGAGGGGCTTATAGCCGCACAGATGGTCTCCACTGACCCAGGATCTAGCATAGTTGTGAAAAAGAAGAACAATCTTTTCCAACCTACCTAGGATTCTGAGAAAACACTGTTTTAAGTAAATTAAAACAACAAAAAAAAATAGAGAAACGGAAACCGCATGCCACGTGAGCTTTCCCCCTTTTATCCCGTAAGGCCATTCTTGTGTCTAAACCTTGCCCGTCACCCCCTCCAGCAAACAGAGAGTGATCGAGAGTACCCGGGAACCCGTCTCCCTGTGTCAAAGCCGCAAGGTCAAACCTCCTTCCTAGCTCTGTCACCAGGACAGTCCGTTAATTCCCCATGGCCAAGTTAGTGGATAACAACGATGAGAATGGGACCTTACCCCCGAGAAATTTCCCTACATTGGAAGAAGTTTGGCAGGTCCTCATGGCTATTGAGAAACGCCAAGGTGAACAACAAGCCTGGATCGGAGATGCTATGCACCACTTCGGGACATTAGCCACCCAACTACACGGGGCTTCCCAAGCGTGGCTTGCTCCTGCGGTTTCTAACGCCTCTCATTGTCTCCGGAGGTCAACTGTTACCCTCATACGAGCCATGCGGTTATGACGTAAGGCCACAAGACCTTCCGAGAGGAAAGCACGCCCATCCGGCCTCCTGAGGTCCCGGTACCACCGCCGAACAACGAACATATGCGGTGGGACGTCTGCGATTGCAGTGCTTGTCACGGAAATGGAATTCCATGATGAACTGAACGAGGGCCGTCCTCGAAGAAAGAAGAAGCCATCTTCTCAACAAAAACTGAAAAAGAGGTATGAATCTGGTGATCCCACAGTTGGAACCCTTGGAGAACCCTCAGGAAAGTTTGACTATTATGTCATCTACTCCAACAAGTTTGGCTCTGCACAAGGCCATGGCAACGTCTACTCTATGATCGAGTGGGACGAGCTCCGCACCGCCAGAAGGCCCGAAGGTCCAGGATAATCCAACCCCTGTCTTGGGAAGATCTCAAAGCCACTATTGACGCTTCGGTAAAAGCCATGACGGTGAACGAATTGAAATGCGCGATGCGGCCTTCGCCAATCGGGCTCACTCCACTACGAAATGGGAGAGACAAGCAAAACCATAAGTCGAGAGGTGAACGTTCGACACGTTCGGTCAAATCCCGGTGAATCCTCCACGGACGGACAAAAGGCCGGCCATACGAGCCACGGGTGAAAAGGGGCCACTACGCCAAGAAGGCGAAACCTTGGACCCCGAAAGGGTGAAGATCTGTCTTAACACGGCTCAAGCGCACTCGGGCTAACATCTCACTCTGGTCCTTACTCACTTCATCTTACCCGCACAAGCTCAAGTTGGAAGAAAGCCTGGCCCAGACCATGGTTCCCATCACAGTGACACCTGATGAAGCAGTTCAGATGATTGGCAACATTAATTACAGCAATATCATCACTTTTCAACTGGACGAGCGTCGTCTCCCACGGGTTTTGGTAGATGGGGGATCATCCATGAACGTCCTTCCAGCCAAAATGATGGATTTGCTAGGGATCAAAGCAACTGATCTAAAGCCCTCGACTCAGGCAATCAAGGCATACGACTCAACATCCCGCCCGATCTTGGGAATAGCCACCTTGAACTGTGGTTCGGAAAACAAAATGGTCAGACGGATTTCCAAGTCATCGACATCCCGATCACATTCTTTGCCATTTTGGGACGCCCTTGGCTACACCAGATCAATGGGGTGGCATCCACTCTCCATCAGTGCGTAAAGTTCGTCCAAGGAACAGATCTTACCATCATCTACGGTGATAGCGTAGTCACCGAAAGGACCGACACAAACGGCGTCCCGGTCTTAGAGATCAAACCCGACGATGATGGCATGATGCTAACAGGGTTCACCATCGAAAGCCCAAAGGCCCGAGTGTGCCACATAGACCTGCCTTTGATTTGGGACAAGATCCCTCCCGATGAAAATGATGAAGCACATGAACTACATCCGGGGCTCGGTTTGGGAAAACGCCATCGGGGCACCCAACGGATCATCGATATCAAAGAACGAGAATACACGGCTGGGATACATTCCTACTCCCGAACACATTGCGGAGGACAAGCGAGCTGCATGAAAGCTCCACGAGATAACAAAAGAGGCTTGCACGCAATCTCCGATCTTCGTCCTTACGGCTTCGACATGACCAAGTACTTCACAAAGAAGGCCGGCAACTTGGAAGAAGATCCGGGAAAAGGGAACGAGAGGCGATCGGCGCCAAACAAAGTTGTCCTACAACCATGAATAAGCTCAGTAGGAACACGGCAAAATTCAAGGCCTCAAGCCAAATCCCGTCCGAAGAGCATTTCTCGACACACCGCCTCTGCCCGGGATCCACGACCACCACTATTCACAGAATTTTGGTTTGGGAAAACCCCCTCTTTGGCGAGAAGAACTCGAAAAACTCTCTGTCGGCACTCACTGCCTTCAACAAGCGGGGCAGTGCATTCGAGCTAGTAATGCCCAAGACAAAAGCAAAAGACTCATGAGACGATGCTTGGGACGAGCCTTTGCTCCACACTGCTCTTCAAAGAAGAAATCGAGATGCAGGATCTAATCGATTTTGTTTACGATAACTCTGTGATAGCAATGATTGGGAATGGCGACATAAAGCCCTTGAAGCCCCATCTCCTATCAAGCTCATTTCCACTCAATAAGCTTGGGCCACCTTCTCGGACCAGCTTTGCCCGGCCAAAAAGGACATGATCGAACAACTTGGTCGACCCCTCGAGTCCTAGAGTCTAGTGTCAAAACTCATCCTGAGTCCATTATCTTTGAATTTGAGTCTCTCGAGTCATCGATGGCCTCACGCCGAAGATTACGAACTCATTGCCAATAATGTATTCCGTATGCTCTTAATGAATGCTTCGATCTTTCAGTATCCTCTCATTTGCATCTTTAACAAGCGATAAATTAACTAACACGCTGAAACAGAGTTAATAACGATTCAACTTGATAAAGCGGACACATTAAACGAACAATACATTAAGCACATCTTTAAGCATGTTGTCAAACGAGAGAAAAGCCGGGCCCAAGTGCCGAGGAGGTTTTAACCAAAGTGAATTTGGGAGGCTATTTGAAGAGCCAAAGAGACGCAAATCGGAAGTTTCTTGGCGGCACGAGCAAGACGCATTGGCTTGCCTTTGCTTTCGAAAGGAATTTGTAGACGTGTTCGCTTGGTCTTACCGAGACATGCCGGATTAGATCCTAACATTGTAGAACAGGATTCCCTTGAATCCCGAGGCTAAGCCCATCAAGCAAAAGCTACGCGAATCAAGCGAGAATGGTCTTTACAAGTCGAAAGAAGAGATCGAAAAAATGCTCCGCGTCGGCTTCATAAGGGTGATCGAGTACCCTACACTGGCTCTCAATATCGTTACGGTCACCAAGGCCAATGGAAAAGTACGTTGTTGTGTGGACTTCCGAGATCTCAACAAAGCAAGTCCCAGGACGATTTTCCACTACCCGACATCGACATGTTGGTAGGCAGCTACTGACCAATTTCGAAGTCGAGTCCTTCGTGGACGGGTTTGCGGCTACAATCAAATCAAGATGGCCGAGGAAGACCAGAAAAGACAGACCTTCGCTTTGCAGGGGAACCCTGCGCTACAGTAATGCCGTTCGGACTAAGAACGTGGGGCTACTACCTACGAGCGGGCGCTGACCGCCCTCTTCCACGATATGATCCTGAAAGAGATCGAAGTGTACGTCGATGACATGATCATCCACTCAAAGGGATCGAGATGGACAACACCTCACGGACTGACGAAAATTCTTCAATCGCCTCAGAAAACACTCAATGAGGCTAAACCCCGCCAAATGCACATTTGGGGTTATCGAGGCAAGGTCTTAGGGATACGTAGGTCACCGAGAGAGGCATCGAGGTTGATCCTCAAAGATCAAGGCCATCATCAAAATGAGACCACCGCAATTTCGGACGAGAGGTGAAAAGCTTCATGGGCCGCTGCAATATATCGGCCGCTTCGTCGACCAATTGGCCTCTATGTGCGAGCCAATCTTCAAGCTTGATGAAGAAGAACGCCGACATCGAATGGAACTCGGAATGCCAAGATGCCTTTGAGAATATAAAGCATACCTCGTGAGTCCTCCGATTCTCTGTCCTCCCCCGAGGAAAAGCCCTTTGTTGCTATACCTAAGCTGTGGCCAGACACCGCGATTGGAGCCATGCTCTGTCAAGAAAAGAAGGAGTCACGGGTCGAACGCCATCTACTTCGTCGGTCGAAAGTTTCAAGGCGGCGAACTCAATTACTCGGCCCTCGAGAAAACTGCGCGGCTACTGGTATGGGTTGTCGGGAAACTACGGCACTACGTGCGATCGCGCCACGGTGCGCTTGGTTTCCAAAATGGACCCGAGTCAAGTACCTCTTCGACAAACCATCTCTGCTCAATGAGGCTCGCC
The DNA here is from genome assembly GCA_022495995.1 of Adenophora triphylla var. japonica. NCBI lineage: Eukaryota > Viridiplantae > Streptophyta > Magnoliopsida > Asterales > Campanulaceae > Adenophora > Adenophora triphylla. The sequence continues at coordinate 1,548 of JAFEMH010002329.1, read as the reverse complement.
AAATGGTCTTTCTTCCTAGCGAGAATTCGACATCAAGTACGTGAACCAAAAGTCCATCAAGAGACGGGCCATGGGCTGAACAAGCGGCTGATTTCCCAGCCGAGCGAGGCTCGAGGCCCCGAACCACAATTTCCGGACGAGGGAATCTTCGCGATCGAAGGCGAAAATCGATGGCAAGCTTGTTCTTGACGGAGCAGCCAACAAAAAGGGAAGCGGCATCGGTATGCTCTTGGTAGACCCCAGGGGCGAGCACACCCCAATTGCTATAAAGCTCAATTTGAGGTAACTAACAATGCCGCCGAATATGAAACTGTCTTGTGCTTAGGACTACAAGCCGCGCTCGAGAGGAATGTCCGAAACTTCCGAGAAGTTTATGGGGACTCGGCCTATGATCATCAACCAAGTCTCCAACAAGTGGAAAACCATAGACCCGGGCTTGCAAAAATACCATGCACACATGGAAGACCTCATCACACAATTCGAAGAGGTCACCTTCCGCTACTTGCCAAGAGACCGAAACGAGGTTTGCGAGATGCCTTAGCCACCTTGGCTTACCTTATGGAAATCCACAGAAGGAAAAGCAATCAAACCCTTCAAAGTCGGACGAAAGGAAATTCTGCCTCTTTGTTGTGAGATCGAACCGGAGACCTAAGCCCGTCAATGAGCCATGGTATAACAGAGATCTTCCAATACCTCGAGAACGGGGAAACCACCTTCATGAACAAGGAAGACCCACACACGAAGGGGTCAAAACCAAAAGCATCATGGCCCTAAACGCCTCGCCTCTCACTTCGTCATCCTCGGGGACATGCTATACAAGAAACGCTACCATGGGCCACTCCTACGGCTGCATCGGCCCGGGGAAGAAGCAAACGGGTTCATGAGCAGAAGTCCACAATAGGGGCTTGCGGTCCCAGCATGAACGCCGAGCCACGTGCAAATCATTCTCGAGGATGGGCTACTCTTGGATCTCCGTGGAGCGGTGCATCCACTTTGTCCGAAAGGCTGCGACAAGTGCCAAGCGGTTCTCCAACCTCAATCATCTACCTCCCCACGATCTCTCTTGCATGACTACACCCTGGCCATTTTGCCACTTGGGAATTGACGTCATCGGGAAAATTGCTCTGCCGGGCGACGCGGTCGTGAGTTCATCTTAGTAGCCATCGACTACTTCACCAATGGGTCGAAGCCAAGTCCTACAAGGTACTCACCTCCAGAAGGTTCGCGCATTTCCTCAAGGAAAACATCATGCCGATACGGCATCCCAAATGAGATCATATCAGACAATGGTTCACACTTCGAAGGGGAATTCGACAGGCTGGCGGCTGAATTCAAGATCACATGCCACAAATCTTCTCCCTACAGGCCACAAACAAACGAGGCGCCAGTGGAAGCGGCAAACAAAACCCTCGAACGGATCATCAGAAATGACCACCAGGAGCGAGATTGGCGAGAAGCTGCACCTTGCACTTTGGGGCTACCGCACATCAGGTTAGAACAGACCACGGGAGAAACCCCATTCGCACGACATACGGGATGGAAGCAGTC